>OZ023066.1:7200000-7800000 GCA_963992785.1 Tenthredo livida
TGGTAATGTATCTTTTATGTCCTCTACTCGAATTATTATTGTTCTGCTGGTACGGTAACGAGATTATTGTACAGGTGAAGTAGTATGCAGTTGCCGTAATTATTCATGTACAAATTTCTGAATAACTGTTTCGTTCGTCGCTTGATTCAATAGAGTGAAGCCCTGGGACATTCAGCGTACCTTTGCAGCTGGTATCAAGGGGACCCTGAATTTTGCAAAATTTTGAAGAAGTGCCCTTTGTCAATGTTTTAGGCATAGACTCTTCTTTTTTGCGTGCTTTTTGATGTGAAACTTCATTGAATTTGGAGAAAGTCATTTTCGACAGATTAAGCCAATCCTTTTCTTATATCACCGAGGTAATGAAAACTGATGAATCGAGTGAGTATTTCAAGAAAGCATGTAGGTAATACCTCGAAGCTAAATAATTCGCCTTCTGGGAAATAAAAACAATATTGGCAATTCTATATAAATTATAGGGCCTACAAATTTATTGAAATGAGATTTGGCAGTAGGTTTCGACTAGGCATTCCGACTGTATCTTATCGAAATGATTTGATGATATTTTAATATGTGAACAATAGACTATCGGTTCAAAAAATCTGTCTCCAATCATTTTTTGATGAATTGACTCCTTCCAAAGTTATTTAAGCTTCTCAAAGTTCAATTTATAGTTAAGTCCACAATTTTTTTTTTTAAATCCTTTGCTATTTAGATGGAAAATAGAAATCCGTGATTAGAGCTCCGCTTTTAACAGGCACCCCCCCCCCCCCCCCCCCGGAAGTATTTCAATAGGGATTTAAAAAAAAAAAAATTTAATTTTTTTGAACCGATCTAGCGAACAAGTAAATTGATATATCGTATCATGTGGTCATTCTTGTTCGCAGATTATCAGCAGAAGCTACTTGCCTTGAACATAAGTTCTTGGGATATATCCATTCGAAGAAGAAGAAGCTACTCATACATGGCTGTCCTCAATGAAGTCAACGAATGAATCATGAAGACCCTTAATACTGTACCTTCAAAAAATTATTCACCTGAAAAAAAAAGAAGCAAACAAATATGACGGCATATAGATTTAACACGATATAAAATCACGAGTCACTCGAAATATCTAACGCTAGAAACAAAGTTTATTTAGTTTATTTAGTCAATGTTCACCAGTTTTTTTGTGATCAATAGCATTCGATCGGATGATATCTGTACTTGCTGGTTAGTTCTATGAAAAGCCAAGACGTCTTAGACAAGATTAACGCCAAATCGATTATCGCAAAATCTTGTTATTACCTGCCGGCGTAATATTTCAATTATCTCAGTCAGTGCTGATTGAATAACTTTGATCGAACGTCCGATACTAGGTATATGGTTATTTCAGTAATTATTGATCTTTTGAGGCCCACCTCTAGTCGCCCGCCTCCTCCTTTTGGTCGAAATGTGTCACATTTCCCATTATTCCAGCCCAAGCGTCGAAAACGCTAAAACAAAATGCACAGCGCAAATTCAAATTCAATTCCGAACACATACGTCCAAAGACATGTTCATCTCATGCGAAAAAAGAGTCGACAGATGGTTTGACATTCAAATAAACATGATTTTGGACGTATGTGTTCGGTATTGAATTTCAATTCGCGCTGTGCATTTTGTTTTTGCGTTTTCGACGCCTCGGCTCGGATGATAATCGAAATGTGACACATTTCAACCAAAAGGAGGTGGGCGACTAGGGACTGGCCCTAACATTCGAAATATTCATCATCTTGTATTTTCGACTTTTCCGAATTTCGATCCCTTCTTGTTGCACGTATACATCAAATAAAAGATGAATCAATAAATTAATACGTGATTCTTTTTCAACCTGAAAGTTTTCCCACATTTTTCTATACATTTTCCTATAGGTTGTTCATAGTTCTATTAGCTGACGCAATCGATGAAAATGTCTTCGGAACGGATATTGACCTCAAAGCAATGCCATGCCAATCTTTGCATCGGTCCCTGAAGCAATTCAGAAAAGTCTCACAGACATCTCTGGCCAGCCCGCACCTCTGAAAGAATTGAAGAACTGAAACTTCATGTAAATGAGTAAAAAAAAAAAAGAGACTAAAAATATTACTTTGAGACTTGTGTAGCTGGTATGAAATAAGCATTAGCTAGGCAATGTATGATATCTATGAGTTCAAGTTTTGAGCCCAATTTTATTGTGTTATAAAGAATTTGTATTTTATGAAATCACGGTTTTTACTACACAATTTTCTATTATCTGAAATAATTACAAGTATTGAAAGAGATTCTTGAACAGCCTATGCCTAGCAGAGTAATAAGCGAGTAGAAAGACCAACGCTGAATACCGCCGAACTAATAACTTTAATTATAGACCCATGCAAATAGGGAGAAGTTACTGTGAATTGATAAATTATTTATAGCACCCTGCGTATCACTGATGAATATAACATAGAATGAAGAGCTGATAAGTTTGTCGAGTCATTAGGCCAGGGTAAAAAATGACATATAAAAAGAGTCAAACTTAAAAGTTTATGAAAAACATAATTAATTAATATCTAGGTACGTATCAAACTTCACGTACTTTTTTTTTGGGGCGTTTGGAGGGCAACTATGATCGTGAACCTGACCGATACTTGCAAATTATGTTTTTGAATGTACGAACTGAGGATGAGTATGAATTGAATAATTTATACGTGTGGTGTTCATTTTAATCCCAGATACGTATGCCCTAGCTTTATGCGAAAGAAGCGACCCTACGAGTCAGGCTCAACTTTAATTTGAATAACTCATGTCCCGATATCCACATTGAGCGCGACGTCGTGCGAAACCTGCGATCTGCCTCGACTTTCGCATTTATAATTAATGAGACCATAAAGTAAAATCATATCCTCGATTCTTCGACGAGTAGAAATGGATCGAGCCGAGAGTTGTCAGGATCAGAATCTGTGATCAAATTTCCTACCGTGATAAATCTATTGGTCCTTTACATCGAAGCAGAATTAGCATAGAAGAGCCACAACCAATTGGCATAATCTATTTTGGCAGAGGGTGATTCATTGTACACATTGTGTATGACGGATTTATTAGCGACTCAAAAATTGCTTTCTATTTTTCTAAGTATTATACTTTCTACTTGCCTATCCGCAAGAAGAAAGTCATTTTTGAACACGTAAAGCTACAGACATTTGCGGTCTTGGCGAATTCGTATGTGGGTCGGTGTATGAAACTGAGTGATAAAGTGGTATATTACGTGAATCTCGAAAATATCTCGGAAAATTAAAAATGGCTCGTAAAGAACGACGATTAATTAACAGAAATTATGCAGAATTCAACTTTCGTATCATGCAGCTGCTCGGTGAGGATGTTACATGTTGAATGAAACAAATTATTTATTCTTTCTTTTAATCCACTGATTGTAACGTTCACTGCTTATGTCGCTTTGAGAACTAATTTATTTTACCCCAAGGTGTTTGGAACCCGTATACGCACGGTATTCCTTTTTGGCTTTACCGATTCTATATGATCGTCGTTTTCACGATTATCGTGATCGTTTATACTTTCTTGGAAATCTTAGACGCCATCGTTGTAAGGGATGACTTACAGCTGTTCACTGAGAACATTTGCCTGACTCTGACTCATTTAGCTGGTATAGCCAAGATTATAAATTTGTGGACGAGAAAGACGAAGATTTATACCATCGTTGATATCTTAGAACGTGTACTCCGACAGGATAATGAAGGAGTAATAGGTGATCGACTGTATAAGCGTACACGCTTTTACCAACAAATTATTTTCATCTTAACAATAAAAATATTACAAATCTTACTGCTTACTCAAATATGAGATATTGTTTGCAGGCAGAGTGCAGGAAAAAATAATTGAAGAAGCAGTGTGGCAGGGCAAGATGGTTACAAAAACTTTCGGAGTACTAATATGTTGCACAGCGCTTGTAGGCATGGGAACTCCATTCTGGGACCAATCTTACAAACAATGGAAATTTCCATACAGGTGAGTCCAGCTTTGGTTTTTTGAGTCGAAAATTAGAACCCAACAAGCGTGTCTTGACAATAAGCTCCATTATTTTGAGCTCAATTCATTTGTAATATAATCATATGAATGAAGTAAACGGGGAAAAAATTTTCTTCTATCTACAAAATCAACTAGGTGCTACTTTCCGATGAACACTAATCAGTCTACCTCCTACTGGACTTCGTTCACGTTCATTGGTGTGAGTGTGACTTGGCAAGCGTTAATTATACTATCGCATGACGCGTTGTTCGTCGTCTTCATGATACACGTGATAGCTCAGATCACCACACTGAAGATAAAGGTCGAAACTGTTTGTAACGAGTACAGCTTGAGAAAATACCCAGAAAAATTTGTAAATGAAATCGGAAATCGAGAGGTTGCCAGCTACGAAACTTTGTCGACAGCTATGATTGTGGCTTCTAGGCAGGAGGGGGACAACGAACGTACCACAAATTTGAAATCATGTATCGGATATCATCAAGCGATTATAAGGTAGCTTGAATTTCTGAAAGACATTGAGATTTCTACGAATTAATATGATCACCGATCATTTTACAGACTAGTTTACGAATTGGAGAGTATGTTTAGCAATGTAATATTGCTGCAGTTCGCCACAAGCCTCGTCATCATCGGGCTGACGGGTTTCCAAGTGACTGTGGTACTTGTCACATCTCACAGTAATCCACAAATATTTTTATCGGTAATGACACTAATTCAATTTATTTAACATACTTTCATATTTACAGTCTGCACGTAGTGGTCGATTCCTACCAATGGCAGGTTACCTTTGTTGCATTCTACTTGAACTATTATTGTACTGCTGGTACGGTAACGAGATTATCATACAGGTGAAGTAATATGCAGTTGCCTTAATTTCGGGTTTACACACTTTTGAATGACTGATTCATTTGTCGTTCCATTCAACAGAGTGGAAGCCTCAGGATTTCAGCGTACGTTTGTAGCTGGTATCAAGAAGATCGAAAATTTTGTAAAATTTTGAAAATTTTCATGGCCCGGACGCAAAAACCACTGGTTGTTACGGCCGGAAACTTCTGTGACTTATCCTTGGAGACTTTTGGCTTGGTAAGTGCCTTTTGTAACGTATGACTCAATAAGACCCATTTGCTTTAGGATTATCTCAGAAATTCGGTATGCTCTACAAATCTGAAAGGTAGGTAAAAATTGACTGAAAAAAAAAAAAAATCAGGTACCTATCATGTCGTAAGCTAGAGCAGCTAGTTTATTAGTCGTGAGTATTCCAAGAAAGAACTTAACACCTCGATGCTGGCAAATTCGCATTCGGGGAATTAAAAATCGAATTGGAAGTTCGACAACGCGGAAAAATTTGACTAATAGAAGATTTGGTAGTAGGTTTCGACTAGATTTGTATCTCATCGATATGATTTCAGGATATTTTTCGATGTGAACGAATGTAATAATATATCCATCAGTTGCTCAATGTTATACGTATACTAATATGCAATTGACCATTTTTATGACATCAACGTTAGTATTTATCAAATCATCATCATCATGTTCTTATTAACGTTCGCAGATTCTCAGCAGAAGCTACTCATACATGGCTGTTCTCAATCAGATGGACGAATAAATTATGAAGCTGACATTTAATATTGCACCTTTGAAAAGTATATATACATACACCTGCAGAAATTAGAATCCAGTGGATATGAGTGAAGACGAGGTCACGGTTCTACTATGCTTTAGCACTGTCACAAGATAGATTATCAAAAAAACATAGACCATCAAACATGGATATTAGAATTTCATTATACAAACCTGGGTTCGACCACGCTCGTATCTTCGACACGAATCAAATAGACAAGTAATCAGATATTGAGAAGTGTTTTATGGCACCCAAGCACTCGATTTGTGCTATGGTATAATTTGTTAATCAATCTCCACAAATTGTTGGTAATCAGTAAAGTATTCGACAATCTGTTTATATATCTCTGTTCGCTCGTTAATTCGAAGAAAAACCAAGAGATTTCAGAAAAGATAGTTGCCGAATCTGCTATCGCAAGACCTTGGGATTTACTTATATGATATGATATTTCAATTATCTTAATTGGCATCAAATGAATGACTCTGGTCAACGTCCTGTACTGAATTATGAATATGAATGAATAATTCGATAACATTAGGGTCGTTTTCGCATTAGAGTTTATTCAAGCAGTCCAGCAAATCGGCCAAGTACATCAATTAATGCTTGACATCAGAAGTGAAAGAATCCATTATACTCCGGCCGAGGTAGTGATCCAAGCGCGAAGAGCTGAGACCTTAGTATATACCCCAGGACTGCCGACAGCACCACATCCTGCTCCCCAAGAGGCAAGACCAATCAACTTACCAGCATAAACCAAAGGACCACCAGTATCACCCTGAAACATGGATAAGACAATTTATTGTGTACGAATCTCAGTTGTAGTTGATTTTGAGCTAATTTTAAATAAAGATATGCCTATACTATAGCTATCAGCGTGTAGGTGCGTTGCCACTGATTAATCATTTACCAGATTAATCATTTTCGATGAATGTTATGAATGGAAAGAATTGAGTCAAACTTACAGTGCAAAATCCAGTTCCTCCTGTGGTGTATCCTGCGCATAACATGCGATCGGTTATGGTATTAATTCGGCTCAAAGCAGTAGAGCAGACGGAAGTAGCAATGACGGGTACTGTCGCGATTTGTATGCTACCAGCCAACGTTGTAGAGCCGACCTTTTAGAAATCAGAGAAATATATGTATCAAATGAGGAAAGACAATTTTTTCCAGATTTTTTTCTTTCAAACATGTATAAAAAAATTAACTAATGATTATGTACGAATTTCCTTATACCGTGGTAATTCCCCAACCAGAAATAGTGGCAGTAGTTCCAGTTGCAACCGTTTCGCCCACACTGGGTAGAGTGACAACGCCAACATTTGTTCCAAGTACAATTGTGGTGGTGAATTTCAAAACTGCTATGTCGTAGTCATACGTGGTTTGCGAATAACTGGGATGAACCGTTATCGAAGAAGCAGTGTAGACGGTACCCCCGCTTCTGATTGTACTGCCTGCCCGGACTGTGACCGTTGATGCCGTTTTACTGTAAAACATTTCGTTATGTATATTGCCCGGGCTGAAATGATGATTTTGTAACACATGCACGATTTTTGCGTTTTTTTTTACCTATAAATGGGGCGTAAAATCAACGTTTTTGTACCAGCGGGCAAAAAAAGTCGGTAGCGGGCAATAATAGTTCTTTTTTGTCCCGCTACTGACTTTTTTGCCCGCTTCTTTGAAATCGCTCAAAAACGCGAAAATCGCGCGTGTCGCAAAAGATATGGAGTGCTCCAAGGACTAAGTGCGCTTTTTGAGCTTGTGTGGTTGCAGTACTCGGTCCAAAAAAGCCCACTTTACGCCCTTGGTACACAATATACTATTAAATATCACCAAACTCACCCGTAAACGCATTGTGCCGATGTCAAAGCAGCCGTAGTGCTTATTATTACAGCTCCACACTTGAACTCATTAGAGATCCATAGCGCAAGCTAAAATCAAACCTAATGTCATATTCTAATGTTCATCTATAATGTTAATATCATCAAACGAAAATATCAGTATGAGGGTGAACTTTGGAGGAGTTTCGACCCAGCAGATGAGAATGTGCGAGTCAACTGTGTTCTGCATTTTTAAAAGGTTTTCACACAAGTTTTTCAACGATAATTGTTAATTCGTTGAAAACAATGTAACATTAGGGTGGTCCTACAGGCTCAAAGTTTCGCGTAACTTTCTTATTTTTATTTATTTGCAAACTTTTTCCGCCTTGTCTGCAGGAAATTTTGATAACACCCTAAATAAGTATAACCGTAATGTAACATACGGGCATTATTGGGCAGTGATCGTACTCTGATGTAAATTTTGTACTTCATAAAATTTTACGCTTCATACCTGATATGGAACTTTATCTATGGTCGTGGTAGTGCCTCCAACTATACGACTAAGGTCAGCGCTGGATATAGCTGCAAATTCATTTTTTATATTCAAATCGTTATTCGAATATTATTCATGCAAATTTATCGTATGGTATAATTATATAGGTACTTCTTAATTACTGAATCATTTTTTTAAATTACTTTTCCTGGTATCGCGATGCTTTAATAACCAATTTACTTACCGACACAGGCCAATAAGATGCACAAGACCTTCATCATTGGGCGGTTCATACGGTTTCAGCTAATTGTCGGTTACTGGATTTATATATTTGTGATACATCAAGAGAACTGGTAATACAGTTGATAACGACACTGATTTAATCTTCTAGCTTTATCTAATCTAACGATAATTCTCTATAATCATACGATTGATACAATGTTTTTCACCTGTAAACTTGTACCTAATGTGGTTCTACGAACGCCTATACCCATACATATTCTATATCTGTCGCAGAAATCACACGTAGGTATACGCCGAAGGCAGGTCTGATTGTGCGCATTTAATTAAATACGCTGCCATTCAGGAAAAATTTATTAAAATATATATGTATTATACATATTATTCTCACTTAATCGGTATAAACGAGATAATGGGTAGATTTCTGCAAAGTGAAATCTGGCATGAAAAAGCAATGTGACTTCTATTATATATTGGTACGAATGAGAGTTGGATAAAGAATTTAACAAATTGTTATGAGGGAACTTGTTGAAGATATAGGAATAATGATGAATGAAATTACGGAGGAAATGACGAATGAAACATTTTCATATCTTGTCATGCAATAATTGAGAATGATAGAATGGCTCATAATTTATTTATTACGAAATATGGGCTGGATAATTTTCCAAACATAATACAAGAATCACAAATTAAGGTTGTAACGGTAATGAATTCACATTCTCTCTGCAAATATTCAACAATCACACGAAGCAGCTGTACGTTGAAATTGTCAAAACCTTACATTATATACATAATTAACAATTGCTACATATAATAGATGATTGAAGTAGTTTCCGTATCAGTATATACCCAAAAGTGATATTTTTGTATACGGGGCATTGAAATTCTTGATCCCAATACACAATTTTCATATTGGTAGAAAACTTAAATTTTCTAATGAAACGAAATATTTCGATGCCTTAAAAATTCGATTATCAAGTTTTATTTTACAGTATTTGACTACCTCATATAGAAATAAGCTTTAGGTATTTGAGCCAGAATTATATCTGTATATCTATATATGAATAAAGCTACGTACATATAATATGTAATTGGACATGAGCGAAAATTAGTAAATAGATAATTATATATATGTATATATGTATATTTATATGCCTACTTTATTTAGGAATGATATTCACAGGATATAACAAAATCGATTAATTTCAGTTTTTTCAGTTTCACGTCATTTCATCTATAGTACAAAATAATTTTCTATATTATATACCTATATGCCTTCATAAATGATCTGTAATAGTTGAATTAAATCTGCGTTATTCCTTAATCTAAATTGATTTATCGCTGATGTTTATAATAACAATATTTCTACATATTAGTATGCAATTGAACTTATCCGCTATCATTATGTACATATACAATATACATACATGAAAGTACACGGATTAAAATGATCTTATAAATATAGTCTGGCTATTTTATTTGTTTAATTAATTCGTTAAATATTTACAGTTTAAACGCCTCTTTCCCCGATTGTTCTTACAATGACTAGAATTTGCGAAACGCTAATATACATAATACATATAATTGAATGGTAGTTTATCATCCGTGTCAATTGATTTTAAGCTAACAGATATCTAAACTCTCTTACTAAATTCTCGTTGACTTGAGCTCATGATAAATTTCATTCATTAACAAACTGTATTCATTATTTTTATAAATTATACATGTATGATTTTAAAACGAACCTATCCAATTATCCTACTTCATTTGAAGTGCTTGATTTGCATAACTAATGGTCACCACTGATTAGGTTTGTCAAAAAGATCGCTGCACTAAACGACGCTTTATTGTGGTATATATCTTATGAATAGTTATACTTATAATTTATTATTAGCCGCGATCCTTTGATAGTAAGAAGAAATTTTTGTAAGTTAAGTAAATGTGACCTATTGAAGTAACGGTTATAACTGCACTACTAAGAAGAAGTAGAAATGGGCTAAAACTATATCGTACCATTTTATTTCTGAAAATTTATAGTATTAAATTATTTCAGATCTTGAATAAATTCCAACTAACATATTGGAACATATCACTCATATGTGTATCTGAAATTATTCTATAATTACTATATTCAATCACGGTACCATAAATTTCATTCAATTTCATACAAGCGCACGTTTCTGCACGTGTACATTTAATTATTACTTATCACGAATGGATTCATTTAATTATTGACTTTGCCAAATGTGATATCTACAAACTCAGTCAGTGTAATATACATTTCCCATACAGCACTTAAAGGTTAGTATAACACTGCAGAATACTAGCATATCAGTTTTGAAAAACAGTAATATTGCCGTAAATAAATTTCTGACCAACTCTTCACGCGGGAGAGCATGACACCGAAATTTCCACCTAGCGGTGAGTGTGGAACTATTCCATGGAGAAACGCGAATAAGCAGAACCGAAGATCAAACTTAATTGGTTTAAGTTTCGACTTTCACACATTTTTATCGCCATGTACATATCACATGTATAAGAAAAATTTACGTGAATACGACTAAGATTCACACGATTGTGCCAAAATGTATCCGAAGGATATCAACCAAATTTACGATGTCATATCTAGAACTAGATGTCGTTTGTTTGGCAAAATTTGAGAAATATCATACGTATCACATAATTTGAGTGCATGACGTTTTCTGCAATATTGCAACAACGCGTTAGGCGCTGTGTACGGGTTGGGAGATGAAAAAAATTAATACCTGTTACGATGTTCCTACAAATTATACTCCATTTTTTTTCTTTTTTTTTCTATAAATATATTAGTTTCTGATCATTAGTCTCGCTTCATCTATTAGATATATCAGTCAATAATATTGATGACTGAAACTAGCTAGACGTAAATACGCCCAAAACTATTCTTGGTTCAAAGTACGTGTACCATCCCCATGCAAGTCATACACATCAGTCAAACATACTCCGCAAATACACACATCGATATACGAAATACTTTTAATTAATACATCATATGTTCAAATTTAATCAATGTTTTGCTATTTGAAAAATTTGGTGCACCAGTTTATTTTATTTTCTTTTTCATTTTCCTTTCCTTCGAAGAATATATTATACTTTTTGATTACCTATGAATAGCACACCGAAAATTTGACGGATTCAAATTTTCACGCAATTAGCACCGTATAAGGTAAATATTTTTGCGTAAATTTAATCCTCATCTGCATGGTGCATTTTGGAATTAAATTAATGACTCGTGAACGTGCCGGCTCTAATTTAGAACCCCGGAAGAAGTTTACAAGCAGAGTTCCTGGGCGCTGAGGTCGCTTGTATGCTTGTGCCTTCCGGATGCGAAGACGTAAAGCTCGGCACCGGTATTTGGTGATTTAGGGACGTTTCCGAGCGCGGTGTTTCCGTTACGGATACAGCAGCTCGGTGTCGTCAGACTCCGGGTTGCAGCGTCGGTTCCGTTTGTAGGTAAACGAGGGGGTCCCCTCACCGAGACACCGCGGTAAAAGGATGCTGCTGCAGGACATCCACCTGATGCTGGACGTCGCCAATCGTACCTTGCGAAAAAAAATCTAACATTGGAATTCATCACGTGTTCTCGGATTGTATTAATCGTTTGATGAATAAATGAAATAATTTGATACATGATAAAATTGAATGAAATTGAACAGGTTCCTTGGGGGCACAAAGTGCAGTTAGGGTAGTCTGCAAAGCAAAGAAAGGAGTATGCAAGATCGGAATATTGGGAACAGAGGTACGAGACGTTCTTATCGAAAAATCACTCACTTGCAGAGGAAATAATCACAGGTGACTAAACTTATTAATCAAAGGTTGAATCGGAACTGCGCTTCATCGTAAAAAGATGGCTTTGTAAATTGAAGTTGAATCACTTATGTTGCTTCGTGATTGCAAAAAAAGTCATATCGCATAATGCATCGGGGTTCTTCCGCAGAATATAAAGAGATGAAATGCAACCACAATATCAAAGCTTTCGTGTTAATGAATCGACATTTTTCAAGATGGGAAAGCAAAACTTTTATTTCAGGGATCCTGCATCAGGACATTTGTATATTCCCATTATTGATACTATTGCGAATGATTGTAGGCTGCGAACTGTTGAACATGTGAAAGCACTAATAACTTCTCTGCATTATTTTACTCATCTATGAAAAGCTGGCCGAAAATTCGAGAGTTAAAAAGGGGTTGGGTGTTTGAGCTAAAGCTCATAGGTATATTGACGAAAGCACACGATTCAGAAGAATCAAATGCATGTATACCTGATGGATGCTCTTGTAGACTGCGTTTTATCGAGATCCAGACTATCGGTGGGAGGACTAGATGACCATTTCCGAGATCTAAACGGGCATCTCTGTTGGAATTCTCTCTTGAACTTTTCCTATAACAAAGAGGGTCAAAGGAATGATAAATTCTTGATATAATATTCGGAATAATAATTCATTATTGTAGAATATTTTATGACTAGGTTGGTTGAAAGGCTAATTCAATGCACAACAATTACTGTCATCAAACTTTTTATTTCACGTATATTGAATCTTGTTTTTGTATCTCACCCGAGCTCGTCCATGAGCATGCCTACATCATTTTACTCACACCTAACACCGTCACAAACTTACAAGGCATTTACGTACACTCGTATCCATTCTCCTGCTTATCCTGCTAAGCAAGGAAACCATCTTAATGAAATTAATCCGATTCCCAGAAGAGCTGCGTAGGTACCTACTCTGAGAGGTATAAATTTTGCCTGGCTTCCTTTTGGTTCTCTCAATTAATTAACATAGCGTTTATTATCGTAACCGTATGGAATCTAGTCCTAATTTGTTCATAATTGGAATTTCAAACGTCGTGGATGAAAGTTCGTTTCATTGAACGTTATAATGCGGGAAAATTCTTGTGCATCATCCGTATCGCATGAGATACTCGTTTCCATCGATGGATGACAATTAAAAAAAAAAGAAGAAAAGAGTTTTTGACAAATATTTTTTGCGGGAACCCCAACACCTACACGATTCATTGACATATTACGTTGAAAGTTTGATTAATGATCTTGCGGTTCACACCAGGCTCACGTTCCCCTATCATAACTTAAATCTATCGACTAAAATGCAGATTTTTACTCACGTTGTAAATCCCGTAGATAAAAGGGTTGTAACAGCTGTTAGACATCGCCAGCCAATCGCAACAGAACCAAATTATGTTGATATATCTGTACCTGAAATTCGTTAATGTCTGTTTGAATTGTATCATGTATGTCTAATGTCTACACTAGGGATGTATGTGACAATTGAAAGAACGAATCATTCAGGATCCCGCGATATTCCTAATTAGTTCTCGTGAAACCTAGATGATAATATTCACAACCACTCGGTACAAAAAAATTTAACGCGTTCTCAAAATCATTTATCATGAAATTATAGCGTTGAAGATGAAATTTATTTCACACTAATCAGTATACATATTGTATGTATGTTTGCGAGATCGTGTATGACAAAGATAGTTCGCAGAAAAAAGCTCGTTGAGGATAAATGTCTTTTCAATAAACAACAACCATGCAAAGGGTTCGTCATATCTCACACAAGATTTTCTAGCTTTTGCATTTACCCTGTGAAAATCGTTTATTCGGAACAATTGTGCCACAAAATTGAACGATGTAGCGCAGGTTTGAAGGTGGGAGCAATTCGGGACGTTGAATGTAGCTTGCACTTTATCAAAATGTTTGTCACGATTTACCATTCGGAAAATCGCAACTTCATGCCTAGTCCATTATAATCGGCTCTAAGCATTGTAATCAACGATAATGAAGAAAATTTTCGGTAGGTATTGTTTTACATTGGTCGGTACGCGAGATGAGGAAAATAACGGAAAAATTAATAAACGCTTAGCCGGTTATTGACGTGATTGATGGAACGGACATTGATTGTAGAAGAAGAAGGAATCGTTTTTGCAATGGAGGATTTCTGTGCCTATAATACTCCGCGGATTACCTGTCAATCTACTTGTTTTAAACACACCGTTTCCATTAGCCAAGTACAATTCGCAGAAATGATTAAAATCGATTCTGTGACGTATAGGCCGGAAGGCTGATAATAGAAGCCAGGTTACGCCTTGCCGAAACATAATTGCAGAT
The DNA here is from genome assembly GCA_963992785.1 of Tenthredo livida. NCBI lineage: Eukaryota > Metazoa > Arthropoda > Insecta > Hymenoptera > Tenthredinidae > Tenthredo > Tenthredo livida. The sequence goes on from OZ023066.1 coordinate 7,214,370, forward strand.
GCTATACAAATACCTAATACCTATATAATACATATAATTGGTATATGAACGGAACAAGCTTTGACACATCGCGAAACGCAAGCTGTTTATTTTCGTGGGTTGCGTGGGTATTCATTTTTGACCAGCATCACAGGGATTATGAAATATGCAGAATTTGGTCGATTCCAGATGAAACGATTTTGCATAAAAATAATGTGCTGACTTCTTTCCAAATGGTACTTTTTTTAAGAGAGGTATAACGATAGCAGAAAACTTTTTTCTCCTATCTTTATTGTTCGAAAACCTCGATATTTCTTAACACGGTGAGTTGAATTTAAAGCAGGAATTACACCCTCGAATAAATCCAGAATATATATCGAAGTTTTTCATCCGCAATACTATCTTGTCCTTTTATGTATATATCGGCGTTTGGGCAACATACGACGTATTCGATATTAGACAATATCGCTTTACGCTATTCGAACTAAAAAAGTATAGAAAGAGATTCTTGTTCTCTCGGTCGAAAGAGTATCAGCAAGAATTTCGCATTCACGTATAAATCGAAGTTCATTCATTTCGCATATTTATATGCAAACAGTATTATACGTGCGTCGAGTGTAGATATTACGATCTCGATACCTTACATTCCTAGAGCTGCAATATCCACATTTTTAGTATGCAACTATTCCTGACTGAAGAATTTTATTACAGTTGATATTATATTTGCAAACGACTGCTGGATTCCCGAAATTCATTTCCCTCGGAGAGTTTGATGAAACCGGCTCCCATCCCACATAGGTACATTTTGAATTATACAAGCGTAAATCTTCGGAAACATTTTTTTTTCTTCTACCGCTTTTATTGCACCCTTTTATTATACCTTTCTTTCTGCGAGCTTCGTGGCTGAATAAAACATACAACGATCTCACTCGCGGTGACAAAAGAAAAAAAAATATATATAAGATAACTGGACATTAACATACAGAGATAGAATTATGCAAATATGGAATAAATGTATTTTTTTTTTTTCAAAGTAAACTGTAACCTTCATACACCTATATTAATGAAATTCATTAAATCAACTCACTCGTTAATTTCTGGATAAGTGTATTGCAGTACATTGTACGTCTGAAGTGGTAGCCAGCACACAGCAAATAAAGCGACGACAATCACCAACATCTTAATCACCTATACGTAAAAGAGAAGATATTTTTAATCGTCATTATTCCATTCGATCAATAAATTCCTCACAATATATTCCACCTTTCTTATATATTATTATCGTTTGAGGTTTAAATGGTGGATGCATGTGCTTAGGAGCAGACCTAATCCAATACTTTTGAGTTGCGATTTGTCGCCTAGGAAGAATTGGTTATTATATAATCGTATGACGATTTCTTACGAACGAATACATACATAGTCGTTAGCAATGTTCGATCAACCTGAATAAAAAATGTAAGAAAAAAACTTGTTTGCAGAGTAAATTATTGTGCAGTCTTATACTGGTCGGACATTAAGATGTAATGCACTTAATGATATAGTATAATCCCTCGAAGTACGTTTCATAAAAGAATAACCTTTCGACGTCTGCATAGAATAATTGAACGAAGTATTTTTTTTTTTTGTTAGTTATGGCATAAACAACTGTTAACATGGTAATAAAAAGTTGTGATATAGGTATACTCGTATGTCTATTTATTGGTGCAAATTTTTCAATGTTACTTGAGATCGAAGTATAAAAAACTTCAGTTGCATGGTATATTATTATTTGTGCAGCCAATTCGTCTTTGGTTATTCACAATTATAAATTGAAATGAAAATGCCTATGTGTACATCGATGCCAATAGGAATGAAATTGATTCCTGCAATCCACAGTGCCCCCGCGTTTTCGTAAATTTGTCTACTCCGCGATGTGTGCTCCAGACCGAAAACTAACGCAATATCCTCGAAAGGAGAGTTTATTTGCGATCGTAAAATCACGATGCCTTGAAGTTATGAAAAAACGTGACATAGCGTAGTTTTCTTCAGACAATACAGAGTGAAGGTAGATTGAAATTTATCTCCATTCATTTCTGCCAGTTGATATTTTCCATTCCCTCTCGTGCCGAAAATTTTTTCCACCCGACCGATTTGAATGTTGAAAAATTCAATATAAACGAGTAGAAAAGTTGTAACCACGACTGAGAAAGTTTCCTTTCTCACCAGGTTTCACTAGGTTCTGTTACCTATTCACAATTAGAATTCTCACATTTTCAAAGTTCCGAGATTTTCCAGCTGAGAGAAATATCTCAGATTCGATCATTCAACGTAGAAAACATTTTCTGGAAAAATACATGTGTGAGTTCACGCGGTTTTCATACCTCCAGTATTCAACACTTTCGTCCTTCATCATATACCTATGTATTTTTTTTATGTAAATTCAAGATTGACAGACTCTACAAAACAATAGACAGGTACACACAGAAAAATCTAAACTTAAATCACGATTTCATGAGCGTAATTTACGTTTTTATAAGCGTAATCTACGTTTTTAGGGAAAACGTGAATTACGCTTTGCGTTGCCGTAAAATAGGATCAAATGTCCTTCACGTACGATTTCGTAGTCGTAGAGTAAGACAATTTTTGCCTTATTTCACGTTTTTCACATGATGAATTGAAAAAACGTGAAATAAGGGAAAAATTGTCTTAATCTACGAATACGAAATCCTATTTTACGGCAACGGAAAGCGTAATTCACGTTTTCCCTAAAAACGTAGATTACGCTGATGAAAACGTAAATTACGCTTATGAAATCGTGATTTAGGTTTAGATTTTTCTGTGTGTATACATATGGTGCTTTCGTCTATCGCGATCTTCCCGGTTCACAAAGGCATTTGGCTAGACAGTACACGTTTACGTATTGACAAATTGGCCCTTCGTAAAGCCAAGATTCCATTATGACGGGGTTGATTTTTTACAAATTGTTCTGCCTATTGTTTAAGTGACTTTTTCATGTAATTGGTACCAAATACTTTTATCGCTTGTTTTGAACACACCCATCGATTGCGGGTGATTGAAATTTCGAATACGTCTATTCTTCGATAGAAGTTTGTATGCGAGACCCTTCAGACATCGTCTTTATTTGCAGGTTCTAAAGTGTCGGCAAATACTGCGTCCTATTCCTCGGAGATAAGATCGCTGCATCAGTGATCAATGCAATGCCGTAAAAATTGCAGTCCTATGCTGCAGCTGAACTAGCAGTATTTCGAAATAGTTGTTTGGGATTCTACAAAAGGGGAGCAATTTTCTTTGATACCAGCTCATATGCTGCGACAAGTATCTCTTCGATCAGGTTTCAAAAGGATTCCATCCTCTATTTCGAGAATTTCTCGAAGGAATCCGATATTCAATCTATACTCATCGTAAATTTAGGAGAAAACAAAGAAACTCAGGCACATACGATAGCCACATGATACACAGTTACTTGTAAGCTGATAGCGAATATTGATATTGGTAGAAAAGTGATCTGAATTTCTGGCACAGAAATGCAAATATGCAAAGCTTGCAAAATATTTGGGATACTTATAAATGAAATGTGGGTTTAGTCATGGATGTGGCCTGTGGGTCTGGCTATACTTTCTGCAGCGAAATAACGACGTCGGAAAAATTGACTTCGTAAAACTTGCATAAATCTTATTTGGCAACGATGGCTTAGCCCGCACGCTGCTGCGCTGCTATAAAACGTTTCACTTCTCGTATTTTTTTGGCTATCGATATCAACCATTTCTTGGCAATAGGTAAGAAATTGTTATCCCCGGTCTCGTATACTTGATATTCATGTTACAGTTGAATGAATGGTTACATTTACGGGAGATTTTATTTCGTGAAAATAGGTTCTTACGCTCAACACTCAGCCGGGGTCTCGTATAGGTACTTCATATTCGTATTATAGTCAAGTAATAGTTATATTTTTGGGATTTTGGGATTTTGCGATTTTGCGAATTTGGATAAAGAAAATGCGAGTTCTGAGTTGAGCTTTTCGGGTCGTTCGGACGTTTCTTCCTATCGAAAGGTCTCGTAAAAAAAGAACAAGCCGAACATTCGTACTTTTATTGGTACTTGGGTAACTGTGAATTCGCGGTATACTTACTCGGGAAGGATTACATTAACGACAGGTGTCAAAATCTTTCCGACAAATTTATCGTCCTATCGGTACATAAAAAAAAACCTAATCTCGTTTCGCGTTGACTATTACTGTGAAAAACCCCGTCTACCTTATTACGGCTACTATATAGTCAGAAAATGTTCGGGTTTATGGGGGGATGAAAAAAAAAAAAAAAAAGAAGAAAAAATGACAGAAAAGAATATGGCGTTGAAACATCTGCAGGCAATGGACATTTAACTTACCTTTTTTTTATTCTTCATAAGATTGGCGTCCCGAGAGTCTTGTGCGTTTCCAGGTGCCCTGCTGCCCCATAACCTGAGCGCCATTCGTGCGTAAACGCACGAAATTACGGACAAGGGTGTGAGATACTGAAGAAATCCTAGCAGCGCTCTGTACATCAGCATAGAGCTTTCGGACAAGTTCACATTCTGACAGAAGGGTTTGGGATGAAGACGGCCGGCTAAAAGTAAGGAAAAATAATTTTTCCCCAGTCGCAGTGTCGGATAATTAAATTATTAACATTTTATGACGATCATTTCGCTTCATGTTTAATTCACGTAGCTCTGGGATACGGCAATTAAACTCTTCTAACAAGACAATTCAAAGTTTTGTTCAGTATAATATAGACTCTCTTCTCGCCAGAATTAGGTTGATAATGGTATACATGGTCAGGATATTCACTTGCGGTAATCATAAATTGTCGACGATATTCTAATCAATTGAAGATTAATTACTCAGAACTAATCGTACGGAGGTATACTCACGTGTTTTGTTATTAGGGAAAAATTACTCCGAGTAGTTAGTGATCCGTTCAGATCATCAGATGTACATTGGGGGAAAAAAAATGTTTTCGCGATTTTTAATTAACAAATTGAGATAATCCTGGATAATATATTCTGTGTACATCTCCCTACGTAATTGAATCTACATTATATAAAGTTAATTAACTACGTAGACTCGAAGGAGGTATATGCACGCGTGATGAGAATATTTAGCCAATGTAGGCATAAAGGGTTTGGGAGAAGATGAAGGAAGTGGTGTGTGGGTGACAAGTAATTGATGTAATTTCTACCGTGATAAGTCAGAAATTGGCATTCCTTGCTACCGTTAACTCTTCGATTAAATTTTGCGAATACGGTAGCTATAATATATATATATAAAAGTGAAATTGAACTTCATTGCAACATGTAAGTGGGGTAAAGGTATTGTTAATCAAATCTTGAAGGAAGTTATATGACGATGCAGGAAGTCTTGCGTTTCGATCAAAAATTGGCCAGCCGGTGAGCATCTTGGTATAACTTTGAAAACTAATTTGCATAATGTTTTCATATTCTATTGAAATTTTTCAAACCTTTCGGCAATGAAATCCCATTTGAATGCTGATAAAACACCATATCAAATATTAAGGATGCGGAAAATATCATTTCGCGAACAAATACCAGCCAGAACCACATATGATTGAGTATTAACTTCAAATTCGTCGAAACGGCGAATCGTAACCCTATAAGGGTTCTTTTCAACCTTACTTAGATGTTCAACCCATTCCTGAACTCTCAGAAAATCTTATTGCTTTCATCCTTCGTGTTTTTCCACACTTCGATCATGAAATACTACAGTATATATTGAGGGAAATTACTAAAAAGAGCAAAAATCATTGATAGAACGTTCGGATTAGATTCTAAACTGATAAAGTTCGAGTTTACTTTACTCGTCATTCTAATTCCTTCAGGAAAATAGAATCCCGAGAGCTTGTATTAAATTCAATCAGTCCGAGATTCAATTTCAGCATTTGTGTTTCAACTTTCCATACATACATTTCCAAGCTGGTATATCGACTTAAGAACCTATGAATGACGCGTCCTCCAAGTAAGCTGTACAATCAATCGAACATAAACCGACTGGTACTCTTGGATAGGTACCCAAAATATCGTCTGTTAGAATTAGAAACTCTAGCAAATTCTAGGTCTGAATTTCAGGACGTTAACGTAACATGTTAAGTCTGACTAATTAGCAGGAGCACAGCTGCTCTCAAGTACTGTGTTGGTACATTTAATTAAACCTAATTAATACTCCCTTGCGCATTGTTTTTGGACGCATGAGCTAGGCGTGCATAGGATTGTAATTTACCTATATAGTATACCTATAATGTACAGAGATCAAAGTTTTTGGATAAATGTTTTACGGTTGTAGAACATTTATCAGAAACTAACCGAGTTGAAATTCAAAAAACAATTTCCGACTCGAAAATCAAATACCATCATAAAATCCGCTGACTTCATCAAACTCTGAATCATAATTACTCAAAGTGGTAGCAGGATGAAGAATACGCTGAATTTCCCCCTCGTCACTTTCAGCTAACTGATTTTTACGCTTGTCGTAAATTGGTTGCCGTTAATTGGGTGCTGCCCGAAGACGGGCTGCAGGGGATATTGCGTCGAATAAAAGTAGAACAGACAGGCTCTGGTATACCTAATTATTCTATACATCAAGGCGTATGTGAAGAATGGAAAAGCTCGGAAAAGCGGTGAATATTTGGATGAGCCCCCCAAAGGCTGGAGGCATAAATTTTGATCCGGATGGATCTGACGACTGAAATTTCCACTTTGATCAAAATCTCCGAAAATCTAATTCGACGCTCGGAGAATAGCGATTGATTGAATTCTACTACAAGTATTCAAATTCTCTTGCTATATATTCTCTACAGAAGAGAAGGAATTCACACCTAACAACAAAAGCACGAATCTATCTTCAGACCTCGGCTTTCAGGGTCGGTTTTCCGCTTTCGTGGCTATCCTCTGTATCGTCATGCATGAGTACGAAGCTTCCTTGTGGAAAGTTCTGAACCAGTTTAATAATTTTCATAAAAATTTATTTTGGATGAAAGTTCACTGCGACGGAAAATCAAGGAGATATTCAAATGAAGGCAATTAATGATAATAAAAATTAGCAATTCTTACGGTACCCATACGTCCGTATCAACATCTCCCTATATCTGTCTAATGTGAAAATGGTATAGGTGCAGTGTACGTATACCTACCTACCCGTACTAACTCGAAATCATTTGAGTAAATTAAAACGCTGCGTAAATAACTCACCCCCAGGACTTTCCGGTATCATAACCACCCGCAGAGCAGCTGCCATCGGAGCAGCTAAAGCACCCCCCAAGAGCCAGATACCAGCAATTATGATTTTAGCTCGAAGTTTGCTGGGTCTTGCGCTGAAAACAGAGTAACGAACATCACTTTTAACTTTGACATACACCATAACTTATCCCCGCTCGGCAAACACGCAGTTTAACCAACTGAGTTTATCATTATCTTTTATCGCCCCCGGCTTGGTTTTGCGAGTCCAATATGAATTATTATATCATAACCGGCGAGAATCGTGGTTTATTTAATTAGGCGCGGCGATTATTCGGAAAACAATTTATCAGTTTCAATTTTGCTATGATATTTTGCTTAATGCGAAATTCACAGTAACCAACTTAGAAGGAAAAAGAAGAAGAAGAAGAATGAGAGATTCATTCGCGCATACGCATCCTTTCGTCGTCTGGTACACGAGGGTTTAAAAAACAGAGAAACAATAGGATAATCTTGATTCTAAATTTAAAACCGCAGCTTAAAATTTTCCTGGTAGAAGCAGAAGTGCGTGATTATTTCTCACTTCTCTTGGAGGGAAAGAGAGAAGTTAAAAAAGAAAAAAAAAGAAGAAAACAAAGAACGAAGTGTCCTCAATCTTCGCGGCAAGAGAGTACGTGGAATAATGAGAATCATACTTCACACCACAGCTAAATCGTGATATGGTAATATCTACTGAAGCCGCCCGTGCGTAGAATTCACTTATTTCACGCAAGGATATCGTGCTGTTGTATTCAGGATGCATTTGACATTTACTTGGAACACAATGCGGTGGGCACATGTGTTATATGAATGATAAAAATAGCACTACCTATATATAATATAATATACCGGCGTAGACAAGGGAAAATATCGACCAACCCCAGAAGGCGAGTATGTTTTTTTCTGTCTTCTAACGCTAGACTGGGGTAGATATCCACCCTTCGCGGTTTTTGTTCCCATAATCGTTCCTATCAGCAGTAAAGAGGCTCTCTAGTACGTGAATCTCTTCCTCTTTTCATAAGAAAGAAAATGGCCTGCAGAAAATTCAATTCCGTTGAAGTTTAGTATTAAGTGAAAACCTCGTTAGAAGATCGAGAAATTATGAAAATCAGTAGAAAACGCTTTTTACGCCGATCGTTATACTGTAGAATTAAAATTTGATGATGAAGTGATTCCAAATGATGATGTCTTCGGTGTTAATCTGGTTCTGCAGCACTTTTATCGTCATGACTCTGGTTTAGTTATAATTTTGTATCTAAATTTGTGGAAGTTTATATCAACTTCTTGGAATGTCACGGTAGCTTTAAAATCCCATGCGAAAGTTTCTTCGAAAAAAGAGAGAGAGAAGAAAAAAAATTACAACAGTCGATCCCTTCGTCAGGAGGTAAAACGACTTCGCATCGTTAGATGAATGATTCACATTCCATGAAATATGAACGACTTGGTAAAGAATTATTCAAAATAAAATGTACATATCATGAATTTAGTTTCATTTTACCACGCCAAGCTTCCTTTTATAAATGTCCTTTGAATATTTCTGCCCGTAAATACTGACACAGAATATAGAAATATGATCGTTATTGGAAAGTCAATACCTTTAGGTCTGCTTGTATGGAAGTAAAAGAAACTGGAGAGGAAATGAACGCATAGCAGAGTTGAAAGAAAGATTCATTCCATATTATAATATCGCATAATATACGAAGCTATGATTTGCCTCTTTCTAACTCTACTTATTTAAAATCCATGGGACCTTTCGTGCTGATTAAAACCCGCCTGACTCCGACCGAAAACTCCAATTTTCAATTTCATCTATACAAAAGTTCAGACCTAACGTTTTCTATTCGGATTTAATGAAATGTATAATTTCGATGAAATATCGAAATGAATTGCATCAATCACCTGTAGCATACTATCGTATCCCTTACGGAAAAAAACCCTCAAATTTAAGGGGTAAATTCGCACCCCCAAAGTTTTGGGTGTTTACCATGAAAACTCAGGGTTTACTCTCAAATTTTACGGCGAATTTACCCCTTAAATTCGAGGGTTTTTTCCATAAGGGATGGTCTCAACCCCTAAATACTCTGCTGCTTATTACTATAAGATGAACGTTGTCTGGTGAGTTAGATGAATCAAAATAGTTGCACTTTCTGGGTCATGTTGGTCCACGTACTTGACACAAGATCAAGGAAGGGTGTAGTTAGGCGTCCTATACCAAGCTTGTAACTTACTACCCCTCGTAAATTCAAGTATGGACATAATATATTACGGTGTGCCTGACACCCCAGATATTTACTCAGTCTGTTAACTATTCTATAAAGTATAAAGAGTTGGTGAAATTTTTTGTTTCGTATATGGGTAACGTGTGTTGACGTTAAATTTGCGCTTTGTTGAATTTCTTACGAGTTACGGGGGTATTTTTTATTGAAAATTATGAGACATGCAGATCCCGTATACCGACGCGTTGATGAAATTTTTCACAACTTAAACGGTTCGGTTCCTTTGAAGCCGCGTAAATAAGTTTCCAGTTATTTTAACCTAAATATCAATCCGATTTGGTAACGTACTTGGAATAATTTTATGACTGTGATTTCTGGAGCTTGAATGTGTATAATCATAACAGTGATAACGCGGCCGGTACTTTGTTGAGGTAATAAATAATCCGCGAATATAATTTATCGTATAAAATCGCGCAAAGTAGCTAACTAACTATGGTGCAGGTATATACGCTGTTTAAAAATAGTTTCAAAATCTCACAGCGTAACTATAACAATGCGAAAGCATCAAATTTAATTAATTTTTCCCTTCGTGCGCCTTAATCCTTCGCGATTATCCCACAATCCGCGTCGTTAATAATGACTAAAGTTTAACCGCAAGGACTGATTTAACAACCACACGATTTTGATCCCGATATCAAACCACTGGTTATAGATTGCATTTTAAAAAAATTCAACAAAAAACGCTCCAGTTACTTAAAATTGATATTCAGCCCGTTTCTTGCAAACGATGAAGTAATCGCATGCGAAATTTTCACGGTATTCGCAGTTGTGCTTCTATTGGTGAAACTATACGGTCCCTTTATTTTTATGGTATCTCGTACTTATGCCGCTAATTTATAAGCGAAAATCTGCCATCGAATAAAAATCATCATGATTCCTTTTCAGCTCATAAATATTTATCTTTCTCACCTCCTATTTCTTTCCCCTTCATTCTCACAGCGTGATAAGATTTTACTAATATTTCTACAGCTCTTGAAAGTATCGGATCATATTCGCTCGAATCCAATTGCGAAAAGCTTTCTACTTTCTCGCAATGTCCATATCAATACGTGGTACCTACTTCAATCTCCCGGTTCATGTTCTTCGTTTGGTTAAATCTTTATTTATCTTTACCCTTGAACTTCGTCTCTGAAATGCTCCCAAACCACTCACCAGCAATGATTTATACGCTGATGAAAATTGAACAAGAATTATTTCATGCTTGACGAGCTCTAAGTTAATTGAAATCGCCCTCATAGGTATATGTAGTATAATAGTCTTGCAACTTACCTCAAAGGTTTGAGAATCGCGCGATGACGATCCACAGCTATCGCTGTTAGGGTAAATACAGACACGTTCACAGAAAGAACTTGCACGAAGGGGCAAAAGGCGCACATAAAAAAGGGGAGGTTCCATCTTTGCAGCAACGCAGCCTGAAACTATAAAATCAAAGACCCGGGTTTTATGGCCACTTATAATTTCATAGCTATGACACAACTGTACACTCTCATGATCGCAAAGTGACTGTAGAAAATTCATAAGACACCTTTTGGTTCATATTTTATTCACTGCTGATAAAATACGTTCAAGAGTAAATGATCTCTGAAGTTTGAGTTCTAGGGCATGTTGCGATTTTATTTCAAATCTTAAGGTTTCGAAGATCCCCTTGCGTCACAAATTCGAAGTTCAATAGCTTGAGCTCTTCTGGCTCATTTGCAAATAAAATTCTAAGTGATTGTAGCGTTTTTGAAATCAGTTCATGCTCAACATACTACACTTATTAAATTCTCAATTCCACCCCAAATGCTATAGGATTTTCATAACTAACAACGACATTCCCACAAAAAACTTTCTTTACCTGAAACGGAATGGCGAAAAGCCCGATAACGATATCGGCGAGGGCGAGATTTGCGATGAAACAATTTGTGACACTCTGCATTCGTCTGGAAGTGGCCACTATCCACATGACCAAGGCATTTCCCACAACTGCCAGAACGGAAATACTGCCGTAGCAAACGCTCAGTAGAGCTATCAGACCAGCAGGCACGTCGTAAAGATCATCTGAAATTCGGAAACGCAAGCTATTTGCATAAAATTCATACCGTCTTGGAATAATATCAACGAAATTTGACCAAGTTTCAGATATCCAACGAAATCTGTTTAGAGAAAAGAAAACTACGAACAACAATTTGAAAGTAATATATTGTTGAGAAACTGCAGTTCGAAATAAAGATATCCTCAAAACTTGGATATATTCTACTCGTAGAAACCCTTTTTCTTATCGAATTCTATCGGATCTACTGTCCGTTCGGAATGTCTACCTATCCTATATAATAAATATGTTACAGATTACATTTTACAGTATCAGATACACCCGCTGTGATATATCGGCCGTTCATGTCAATGCTGCCACATAAATCACGAATTTATATTGTATTATGGATGATCTGAAGGGATTATTTGATTTGTAGGAATACGGTTTTATGTGAACGTTTTACGGTTGGATTAGAAGACTGTGGCACAAGAATAGCGGATTTTTCGTTCACGGAGCCTCGAGTCGAATCACCTCCTCGTAAAATCCGAAGTATATTAAATGGCAGAATTAAATCGGGCCGATTAGAGCAGAAATGATTAAGCATCGATTACTTAATTAATCTGGTTCAATTCTATTTCAAACTTTCATCACGATTGTGAATAATGAATAAAATTAATATCACATCATATCATTCGCTACTGAAACACACAATTACAAAAACGCAAGGATCTTATTCGATAATATCGGATATTACGTAATGAATAATCAAATTTTATAATAATAGGCTTGGTAATTAGTGGAAAGATAACGATCATCTCAAAAGGTTACCGTATTCGTTGTAAGTAGATTCATTTTCGTAGGTCCAAAAGGTCGCGTTGAATCTAGATAGCCAGGCCCCGTCCGGCCCGCCATCCTCAGCCGACCACGACACGTTCTGCATTCTATTCCGGTCTCGAAATCTGTAACGAACATTATTTACTAACAGAAATTGATGAATTCTCGTTTATACGCAGACCGCGGGTTATTTTCGTTAGAAAAAAGAGAACTCAGAAGCAGAGTAGAAACACGGGAAATTTTTTTTTTTTTTTTATACCACCGCATATTTCGTTAGAGTTTGATGAGACTTTTCGTTAAGTTTGTGGAGAGGACCGCTAATGAAATAACAGAACCTGACCCATATTCTTCCACATTCCTACTACATAGCTTATTGTTAAATAAAAGCAAGGGTCGTAGAGTACTACAACATGAAAGGAAAGTGAAAAGGGTCAGTCATGCGTCAGACATAGGAACTTTTAGCTACCTCGACATCTCACCCAAGATATATAGAGCAATAGTTAGGAATGTGGTTTCAAACTAGCTCACAATTATATACAAGGCTGTTTGATAGCCGAAAAAGAGAAGGAAGAAAATTGCGAGCTACCGCGTCGAACATACAGAATTAATCAGTATGTAGGTATGTAGAATAAGTCAAATATTGCTAAGTTGTCGAGAACGCGGAGAGAAATATCCATGGATCATATAGAATATTAAAAAAAAAAAATAACCAAAGTGTCGTCACTATTTCTGTGATACTAATTGATTTTATTCAATAATTTATTGAATGAACTATCACTCATTTCCGAGAATGAATTTATCAGTACGAACCTTCTCATGCATTGAAATTATTGTTTAAATCTGACTAATACAGTAGAATAATTTTTGAGACTTTGGTTTTATTAGGTAGAGAACCTCCTTCAATCTTCTCGTTTTTATTACACTCGCCATTTCTCTTCCAAGTGAGTCTATAAAATTCGTGTGGTAGCATAGTACTGGCCTAGGTGGTAGGATAAAAGTACTCGTATAATGCTCTGGTTCTTTCGAGTTTTTCTTGGATTTCATTGTGTGTGCCAAATTGGCGTGGGTAAATAAAACCCCGAATTTCTTCGCGGAATTATTTTTTTCTCAGTTCATGCTCGTTTCGTTATACTTACACGGTACATATTACGTTCCGGGATACACGTATTCCGCTCTCATCTGCCCTGTTTCCTCTGTAATTAAGGAAATGATAATTTTATTCAAATTCGTCAAGTATGTGAAATTTTAAAAGGTAAATCACAGCCCATCTACTCTCTCCCACTATCAATAATAGACTTGAATATGTAGAACAATGAATCTTACACCACAGTCCGTGAAAATAAATTCACGATATTGAACACGAAAATAGAACGAAGATAGACGAATCCCTACAAGAATTAATCGATCTGAATAGAAACCTTGCGCGTTAGAGTATTGATCAAAGGTCCGAATAAAAGGGTGTTCGGAATAAGTATTATCGAACACAAAGGGCACCTAATCATCCATTAAATGACAGCAAGAGCGGATAACGAACGACTATTCATATAAATTTATTACTCGATCTTTATTGCTCTCTGCTCGATTTAGCTGCTTCCGACCTCACAAAGTTCAGCACATATTTTTAACGCACGTACTGATAATGATGTCAAAGTGGTGGGCGGAAACTGGGAATCCAATGACAGGCAAAATACTACGCAATGCTAAAGGCCACCCAATACTTCACATATAATGCTTGGCCATTTGAAGGGAGTTAATTATATTCTAACCCTTTGGTGGCTAATTGCAGAGGATTTCAGAACAATATATAGGCACCTATATGACAGCGGTTGAATTGAAATAATAATTAGAGTACTCGACATGGACTTTGCCGATTTTTTCACTTCCACTCACGTTACTCACTCGATGAAATTAATTGAAGCATGTCAAGCTGTGCGAATTGTGATAATCATCCATGAGAATAAGGAAGAGGAAGGGCGAAATAATCGAACTTTTTTTCATTCCATCTTTGTCACATTGTGACGTTAATTGAACCCGGATTATCGTATAGAGAATTGTGAACCACTGGGTAACACGGATGCTTGACTCCGGCTCCTAGTCTTATCGAAAGATTAAAGATAGCAGAGTAATTGTCCGAAAGCGCTGGCTCAGATTCAGTGGTCCAGTTGGTCGGAAAAAAAGACGTGAAGACTTATTGACGTAACTTATTAGCCATGGTATAACCCCGATATATCTTTTCATATAAGAGGACAACGGGGATGACAGCTATATCTTTTCTCATCAATTTTGGCCATGATTCATTCCCCCGATTCAATACGATCAGTCACATTGATTATTACTTCATATTTTCTGTTTTCGTGCGACTTTTGCTTCCTCGTTTCATTCGACGAAGATCAAATCTGGTTATGAGTTTATATTGTAGTTGAGCTAAAAAGCTCAAAAATGGTTGTTAGCAATTTCGAAATACAAGTAATTGCACTTTTTTTTAGTTTTTTTCTTTTCCCTCCCTTTCTATTTCTAATCAGATAATCGAATGACGCTTCAATGCAGTGAAGTGAGGGAAATAAAATACGAGCGAACGACTGCAAAGATTTTATTAGAAGCACTCGACAATAAAACGTAATACGATACTGCCAATGATCAATAAACGATCGATATTATCCGGGATAGAACAAATGAGAATTTAGGGGGCTGTAAGACGAGAAGCTTTGTATTGGGATGTTATCACGTACCTATACTAGCAATTTCGGGGATCTGGAGTATAAGCATCTTAACGATTGATGGAATCGATGATCAGAGAGTACGTATTAGGTATAACTAAGCTCATTCCTCCTGTAAGTACATTCATTAATATTTTCGATGATTGATTTCCGATTTATGTCGTGTAAAAATGAATTCCTTCTGTTCAAACGAAACGTCGAAAGCTCAACTAACATTAGCGATGTTTTAATTCTTGTACTGCGGTGATTAACGTGTCATCGTTTATGTCCGCGAGCAAGTTGAAGCACCGGTTAAATTTATCTCTTGTAAAGTGAGTTACTGACTACCTGCGCTTCGGGCTATAAAACATCCACGACTTCACATATGAGTACGTATCATATAATATATTATTATATAAATTTGTTCATAACATAATGTATAATATAAAAAAAAAATAATAATCGACTATCGTTGAATTATGAATAAAATTGAATGAGGTATACTGCATATATCTACATTAATCGATACCTTATGTCACTACAGCTTATAATATTCATTCAATATGACCATTATTGCCGTGTAATTTACATGTTCATTCCGAAAAGCACGAGGCTTAAGTTTATTAATAGACCCCTGTTGAACGAAGCATTGTATTTCAATCAATTAAAGGTCTGATCCCATTAGTCCAGCAGAGCAGAACCAAGCTAACTATATATAATTTCACCTTCGCTGTTACACGAGTGTAGATATTAAACGTGAAAGGGCAGGTGCTAGGCTCAGCAATAATTCCATTCTGTCCCTGCTTTCGTCTACAAGATTAATTAACCTGATAATAATTAAGGGACCATTCCTGTGTAATATTTTTACAAGAAAGTTTTTGTTCTTCTTATTAAGCAAAAATATGGACTTTCATAAACATTCTGTTAAATTTTGGTCACGAAATTCGAATTATTCCGACTACAGTCTAGCCCTTCTTGGAACAAGGGTTTCGACCAGCTGCGTGAGACCTAAAAAAAGACAGAAAAAAAAAAGAAAAAAACACAATTCTGCTGACAATGAGCAATTCGAAGAAGCAGAAGGAATATTGTATGGATCTGGCATCGCCGATTGATCGTAAGTAGACAGTTCGTATGGAAATCTCGTACCTACTCGAAACTTTAAGCGCGGTTTTCTCGAAACGTCTTTTTTCAAAATGATGAAAGATCTTAAAGGAAGAATTTTCAAGCTGTCAGTCCCAAATTTTGCCACATCATTCTTCACGCCATTCCTTAACGTCTTACGAAAGCTTAGTTTTCTATTTGGAATTTTCACATTTTTGGAACAAGAAACTGTCGAAAAAAGGACCAATTCGACATTTAATTTTGAAAAGGCCACAATTTTGTTCATTTTTATCAGGAAAAAAAAATCCTCCTTGCGCCTCTACAGATTTCCATACTGATTGATAATCTTTTTGGATTTTTTCTTTCGGACAATTTCCGGAGGACAAGGAGGCCAAAAAATGGTATAAAAAATAAGAGCGGAACGTTGTGAAGTATTTTTATGTACAACATAAGTTATTTTAACAAACGGAAAAAGAATGTCTGATTATCGAAGATGATAAAAAAAATATCATGAAAATCAGCAATTTTCATGCCCATCGCGCTAGAATGGTTCCAGAAAATTGGATAAACGAGGAGTGAAATTTTTATGCACGATTCTTACGTTTTGTATACCATGTACTACAGCTCGACTGAATTTTGGTAAATAATATTTTTAGAATCTATCTCTGGCAGTGCGATTTCATTTTATACTGCAACGCTTAAGCTCTGCTGGATTTATAACCGACACTCAATTTCAGTCGCTTTAAGTTTCAAAAGTCACCTCAAAGGCGTGACTGTAGCTTGCTGGGTCATGCTGATGGTGTATTTTCTTATACCCGTTCTGTTTGACGTAAGAGGGTGATGATGTAATGTAAGAAAAGGTTTCCCTACCCTCATACATTTTCATCGGTTTTATACCTCTCTTATTTATTGTTCAATTCACCTTTATAAACAAATTAGGTTTTGGGCGATAAAAACCTAAACTTTTTCCGCAGCGACTAACTTGGAGCCCAAATTTTTCGATGAGATGGCAGAAGTCAGACGCAAAAATTGCAGTCGCTGTTCTTCGATTATTAGCACTTTTAGTCATTTCCAGCACTTTATTAGCACTTGGAATCTATTCAATTAAAACCTCGGTGCGCCTCGGGGGAAAAACCTCTCCATGAAATTTATATCGCGATGAATTATCTGAATCGTTTATAAAAAATCTGCAGCAAAAAATCTCGCGGCTAAAGTATATAAACGATTATTTAAATGATTTATATATTATTAGATACTTCGGCTGATTAATTCCAATGCGTATTGATCAATTTTTCAAAATTCTGGCTAACTAATGTCGGAGCTAATTCGTCTGTCCAATAAATTTATACGATATTTCAAAACAAATACCTATATCTATATTAGTGAGACCGAGTAAAACCAAAGAACGCACTCATCAAATGAACAAATAAACAATCAATTTATTTCGATGGCGAAAAACTGTCCTACAACTAAATGCGAGTTTATTTTCAGTTACAAACTCTGGCAAGTTTCCATTAAAACCTCATTTCATAACAAGTTTTTCGTTTCCTCTATTCTCTTTTCTTTCTGAGTCACCCAATACTCAGGTGGATCCTACTGATTGTTGTCTCCAACACGTTCAGGCTCAACAAATGAATTATTTCAACTTACAGCTCGGTATAATTTCCTGTACACTTGCTTTTTCCACTTCTTCAAATGGCTATAAAATAAGGTCAAGTACGACAACATTTCCTGTTCTATACTTCGATAGCAATTATATAGTGTAATATATGTTTTATGGCAATTTTACATAATACTTGGGTCATGTTCACGCTTCTGCAGCGTTCTTCCAGTTAGTAACTCTAAGACGGTAAAAATAATCTTTTCCAAGAACTATGTTTATCTAAGTAATGAACATGAGGCCTCATCAAGAACCACTCCATCGATTTCAAACTCTCTTTTCTCAGACACGTGGAACTCTAATAGCTAACAAGTGTTGGATGGGATTTTCGATCAGAAAATTTGGTTGAGCAGAAATCAACAATTATATAATTTTCTTCGTTCCTCAAAAGATCCGACCCACCGCGTTGTGGACAATTCATTTTTACGAATTTCATAACCCACGGGTTTGTTCTGATTCAAACCTATCGTTTCATTGTAATCATTAATCACCATGTTCACCATGTAGCTTTGTACGTAGGTACCATAAATAGGTACCTAGTGACGAACATGAAGGGTGGAATTTGGTACGGTGGAATACAGTAAGCCGTTAGATTAGCCCGCTTAGTAACGTAAGCAAGCGTAAGGGTATGAGATTCGTTATAAAAAATTTTAGCCCTTGTCAAACAATCCCGTTCAATATAGCTACGGTTATTAATTGGCAATCTCTATTCCGATATTAAAAACCGACTTTTTACAGGAACGTCATAAATGCTATACCTTACACATAATATATATGATATCGAGGACTAACAATTACGAAATGAGAAAGATGGTTGCCAAACTTTGATTCATAAGCTAATTATCCGTTACTTTAATTTCCGTAATCCAAATCCTTGAGCAGCTTATACCATAATGTTATCCCATTTTCATGTTGTACATACAAGCCAATTTACTGTCTACGATGGGTCGGTGTCGTTGTATCAATGTCGCTGTACCATCGTTAACACAATTGTTGTAATTAAAAGCACCTATACTTGTGTGTATAATTGGTATAGTTACTATACATAGCTGCCAGACCTCTCTTAACTCGATAAACTAGGAGAAGATTAAACGCTCCTTTTATGACGCAATTTGTTGTCCTAGTCGTAATCTGTGTAAGCATGACCTAAAACCTAGTTATCACGAGTATACAATCAAGCGAATTCAGATGGGGCTTGGGCGTGGTAATAAGCAAAAGTTTATTCGGTCGAGATCAACGTACCTACGCAAAGGTATGTTCGAAAGTTTCGAAGAAGTTATAATTCGACAAATTTCAACTTGTATTGTTCGGAATTGTAATTCATCTGCAGAAATAGGTGACTGCCGTAAACAACCTTTGCTTTCATCAAAATATGGTGGATATACCACCCACAACCTCATTTCCGTAACGATAATTCCCGGTATGGAATTGCCGTCTGTAAATATCTCTCGAGCTTTATTTTCTCTAAATCCGGGTCTTGTTAATCGCGCAGGCGACAGATGAGAGCTTTGTAAAATGAGGGCTGTTCCTTTCTTGTTCTGACACTAATCCTAAATACGAGCGACAAGCTCTGGTATCACCATTCCAAAAATATCGTCAATGTAATATGGGGGAGCGTTATACTTCATTGACTGACTTGAACAGAGCAAATGCCCAAATGAGATGCTGATAGCTTTAAGAGTCAGAAAATTTGATGTAAAAAGTGTTTCCATATAAGCGATGATGATCCCACTATAATAATAAGCTTTCATCGAGATTTGGGAAAAGAGTTTCTATTCTGTTTCTCTTTCTAAGATTTTCGTTTCTGTTATAAATAAGTCTTCTAATGAATCAGCTCGTTCACTCAATTCCTTGATTATAATTTATTATAGCCCCAAGAAAGTGAAGACACTTTCAGAACGGGGTGTAGACATGCGAATGTAATATACGAAGGAGTTAATTTTAGTGGCGATGCTATAAGATTATTGACCAATATACAACAGATGGAAGTATGAATGGACAGATAAGATGATGAACCGTTGGCATCTTGAGTTTTATTTTTCTTCATGAGACGAGTCAGGCGGAAACGAACGGATGAATGAATCTTGCGGTCCGCTTGCGTTTAAAGTTATGAGGAGTAATTAACAAAAGCAATTATCCAGTCTGCTGGTTTCAACTTATGGGAAATCAAAAGTTGTGTGATAATTTTCCGAAAATCGTGTGGATTTGAAAAGTCCTTGAAATCTGGTTTAAATCGTAAACCTGAACATCTTCAAATTGTATAATTGTAAAACATTATACGAGACATAAATAAAATGAAGATTTGACCAGACGTCCAGAGATATTAAAAAAAATTTTATCGTCATTTGGCTCTACGTCAAAATATTTTGAAATAAAAATTTTACGAACTTACGCATGCAATCGTAGATATATTTTTGTTAGAATTTAGTTCCTTTTTCTTTTTTTTTTCTTTTTTTTTTCTACGTAGGTATATATTCTTGCGTAGTACGAAGTCTGCCTTACTACCTACCTATCAAAGCATAAAAAAAAAAAATAGATTCCACTCTTTATAAATCTGTTGAAAAAATAAACCTCTACGAATCGATACGCGAAAAGCATATTCCTTTACATCTAAGCTTCTCTATTTCTTCATCCATCGCCGTCAGTCTGTGGTCTAAAAAATAATTATTGAGACAGCAAAATTTTATGTTCGCACTTTATTTTTCACTACCAATTTTGTCCCGATCGTAGTCGAAACCGATATCCTCACGTATCAACCTTTTATTTAGTTTTCCATTGTCAGCTTATTTTCCATTGAACAATTTTTTTGCCGAATCACTTTCGAGAACGTCGACAAAAAGAACCCATACTCCAAATTTGGACTAACCTGATCCCTTGGGTCTACAGTCTCATTTTTGAAGCGTAAAAAAGTACCCGGTTATCCAATTGGGTACTAAGCCATCCCACATTCAGTATATCGAAGTCTTATTTCTGATCAGATCCCCGCGAAAGTGGAATGATACTCCTTGTAACATTGGAAACCGCGTGCTCATGTCCCATTTCTTGAAGTATTATAGGTAACAAGATTGAGTGACTCTTGAAGAAGGAAGGATATTGAATTGCATCGTGTCTTTCCTCCGATTCTTTTTAGTGGGGATTTTTCACCGAACAACCCACGTTCAGTGAGGATTTGAAAATTTTCTTGAAACAGTATCAGGTCTTGATTATGTGCCGCGTTAGAGGGCTAAAAGCGAACAGGGCAACTGATTTCGTCTCAAATTATGAGAGTGATCGATAGTCGATAGGTTTGCAGCCACAACAGGTGGCCATCATACATCTGCAACCACAGAGCTGGGGCCTTTCATCCTCACTTTCTCGAATCAAGTATCAATTATGGGGTGCTTTTAAAATTTCATATTTGTGCCTTCGGGTATACGTGATTCAACACAGAAGATTCCATGAAGGGAATTAAGCAGTTCGTACCAGAACTGGGGATATATTTATGGTTACCATGTATGCGTTTACACGGAGCCATTATAATAGCTGTACTTCCATGTATGAAATGGGAAGTTCAGTTTTCATAAAAAGGAAATTCGTACATCAAAAAGAGAAAAAGAAAGAACAAAACACAAAGGCAATTATAATTATTTGAACGACGTTTTCTTGGCTAATTAAAACTAACATCAATATCATATTTTATTACGTTTTTATTCCATTCGGCAAATTAATTTATCATCGATTATTGTTTATCAATTTTTTTAGTCGACAATTTGGACGAAAGAATGCTACATTTATTAAAACAAGCAAAATGATTTTCATTCGACATGACGCACAAGAAAATCGAGAAGAAACTGCGGGAAATTATAAAGGCAAAATATTTATGAGATCGACCCATGTGATGTTGAATATTATTCAACGTGAATAGGTCACAATGATATGAAGAAAGAACCGGATAACTCGGCGATGGACTCTGAAGGTAAAGTGAAATTACTCAAATTTGATTTTAATGGAATATCAAATTAGCCCTCTGAAAGGTTGGCGTTGGCAGGGTCACTTTCAACACGCTCCGAAATCTCATTGACTCGACTTGATGATATCTATATGTACAGCCGCGTTTCAATTTTAATTACAACCGAATTTATTACCCGGGTTCCCATTGCCGTTAAGGTGAAACCTGCCGACCCTTGTCCTTTAAATCTTCAACGTTTTATTTACAAGAAGAATCTGCGCGTTCGTAAATACTAGGGAAAGGTGAAAACCGAGGAAACGAGAGATGGGGAAAAAAAGCCTTATCATTTTCCCTCCGAATAAAATGAGGAAAAAGTAAAAAACTTATTTCTCCAGCTGTGACTTCGGCTTACGCGTTCTACGTACTCATATTTCCGATTTCGCTAATCCTGTAGATTTTCTCGATTCTGATCCACCCTGCATCTGCCATCTCGTCATCCTGATCCACCGTGAAATGCGGAAATTGTAGATTGTAGATCGACGAAACGAAGCTAAATTTAACTCGGAAGGATCCAACAACGATCATCTTCAGTTCACTCAAAGTCATCAACACATCCCCCCGACAAGCAAATATTATTACGTCGAAATTGGACGATTCCAAAGTTCGAGTTGGTATATTTCCGGAAAATACCACACACACTTCGCGTATTGAAAATAATCCCGAGTATACGAGCTACGAGTACCTCTCTTCCCTCTGATTCACGCTTGGAATGATTCCAGATGTACGAAAGTTTCTGGAT
Organism: Tenthredo livida; assembly: GCA_963992785.1. Lineage (NCBI taxonomy): Eukaryota > Metazoa > Arthropoda > Insecta > Hymenoptera > Tenthredinidae > Tenthredo > Tenthredo livida. The sequence continues at coordinate 7,236,920 of OZ023066.1, forward strand.
TACAGTAAACCCAGATACGGAACTTCATTTTATGTATGTACTTGTCTGAATTCCATCAACATGTCTTTATACGTCAGTCAGACTTCAGTAAAATGTAGTAATATTATCCCATAAGCGTCTCTCGTTGCTTCGAGTACTTATACGCATATGCGAATATTATCGGGGATGATAGGACTACGAATTATTATTGTCACTATCATCAGTCATTATAGTCGTTATTGAATTTTTCTAACGGCACGAGTTTATTGCTGTTTTAATACAAAACTTTGAAATCCTGTATTGGCGATCCTGCAAAGCTGTCATTCATGCGAAAAGAATGCGAGTATCAAATTTGATACTACCTTTGAACTGCTCTGACTAATATATGTGCAAGTGACGTTTTATCGCTCTAATAATCTAACCGATTCATTGATTCCAGCTTATATAATTTGGCATATCGTATTACTGCCGAAATATCTCCGTGGAGTGTTTGACGTCGTTCAGCACCGCTGTGCCAGCGTTTTAAATCGCAAGATTTTAATCAGGCTGAAATTTCGGCAATAGATTTAACTCAATTTTATCGCGGTGAATCCCTCGGAGAGAGGTGTCTGCAACTTGAGGAATAAGCTTGGGGAATTGCTCATACCAGATGGTAAAAGAAATGTGAGATTTTCTCCTCCGTACAGATCGCAGACGTCTATAACACGACTGATGAAATTTCGCCATTCATGCGTAACACAACGTGTACATAGAAGCGAAAATTAGTATCAATAATCACCAGGTATACTAAAGCTTGAAATTGCGGATAAAATGTATTCCAGTCTCGTCCATGGCATGTGGTCTCAAAACAGCTGGTCATAGTCTTATAGTTTGTTGAAACTATTTGCAGAGGTGTCGATGACGATCGTTTAAATTTCTGATCGTCGCGTGTTGCAGGTACGTCCAGCTGGATACGACCATGGGAGGACGAAAATCGAATGAATGAACTCCGTATTGATTATGATTAATCACGCATAAAGTTGAGTTCAAAAATATGTTCAACGCAAATCAGGATTTATTGATGGATCTGCAAAAAAAATCAAATAAAATACGGAAACACTGCGAATCCACAAAGATTAGTATTCCAAATATGAATAAATTCAAGCCTCCCAAGTACCTATGTACACAATTTTATTCCCCCTCTGTATTTTTACCTGAACAACGTCTTCCATTCACAAACCGAGCCTTACGTTTGTCACGCTCGCAGTATGCCGGGTTTGGGGAGGAAAATAGCCACCCTTCTTTTTTACCGAGATGAATCTGCCTCGGCTTGCCGATTTTTGTGTAACGTACCATATCACTGCGACTAAAAAACATTCAAATTTAAATTTGAACTTGTTAAAGAACCCACATGAAAGCGTACGAATTCGAACTAATTTCTCCTTTCATGAGGAGTTTATTTGATCATAAAATTCGTATTTGATCGTCATATACAATTCTGATCAATGTACAGTGTACACGATATTTTACGAACAGAAAATTTGTTCCTGTACCTACGCTTGTTTCAGATATCATATAATATTATCGATTCCTCACCCCATCATTCAATTCGCTTCGAGTCTCGTTTTTGACAAATTCTGCCCTGATTGCTGCTACTGTGATTCCAGATATAATGAAGCTGTTTTTTTTTTTTTCCAATTCTTGTGGATGTAGCAGCAACAATATTGAACATTCTCTCGAGATTTTCAAAATTTACACAACTCTATATTTGCACTCGCGAAGAAATCTAAACAGGGCTAAACAATTTTGACTAATCAAATATCTTTTCGACTGTTTGTCTGTTTCTCGAGAGAAAAATAACTCCCGTTTCTATCCCTCAATCCCGTTCCTTCAATGATTGATAGACTCCCAAACCCGCTAAAGCGGTGTAACAAATCAGTTATACACGCGAGAATACATCCGCTATAGAAAAAGTTGCCTAATTTTTCTAACCATTGAACAAATATTCATTAAATAGAGTCTAAAGTTAAAATAAAAATGGAAGACTAAATAAAATTCTACTGAATCAGCTGGGATATTTTTTCTAGACAAAAAACGGTGTTGTTTAATAATATCGAACGAGATAAAAAAAAAATAAAAAAAAAACGATCACCTAGGCAGCTTGTACTTTTATCTATTCATGTTTGGACTAGTCCTGTCAAATTTACGAGATGTTTAGATTGTTGCTCAATAATGCGTTAAATTGCCGCCGTTTTTCGACCGTCCATATACCCGCGGATACCTACGATATGTGTGTAATATACGTATGAGTATTATACTCACAGAGCATAATTTTGAAACGCAATGGCACAAGGCAGATGTTCGCGTATAATAAGGGCCTGAGAATGGCAGATCCCCTTCCTTATCTGTGATTTATTCTTGTACTACGTTTGTGAACCTTCGACAGATGTGGGTAGTCGTTTCGAACCACAAGGAATGACTTTGAAATTCCGAGTAAAGAATTTCGACAAGCTTTCCAGCTTTGACCCCAATTTTATCATCACGTTGAAACATTCTTCGGTGGCGTTGGTCAGATAAAAAAACACTTCTCCCTTTGACCGAGATTTTGATTAATATTTTAACCACATGCTCCAGTATTTCAAGTAAATTGTAATCGGAGACCATATAAGCGTGATCTTTATTCTCGTAAAAATGACGTATATCGTGCCTAAGTTGAAAGCTGCACTCCCGGTGCAAATAAACCACTTCAAAAATGTATTTTTAATATCAAGTTGAACCTGGCAAATGCAGCTATGTTTCAAGCTGCCCCATCAACGATGAGCTTGCAGATAAACTAAATATAAAAAGAAAAAAGAAAAATCGAAAATGTGGATTCCATACACTTATCTGTTGCTTTTAACTCGACGTTTTTACCCATTCCCATCTTCCATGTTTATAAAATACGTGCAAGTCGTTATCTACGAAGGACCTTCACCTGTCAGGCACGAAGTTTACGTAGCCTAAAAAATATCGAAATAAAAAAGCCATCAAAGCTACACCAGGAGCGAAATTTTATACTATACGATATTATTATGATAACTGATTTTTGTCCAAACAAATTGGTTTTGAAACATATAATATATATATTATATGTATCTGTAATTGCAGTCTAACTATATTTTTTGCATCTGTCTATCGCGTACGTCAATTGCAAATGATTTTTCTCTGTCAGATTGAATAATCACGAAAAATTCCTATGCAAATTAACTCGAATGGTACTATGGTAGCTATAAAGCTTCTATGTTGATCTAATTCTGAAATGTCGAACCATTTTTTTTTTTAAATTCAAATCGCGATCATGATTCATGGAGAATATTACTGAAGTATGAATTATTGGATTTAGATACCTACTTTTCACTGCGGAACGAACAAGATTGATTTTCTCGGATCACGAATGACCAATTATAACTGAAAACAAAGTTGATATCAATGTTTAATATCTATAAATTTCCTACTTTACAACATCTCAAATCTCTATTAGAAATTGTTACGAAACATAACGATACGTATCAGCTTCGGTGACCCTGAGGTAATAGTTGTCACGGATAGAAGCAAACGAAAACGAAAACTTTTTACATTAACGAACAGGCTCTGGGGAACAAATATATAAGGGGTACGAAATTTGACGTCAAAAGTTTCTCATTAAAAGTTGATTCGCCAAATTCCTAATGTCATGGGTCTAATAAAATCTCATATTATATAGTACCCTACATACGTTCGAAAAATATTTTCCAATTTCCGCCCGACACGGCTTTATATTAAAGTTAAGTGACATTTTTTCTGGTTACTGACGATATTAAATTCCGATAAACTTATTACAGTATGGATGTTATTCAACTCGCTACACACGTGGAATGTGAGAACAGTGCGATTCTGTTTACACGAGAACATGTATCCCAACCCAAAGAATTTCGAAGTTATTTGCTAAACTGAGCGACATCAGGTGGTGGTGGAATTTTTTTTCATTTAATAAGATGGTAAATACGTCGGTATTACAATTTCCGAGAAAACAAGTCCAGTTTACCCCAAGTTTTAGCCTGAAAAATTCATGAATGTGGATATTGATTTTCACAATGTGATAATACCCCATTACTCCAAACGCCTACAATCGATTTTGTCGTTTTTCATGTATAAACTTTGGGGCCCAATCATATAGAATAAGCAAAATCATTCATTCACCTAACTTTCATAAAAATTATAAGCCTCTTGTCATCCCATAGGTTAAATCATAAAATGTTTGATACTAAATTACCAACAACACATGATACTCGACAATTCACAGCGCGCAGATTCTTTCAATCAACATCGTGAAAACAATAAAATAAATGGAAATATCTGCTGGTCATCGAGCGTCCAGCGCAGAATATTTTTTTATACCTATGAATGTACGACACAATGAACTTGAACGAACAATATCCACATGTCCCGCGTAAATTACGATCTGCTCACTAAAGCATTCGGAAATCGCAAAAGTTGCATATCGGGCAAGAAAATATTTTCAATCCAACTGATAACTTCTGGCACTGGATTTCTTATTACCGTTTGATCTTTCATGACTTTCATATATTTTACCATACTGCCATGCTGGTATTAGACTTTCGGAATTTATACGTGTTACGTAAGTTTTACGGGATTTATCATAAAGTACGTACCCGCATTATACGCGCTCAGTCCTCAGATAGCATGTTTGCTCTCTATTTTTATTTTTTGTTCTTGTTCTTGTTCTTGTGATACGCAAAAACTTTGTTTTATTAGTGTAAATTGGCTATAAACTACGACTTCTCTTCCTCTCAACACGTAAGGATAGTAAATATTATAAATTCAAATACTCTTGGTGTTAATGATGTCTATAACTCAACTGGACTTGGTTGACGAATGATATAGTGTGGATATGTATATGTTCTTCAGTTTAACTCGTCAGGCAGTTAACACTCTGATCTTTGATCTTTGTCACCCATGTTATCCAAATGTCGCGTAATTGTCATGAAGACTAATAAATATTATTTTGAAATTTTTGAATCTATACTAAAATAGACCAAACTTCAATCTGACAGCACCCAAAGATGGAGATCAAATCAAGATGTATGTTAATGTAAAAACGAAACTATTCACACTTGACAGCTATTCTCAGAAAATTTCATTCGAGATATTATTCGCAACTTGGTCGAAAACAAAGTTAGCGGATAAATTTTTGGAAAATACTGCGACAATTTTTCCTACTAAATTTGAGTAAACTGGGCGATATCTTACACCGTTGTAGCCATCAAAAGAATTCTTTGCCAAACAAAAGAGTAACGCACCGTACTGGAAGACGATGGGTGAGGTAAGGTTGGAAAGCTCTTTTGGTTGGGTAAATTCAAATAACAATGCCTGCTGTTTTTTCTTATCGGACCAGTGCACAAAGCTATTTCCAAAAACCATCCATTGCGTCTTCTTGTCAATGGGAACTCCATGCCTTTCAGGCTTTCACATTAGCTAATCAACATCACGCGCGTGAGCCTATATCTTCGGAATTAAACAACCCTTTCAAGGCGTATGTTATACGACCACATTAGATGGGTTCTGCTAATTCCACGAATGAACAATTTGGCCTCCAGCTCTTCGTGTTCTCAAAATTTTTTCTCGTCGAATTCAAACGCTCTACATCTCTGAGAAACTGAAATTGTTCAATTTCGCGGAGCCTAGATATTTATAGTCGACAAAATCAATTCTGTCAAAGTATTTCGAATTTCATTCGAGTCAATCGGGTTCAACTCAATAACATCTACAGATGTAGATGTACGTATACCATCATTTCTCTGAATCGCAATTTCCGTTTTATTGAATATAAAGAACACAGGTATTTCTCCATATTTGATCACTGCAGGTTCTCGCTCAGTCGGATGCATTTTATCTGGTTCAGAAAATAATCTCCTTCTTCAGATGTGAACTATTGTTTTAATTTTTAGTGACAAAAGTGAAAAAAGATCGATGAGTAAATGACCCATCGCATAATCAAAACCTACGCTTCGAATTGGCTTCTTCCAGGTTTCTTCCAGGTTTATACCTTCACGACCAAGAGCTTTGGCGTACTGATGCAGAAAGATCAAATCTATGACGAAGAATGAAAATATAATATGGCCTAGCTGTAATGGGAATCGATTACTTCTACTAATAGATTTTTCAATTACTTCAACAATGGATTATATTCACGGCTCGTCGATCACATGTGGCAAGAAATAACTAACCTTGGAACCAATTGGTATCGATAAGGTAGGTGAGAAGAGATTACTTTACTTTTTCTATAACGTCGATGCGAAATATTTGGCGCGACTTCAGCAACGATAATCTTTGTTGCTTCGATCTCGAATTTGCACTGATGCGAATTCGCGAATCAACGATCGTGACTGTACTGATGTATTACCCGTATACATATTATGGAGGTATGTATTATACTAAATGGTATATGCGGAGCTAAATCCCAATGAGGAAAGTGGAGAATCATGTTGGATATTTCGCGAATCAGTAACGGTGATATCCGATCTGGTGAATAACAGAGCGTGTAATTAATTTGGCTTGTTTTTAAACCTTGCTGCTCAGGAACAATCCCTGAAATAACATTGATTCGAAAAAACATTTGCCGAAACGTGTAAATTTGTTTACGAGTAAAGCGTACTGGCTAAACATTATATACGTGAATATATACATATATATGTAAATAGGCGAATATTATATTATACAAGTGAACCAATACACACAATCTAATTGTTTATCCATCGGCTTGCTCAGATTACGAAATAATCAGACGTATTCAGGAATGAAGAAAGTAAAACGAGACATTCTCCAGATTTTTCCTAACGATTGCGCTAAATATTTGGAACGACGTATGATACAGGAAATCAAGTGGAACTACTGGTTGTCTAAATAGACGCAGGAAATGAGTGAATTATAAATGATTGACAGAGAATGATAAGAAAAAAAATGTTAAAACAAGTTTATCCGATTATAACATTACCATTTGATAATGATATAGTCTAAATACTAATGTTTAAGATCCAATCACGATCGTATTTCGGCAATAAAGTTCAAGGCTTTACAGTCAGCTGGGGTTAAATGACAAGACGTTTGGTGAGATTGGATAAATCAAGTTCTGAGCGAATTAATTCTGTTAAGATCGTTACGTAATTTTGTTGATTTCATTCATTTGCATTAACAGTCAGCTAAAGTAATCTTACAGCTTTTCGATCGACTCTAAGTTCCATTTATCACGAGACCTATGCTCTGTAGGTATTATTATTGCCTATCCCGATTTACAAAATCTCACACCAATACGTCACAGGACAGTCGATTTCAAAAATGAACAATTAAACATAAAAATGAAATAACATCAACGAGCAATTCAACGTAGATGGTAACAGGAAAGCTCGTTATTATATAAGCAGCACATGGCTCTTACGTTGGATTCAATCAATCAATACATCGATTGAGAATCGTGATTAGGGTGAGTAAGAAATCGGTGAATTTTCATGCTATTCATGTATCGCTGTGACCAGGGATATCGGGTGATAAAAAATCAGAAGGGAGTAATTGGGAAAATAGCAAACGAATTGAAACAGACTACAAAGGGGATTAATGTTTGAAGTACAGAGGCAAACACTACTGGGATCCGCAATTACTGAATTCATAATCTGTTTGCGATCGACTGTGATAAATAATCACTCAGTAACTAGTACAGAATCAACGATGGTTTATGTACAGTGTACTAAATGATGTATAGCTAGGCTAGGTGACCAAAAGCCTCGGTAAAATGGATGCGATTCATGATTAGCGCTGCCCTAATCATTATCATTTTTATCAACTAGAATATAAATATGGTACTTCTTTTTATCAGATGTCGAAATTGATCATGTAGTGTAACGGACGATAACAATAATGAAATAAGAATGAAGAATAAAGTAGCTTCACAATCTCTTACGCGCTTCAATTTTTGCAAATCAGGATCTTGATTAGAATGAACTATTATTTGTATTCATATCCTGAGAAATAGACAAAAAAATTTGGACTTTCGGCCTTCCGAGAATCTGGACTTTCGGAGTTCTGAACTACCTGCACACCGCCCTTTCGGAATTTTAATGTTCTAGACTTCAACGTTTTTAAAAATTTGGAATCACCTGAAACGAATTCGGTGCTTTAAAAATTCTGAACTTCAACCTGGCCCGGAATAAAGAAATATACGTATATAAGTCGTGGCTATACATATAGTGCAGGAAAAAAGATCTTTGGTCTTCTCAATTATTGTAAAATAAAAAAATATTTTTAACTTTGATGATCGAAGAAGTGGCCAAGAGCAAATCTGGGTTTGCAATAATTATCGTTTTTCTATATACGATAAGGAGATGTTGGGCTCTGTGGTAAACGGAATAAAGTTACTATACCGATATACCGAATCGTGTACCAACGCAGTAACGATTATTTACAGTCAATCCACAGAGTTGACATTTGGACATCCCGTGCGTATAGTGAAATATACTATACCGTGATTTTCTGTGGATGCGGCCCAGTAGCGATACCAACCTAAAACTCATTATCAGCAGATTAGTAACTCTCCAGATGTTTCTAGTAAAATCACTAGAAATCACTACATTCTTAGTGATTTTACTAGGAAAATATAGTAAGTTACTAAAGTGCTGCTAACGAGTTTTAGGGTGGCATCCTTGCTGGGCCGCATCCACAGAAAATCACGGTATATACGAAACCCACCCACTTTTAGTGTACGTATATCTACTTGTATGAGAATAAAATGCGCAGGTGCTTACATACGGGAGGAACTTTCGGTTAACTCAAGCCAAGCGCCGAAGAGCATCCGGTGCACTGCACCACTTTACCCTATGATAGTTACGCTATGCTGTAATAAGTACACAGTTTGTGTATTATCAGCGAAAACTTTCATAAGCTTCCATGATGGATAATTGAGATAATGGTGAGGTGGAAGGGATCGAATGAATCCTGATTAAAGGCTGCATGCCACTTCGGGTAACTTTTAGATCAGTTTATTACAACCCGAATGAAAACGGGATTGCACTAGTTTGGCTTACCTAGTCAACTATAACTTGATAGAGATTACAGCTTACATACCGAAACACAGCCCAGTGCCTATATTGCAACAGTTCGAATGACTCTTCATTAAAAAGTTGAAGAATTTAATGCTTGGAATATGATTCTGAGTTGTTGAACTGTGTTTAACTAACGAATTGAATCTACAGCGTAAATATAATTCTTCGATCGAATACCCATATCTCTATGAACTTTGTGGGTGGTTTAGATAGCTCATAATTTCAGATCAAACTCGAAACTGTAGGCCGGATAATCTTACGTTAGGCGCGTGCAGAATACGCCTCTCTGAAACATTTCTGGTAATATGGGTAGTAACGAAATTTAATGAGGTGACTTACCCAATTAGCACATGGCCGTTAATTTCACATAACCGTCAACGATCACAACATCGGTTACATTCAATTCACACTAGATTTTACACCAATTGATATAAATAATTTTAGAGTCTCCTCACGTGTTTTACTTTTATTTCTTTTACTTCCGAAATCGTTGCTTCGAAATCATTTGCTTAACAATTTTTCGTACCCGTTTATCGGTGACTAGTAATTCACGCTACTCCACATTGGGACCAGGTCGATTATTTGGCAACAGCGAAAGTACACATATGGATGTTATACACACGCATGAATGTACGTATCTTCATGCGTACTACGATGAATTATACTATACGATTAGTATTATAATCCTGCAGAACTTATTGCACGTATGTGAATGCGTCTGATAAAGATTATTATTTACCGCGTGATCGTTGATAATTTATTGATAAAGTTATGCCGAATTCTTACGGATTTTCGTCTCACGACTAAGATTTAGTCTATCGTGGATATTGTTCATTGATTATTTTAGCACGTTAAGCCGCACAGTCATACACCGGTCAATTTACGGAATCTGATTCTGATGCATTCGCTTCCTCGAAGATAATGACCTCGCATTCAATTTTCTGGTTTTTCCCTGCAACCATACATGAGGTTGAATGTGGTCAGAATTGCTATTCTCATAAAAAGATCCATGAAATGTTAGCTGGAGTGACTCTTTGCACAATACACAATATGGTCTGAAGAGAGGTCGAGTGAAGCATGTATTGTTGGCTACTCTTCAAACGTTATCAATAGACAATCTTGACCCTATTTTTCAATCGTTATAATAGGACAGTTATAAATAATTGTCACAAATCGTGGATATACCTACGTGATTCAACACTTCATATTTAGCACTGTGCAAAAATAGGAACTGGTCAATTCGTCAAACGAAATAAGCAACCTGTAACACTTTTTTTTCAAATATCATATATTTTTAAAGTTTCGTAGCAAAATAGTTCAACTATTATATAGCTTTACGCTTCTTTCGAGTCTTCTGCACCTGCTCTCCTCTTTTCTACTCTGAACTAATGCTCTTAGTCAGAATCATCCAATCTCAGTCGTGGTTAGACTGGCCGTAACACGTGCCAAAGCTCACGGCTTGATATTACCTAAAATTTATCAACTTGACAACGAACTTCACCCCCAAATCCCATTGTCAACTTCAGTCCGGTACACTGTTCATCTTCGTAAGGACCGTTCAGATTTCGGAAAAAAAAAATGAAAAATAAAATTGAAATGGAATCGTCGCAGCTTTTGAAAGTCTCGTAATTAAAGATAACAGACTTCTTGTCACTCGTTCGAAATTCGTGATTCGCGGTCTTCACTTTGTCCGTGGTGTAACACTGATCCGAGATTTGTCCGTCGCTACTTTCATTTCCATCTCCTCTCCTCAGTTTTCATAGAATTAAAATGGAACGAGACAAACTCCGTCATCGCGTTGCCCAATGTCCACTCGATCCTATTTGCTCTCAAAATTTTATAAAAAACATTTCGAAAATGATCTTCGATCGAGCGACGATACGCGTCTTGCGATTTCGCATATGGTCAGAACAAATTTCTTTTGATTCGAGCACCGCGCCAGACGGAGATTCACGGCGGAGTGCCTCTCGGAGTCGCGGGCAATGCGCGATGCGCGAGTTCGCGCGAGGACTGCGCGCGAGTCGCCCTAGAACGCACGCGACTCTGGGTAGCCTCGAACTTGGACACGGTATATCGTCCCTTGTCGTCGCCTGGTTATATCGCTATCATGATACCGACTACATTACAATTGCCACTTCGTTCTTGGCTCCAACACTTTCACCCCTCGTTTATACCCCTTCGCTGTCTGTAACGCGACTGCGCATTCCGTCACTTCTCAGATTGCTGAGCTTAATTGTACAGACGCAAATACAGGATTAGACCTTTATCATTCACTATACCTACTGTACAATACAGACGAAACCCCTTTTAGCACCACAATGACAATCATACTTAAAATTTGACCAGATTTAAACCAAATCCTGAGTACGATTAGAAATTCCAGTTCCATTCTACGGGTTGCCGCAGAAGACCTGGAGGTGCGATATAGAATTTGAGGGTAGGATTATGCGGGGAATGAAATTCTGATTGGCACCAACAAGGGAGATAGTTATGTCCGTTTCTGGGCGAGTTTAGGCGCAAACTAGACTTTTGAAATTTCTATAGATCTTGCAATTCGGAGAAGTTTCGTGATTGTGGTTTCGACCTATAGCTGCGTGGACCGACTGACGAACAAGTCCTGAGTCCAAAATAACATTGATCATTGAATTGATTTTTGGCAGACTTCCGAGGCTATAAGTAGAATTTGGAAATTTAGTAGCAGATACGCTTATCAGAATTTCAAGTGCAAGCGCTGATTTAGATTCACGCCTATGAATCCTCACATATATGTAGGATATAATTCTACTGAAAAATAATTATAAATATGTATAAAAATAAATGGATTATGGTTCTAGAGGATCAAACTAGAATGTCTCTGATTACAGATTGCTGCACTAATGTATTCAGTGGAAAGAGCGGAGACTGCAGGAGATAAAGATATTAGATAAAAATTATCAGAAGCATTATGTGCAATCTGTTGAGCACGCCGTTTATGGACGTGTAATATATATGGAAAGGTGAGGAAATTCCAGTCTGATAAGTAACCAAAGACGAAGCAGCAGACTTGGGGAAAAATAGTCGAAAGAATGGAGATCCATTATACTTAAATAACTTTCGGAATATATGAGATTTGAATATTGTAAATTATAATCTGAACACTATGCCAGTCTTCCTGGCCTATGCTAGTCTCGTCTTGGTTGACTCGATTACAAATTCATAGCAAATTATACTACGGTGATCTAACAATAATCGAATTTCCTGGTTTTAAACAGGCAATGGTTATTCCGGTGTGGCTTCGACGGGAGATAATCGAATTTCGAATAATGAAACCGTTTCCAAAATTGAGGAAAAATCGTCGTACAGGCAATGAACGTTCATTTCCACGAGTGCACTGCACAGATTTCATCTGTTCGTATAGCGTTTTTCAATATATTATGCGTTTTTCAGTATATTTCCTACATGTTATACGGGTGAGAACATATTCGCAGAATATATGCCTTTTTAAAATGAAAAAAAGCGTATTTGCTACGTTTATCACGTTACACGAAGCAACCAGATCAGACGTGAGCAAGTATAGTACGTGGGTGGACATTGCCATTAAAAATTTCCTCGGACTAACTATTTTTCAAGACTGAAATGTCACCTCAATATAGTAATCAATACCTCAGAGAACCAACTGGCCCATGGATTGCGTAACATCGAATTGAAGAATCTATTTTCCGCTGCATGCTCGGTTTCTCTAGCCCGAACTTTAGTGCCCTTTTGAAGGATAAGCTTGACGTGGGAGCATTGCCTCTCAGTAAAATTATATCTATCCAAATTAACAAGTCACACCATAATTAACATGGGAAATCATGATTATTTTTACTAGATAGTCAGTAAATTCAAAGATTCAGGCATATTCATACATTTATACGAATCGTACGCTGTACACTCTTCTGCAGTATTAATTATACTGGTAATTTATTCATTCGAAGAACGTGACCGAGTGATATATACATATTTTTTTTTTTACTGTCCGATATACTCATTTTTATGATCTTCTTCGACGGCAATTTTCTCCATGATAGCTGTAATTATCATTGGTGACTCACCCAGCCGATCCTATATCGTAACGTAATATATGCATGGTCTTCGAATTACCTGTGTACACAGAAAATAGTGGAAGTTAAACGCGTATTATGCCCAATTTTAGCGTGTCGATCAGGAGCTTGTATAATCACATTACTCTGTATGACTTTCTGGAAAAAAGAAAGAATTTAAATAGTGAACAAAATAATGATCAAGAGCCTTCAAGTTTTGGTTGAATTAGCTAAATTTGGCGCCAATTTTTTATCGTGCCGGTTGTATTGAGCAGGGTCAGTTAATCTGATGTTATGTCGCGTACCGGAGAGCTTCCGGTTGCAAACGTGATCCGAAACATTAATTGCGTAGTATCCATCGCTCAGTAATAATCCGAAATGTGCAACAAAACGATTGCCTGATACAGCTCTAAAAACACACCGCTAATTAATTCAGCTATTCGTCCGACACTCACGTAGCTTTGTAATTCATCAATCAAATTGGCTTAATTTCAACCATATTTCAATGTATGCTTACTCAATGGCCAGTGCAGGTATACTGGTTACAATTTCGTATTACGAAAAGCATATATAATAAATTGACGAACGTGATGCGCTTATTTATCTCCTCGTTTATCCTGAATCCGTTTTTGGAACAGATTAGGTAGCCCCATGTCACCAAAATACAAAGGAGAGTGAAATTTTATAGCAACATGCAAATAGTGATAGATCGAAAACACATTCAGCGAGTACCCTTTGCTATAAAAAAATCGTTACATTTGCTGACGAAAAGAGCATGTGAAAAGAGCTTTTAGGTTTTTCTACATTCATCATTTTCTGCATATATTTTTTTCACCAGGTACTATAACCGTGTATGAGATGCTAATATTTTACTATACTCGCGTTGTCAGAAATGATCAAATACATACTCGCATATATAAGTATCCAAATTTCATGTAGTATATTATATACCTATTATGGCGCTGGTTTATAACCAAACTCGCTAATACGAATCACAAATAGTTGTTTGTTACAGTTAGCAGCTCGCGAATAATCTTAAAACTGTTGAGGTCAATCGCAAAAATTAGTGGCAAATATCATCACGTGTTAAAAATTATCATCGCAGTGATTGCTTGGACTGATAGAGGCGAGAAATAACAAGCCTGTGATCATTATCATCTCGTACTTAACTCTGCTCGAACTTAAGTTCTATATAATTTTTGACTGGGCTTGGACCTCCTTTGAACAAGGCTCACTTCTTATTTGTCCCGCAAGTTATGAGTAAGTGATACGATAACAGAACTGCGCAGAATATAAATCTTCTAAAAAATATTTGCTCTGATATTTTTTACGAATAATTAATACTTCACGTTCAGATTTACAATACGTTGCTTATGAAATGGCAAAACCTTGGTTACAGATTAATAATTTGCTATGAAACTGATAGAAATTTTTCACATTGGTCGATTTTTCATCTCCTCCCCAACGAATCTTTCAACCCTGAATATATACGATTTGTGCTCGGCACTAAAGTGAGAATCCCATAGCTTTATCTAAGGCAGATAAATATGATATAAGAAAAGAAGAGCCAACGAAACTTACGGCGATGAAATAAACTGTGAACAGTTGGATGAAAAGAAAGAATCACAAAAGCTCGGTCGACACTAACGTTACTGATGCAATTTAAGCAATATTACTAAACCGTGGAGATGCTGTAACTTTGCACATGAAAGGAGGTATATAAACGTGGATGTGAGCTCAAACGATATAATCCTGTTTCTATTTAATGGTACCTACCCATAAAAAGTTTAGCATCAAGGGGTTAATTTGAACAGGCAATCCATAATTTTATTATCTTAGAAAACGATCATTGCCTTCAAGTTTCGTGTTCATAAAATACAAGTACTCGTGGGAACGTGGAGTCGGAGACACGGTAGGATTGTGCCCAGGGAGTCTGGAAATACCAGAGCAGAACTTAGGAACTCCGTTAAGCAGGATAGAGCAGAATAAGATCTAGAATCCGGAAAAAAAATGACTGATGAAACTTCTGGGTACAATTTTTCATTCCGTGAGCTTTCAAGATTAAATTCAAAATTTGCACCAAGTTAAGGGTTTGTTGATACTACGTTATGATACTACCATAATACCTATACTAGCAACAGATGTTTTAAAATTGATCTTTGTAGACGATATTTATTCCCTTTTACGGTTTTTGTTTATTTAAATATTTAAATATTCATACAATCACCTTGCGTTTCTTGTGTTATCAATTTATCGATGCCCTGTAATGTTAAAAATCTTATACGTATAATAGATTCATCTCCTGTGAGGTTTGTAAGTCGATCGTTCTACAATGTTCTTTTTTCCTTAAAGCTGTGACAGGAAAATTTAAATATTCTTTCCTCGACGTCAGTTCGGCTCCTTGAAAGCTATTCAATCCCTTAGTTTACAATAGTTAGTAGTTAATCGCCTAATTAATCGTTAATTTATTATATTATGTATATCTTATTATATAATTATATTATATCATCCCATATAAATTGTCGAAATTCGTTGAGTAATCTATTTAGCACTCATTAGCCTTAGACATGACAATAACGTAGCCCTATGCCATCTATGAATATGGTTCGGCATACTGGCAACCGCGTGTGTCGAACTCACTGTCCTTCCGTCTGTTGAAGACAACAGTCGTTTAGTTTTCAAGGTGCTCGACTAATTCGACAATATAAAATAGTTCTATCTTGTTTGTTATCGTGTTTTATTTTCTTTGTCAAATTATTGAATACTGTGTTGTAGTGAAACAAGAATTAGAGATTTACCTGATCAATAACGTAAGTCAATAAAGTTTATGTATCTTTGCTTAATCTATCTTTTCTATTGTCTTGCAATTTTCTATGGTCCCCAACGGAACTCCCCTGTGATTGTTTCATTGTTAATTAATGAGCTAGTCAAGTAAGATTAATCAAATTATAAAAGGTATTGGTTCCTCAAACCAATTGGCGCCCAACAAATAGTTAATAATTAATAGAACACAGAGCCCTGTCAGCCGACGGACCACGGCCGCGTCAGGTGAGGCTTATTATTTATCTTAAAAAAATAAGCTTTGTCTCAAAGCATTAATATTTTTGTATACCATAGCCTCACCAACGGTGTCTTAGTGATTTATTGCTTTTTCCAGCATCTGTTTGCCTTGTGTATACAAAAATTTTCACTTGAAATAAAAACTCCGGGGTCCATCTCATAACTGAGACTGAGTTATCAAAACATGCTTGTAGACTCAGTAAGTTACTGACCTATACAATAAACCACGATCGAACTGACATCGATGCAAAAAGGGATGTACAGTCTTATCCACTGATCGCTGCATATGAATCAAATTTCCAAAAATTTGTATATGGTTTAATTTTTGAATAGATGATCTGTTTATACAATTCTATAACCGGACTAGAAACTAAGATTTCATCCTGTTGTTCAAAATTTTGAATCCATGAAACAAACCCATATTTAAGAAAAAGAAATCAAATAACAAACGCTATGCATTCGATGGAATACATAAAATGCTGTAGTGTTATCGATTTCGATGAATCTGGGAGTTGAACTCGACTATATTATATTGTGTGGCCAGACGTTTTCACTCATTTATTAGCTATGCTTTTAAGCCCATGTCATCTGCACCTATATATCAAATTCAAACTAGCACTCCAAAAGCCTCTCGCACCTAGCGCAGAAAGTGGCTTTGTACGTTTAGGATAAGGCAAGATGGAATCATTCTTTGGCAGATTTCGTACCAGACTGGACAACGCAGACCCCAGACAAGCTGTCGTGAAGGTCTTGTGGATTTATGTGCCGATATTCTCATAACAGATGGTTTAGGTGATTATTTTAATGACTGGAAGTGATATTGTGTCACCGCGCGATCCATCTGCAAAATAGTGTGTTAATCATTTTGAAGAGAATCATTTATTCGAAATATGAGTGATAAGCCATATATCGTAGTAAAGTGGTAACAGTCATAATCAGAGAAAGTGTGTTCCGGACTTTTGACTTCAGTTCAGGCTAATGCACCTGAAATCTCCTCTTCGGCTTCAACCTATAATAGGCTCGAATATACGTGTTTAATATTAAAGCGGAACATTTCATCTCTCTTCGTCTCGCTGCATGAAAATCAATTTTAAAAACGAGTATTAGCCCACGCCAGCCAGGTTGGTGTATGCATTCTTAAATGTCATATGATCCTATGCATTTTATCAAATTGCATCAGACCAAACCGGTTGGTCTGAGAAATCCTAGCGTGGGAAGTCACTGCCGAACAGAGGTCCATATGACTGTGTCTCTTGAATTTCATCCAACACCTACGTATTACTCCTGCCTCGTTTCATCTCTAGCTCATCATAAAATAGTACAGATATAATACAAGCATACCTACATGATTGCGTATGCGCTAGGCTCGTACTACTACACTCGTATGAACAAGCTTGTGTTTTCGTATACATGCATGCGATTTTCACCCCAGAGTTGCCTGGCACACAAGTTAGGCGGCGCTGCCGGTCGTATACATGCACAAGTTCTACACACACTAGTAGCGTACTGGAATTGTACGTGCCTAGCGTATAGGTACCGAATGCTCAGACTTTACAGCTCAGGAACTGGAAGTTCAAACATTTTGAACATCTAGATACGAGTGCAGGTTGCCACAACTCGCTTGAAATCTGATTACGTCAGGCGCTTTACAATTTATATGGTTCTGCCAGCACTAATAACAATAATCATGATAACATTCATTATCGCATAATAATTACAACCATACCAACAGTTGTAACAAGTACCTTTTCTGTACTATATAAAACCGGCTACGAAAGATTCGAGATAGATTAGTTTGAATTTAGCTCAACTTCGTACAGTTATCGTAAACTATTATCGTGCCTGGAGTAAATTTGAGTTAGTGAAATAAAAGTTGGGTTCAAAGTAGAGATAAATATCCCATAAAAGGTTGCCATGGCCCATATTTTGTTAAGGGTCCAAGATGGAAGGTACTTTCTTTGAGCAAGACCTAATTACACGTCATAAAATTCGGACACTAACCGGACACATAGTCACTCATGTCATATAGGAGGCATGTCCCACATATATAATTATAATTCGAAAATACCTACAGACCAAAATTCAGCGGGAAATTATGATGGAAACACCATGGGAACTGTGATCCTTTCATACTAAGACGTTTGCAATAAGGATTACTCTCGAAGAAGTATTGCGGCCCTAAATAGGCAGAGAGCCTGAACATTATAGGCACGCATGTACACCCTCAAATCTTCGCAACGAGGTCGTTAAGTAGTTTGTAAGAAGAGGTTTTATGATGTTGGCCAGTAAAGTGTGCGAATAAGCGAATAAACAAACAAGGCGATGTTAGCCTCGTCAGAGTTACGTAGTTGCGTGAAATAGCTACTTTACTCAACGCCGTGACGAGAAAGTCTGGCTCCAATTTGGGAGAAAAAAATTACCGAATTAACCCACGTCTTGTCTTGAGTGAAAAACTATTACCGACACCTGTTCACCTCGGCTATACTTATACAGGATCAAGGATAAAGGTTTGGAATTTAATGAACGTCAGTCACGACCGCAATAAAATAATAATATAAACCCACTTGAACTACGCTTTTATACCTTCTTCCGTGGATATAATTTTCTTGTTAGCCCTTACCGAGGCCCAAGAGCCACCCTTGTTTTTCATTCAATGGACTATTTGCGATGTATCGATCTGCCATTTCGTTTTCCCTGCACCTGTATTCCGGCCTATCGTCCGCCTCCGCATTCTCTCCCTAAAATAAAACACTTTTTCGGCAACTCTTAGGTATACCTATACTATACCTCATTGATTCGACTACCCAAGAAAAGTTTTAGGCAACTTTTCATATGTTCCATGAAAACTCACAAAACAAATTTGGCACTTTATGCTCCAAATGGATTTAAAGCATCGAGCCAACGTTGAAGCTAACATGACTTCATTGCAAGTACATTCTGATTCTGTATCATATGTCTTATTTTATTCACAGTGTATGTATCTAAATTATATATGTGCGATTGGCATAACTTGGTAGCCAATGAAGCATGAATTTATGAGAAATGTATATCACCATATCGTACATTAGAGTAATCGTTTCAAAGAGCCAGCATCCAATTTTTAACCACCACACTTATTGTATAAGAAACAGAGAAAAATTAATCGTACAATTAATTTAGAGAATATGTGATTCACGTTTTATTTTTTTATTGCTACTTCGATTTATTCCTATAATATCACCAAATATTTCAGTATAGTGACTTTTGAGAGATAAAATTGATTATTCGACATCAATCCTATATTTCACCCACAATTCCTCTTCTTAAGATTCATTCGTCGCTGGCGCGACCTTTAGATTTTTTCTAAACGTGCTCCGGATCTCCAATCTACGTATTCAAAAGTTAACTCTCCCATATCCCACCAATTTTCAGTATCGGGGAATAAGAACCGATTATAGCTATTTGCCCGCAAATCCTGTATTCTACCTCCATCCTTGAAACTCATTCTTCAGATTTTCGACCTATTATATAAGCGATCATCTCTTTAATGTTGGATGAGAACGATTGTTGCTAATACTTGATATTAATTACTGGCATGTTTTTTTTTCAAACTTATACCTGCTCTCATTTCAAAGGGATCCTTTCAGCAGCTTACAATTCGATGTCTGAATGGGTCAGGGAAAAGTTGTAACACAGAAAAAAAAGCTTCAGAGTTCTTGGGGCTATTTTTTTTTTCACAATTTCAGGCTCACCCAGCATGTGGTTCGTGACTAACATTTCACAGGGATGAAAGGTACTTAGTCTAGAAATGGGATCGGTTTATGCCCGACCACGAAGAAGGTGAAATAATAAAATCTTCTAAGAACGAATTACTTGAAAAAATTTCCCATGCAACTTATGGGGCAAAGGCTTGCTGAGCAATATTTCGATTTATTATTCCCTGAAGACGTCGTATGCTTTATAATACCTCAAATCCATGCAATTCTCATCGTCATCTTACCCTTTGTCTTATGCTAAACAATCCTTTCTTTAGACATGGATATACGTGCTTATATATCTCTCCGTTGACACTTGTGAAATATCATCGCAGGTTGTAGCTGCAGAATTCCAGCTGACTTCGAACAAAGGGTGAACTCTGGATCTACCTATACAGGTCTACACACTCTCATCTACCGAAAGAATTAAAGCAATATCCTAGAAATTCAAAAGGTTTCGAATGAATCAACAGGACACAGACGACCAAGACCCAAGTAGAACAAACAACAAGGAAAGATTTCACGTAAATTTCATCCCTGGATTCTCCTCCAAGGTAGAAACCACTCTACGAACAGCTGCAGGGTGCCCAACAGGGTCTCGATGACACCATACTGGCACTTGAAAGATCCCAAAGACCATCCAGCACAGGAAGGTTGGGTTGTAGAATCAACAGTTTCACAGTGTCTCAAATGCGTTTTTACACTTGTGAAATCTCCCTCACGAGTACCTATCTCAACCGATAGGTTTACAGATATTTCCATGCATGGTTACAGCGAAGTATTGCAAAGCTTACGCCAGGTGTTTCGATGAGCTTAAGTTCGAATTTTCCAACTTTAACGATATTTATTTCCGCCAATGCAATTTGTTTCTCTTCAGATGTTTGACAGAGCTACTATAAACAAATATCCGAAAAATGGCTCATTAATGATTTTCACTTTCGTGTGATTTGATCATTTTCGAATTTCAATGCCCTCATGGGCCAGGACGTGTCCAGATATACACGAAAAGATGTAGCCGAAACCCCAGGGTTCTATCTCAGTTCTAAGTACCACCCCAATGCTCTAAAATTTTCCGATTCGAATGAAACACGATTAGTGACATTGAGTGGTTAATTTTTATCATTCCTATTGCAGTATAGTTCCGAAAAATCTCAAACTTGGTACACTCCTCACCTGTAGTAGTAGGTATTTTGTGAAAATTTGACAGATTTTCAACGATTTAATTTTCGAAACTACAGCGCAGAAAAAAAAATTTCTTATCTCCAAATTGTGTGAGATAAAATTTTGTCGATGAAAATCTGTACATTTTTCACGGATACCTACTACTGAAGGTACGAAGTGTGTGGTGTTCCAGATTATCCGAATCGATAATGCGATAGGAAGTGAAAAATAGCCCTGAAGTACTAAATATCGTGTGTTATTTTGATGGAAAAGTTCGAAAGCTTCGGGGCTGTACTTACTTAGAATTGAGATTTTCTTGGGACAACAAAATTTTTCTTGGGACAAAAAATTTTTGTTGGACCAATTTAAATTGGTACAACTCGTTTTTTCCGTGCAGGATCCTGGGGTCTTGACTACATTTTTTTTTCATATGTATTTGGAGACTTTCTGGCCCATGAAAACATCGAAATCCTAATATGACCGAAGGTCACTCTAATTATCTAGTGTATACATACAGCATAAACTGGAAACTGGGTTGTTCGAGAAATTTGAAATAATATGGTCTGTCAAATATTATAAAATCAATAGTTCCATCTCGTTTTTCTGACAACTATTTCCGGTCTAATGAGTTTTTGAACGGTATTCGCCGGGGGCTCTGCATCTTTCAGCTAAATTGATGAAAAATTGGTTCTTCCGGTTCACCTAGACCCGCATCACCTCAAATATAGCGAAAAATTGAAAATAGTTTGGAGTCGGCAGCAAAAAAACTTCGATAATTACAATCAGACCATCTCTCTAAGTACGATGTTATTTTTCAATTCTTGTGCATCTGCACGCTAATGCTATTATACCCTAATTATACTTCATTCTTCCTAGTTTGACATCATTCTGTGCTTCATCAAGATCATATTTCATATATCTTTCCAGAATGCTCGTTCCACACGACTCTGAAAATTGAATGATAGAACCAATTATTTCCTGGACTTTCAAGTTGTCTTTTAACTCGCACCTTGCTTCACTGTATAGTAAGTGTATAGGATCTAAGCTTCCACAAGTCACTGAAGACGGTCTGTAATTCCTATTAATTACCTAATTTTGTTTTTTATATTCATGTGCAAGTCTTATTTTTCTTCATAGTATAGTTATTACAGATAACCATATAGATACCCCGCCTTTACAATCTATTCAATACATGAGGAGACAGGAGTGAGTATAAGTGATGATTACAAGTGAAGCTATACGACTACTGTAACGACATAATGAATGTTTGCGAAACCACAAGTTAGCATACCTAACATCCTGAGTTTGAGCTGGAAGTCTCGTCCGCATAAATAACTGATCACTAGTCTATTCAGACTGTTATGACCTACTCTAACAATAGGTTTCGAACACTTAAGAGATGTCTGATACAGGAACACTGACAAGCTTGACCTGGTGCTCTTTTACTTCTACTTGGAAACATTCTTTCGTATAGAATCAATCGAATTTCTGCCTCATTTCATTCCAACTTCTCAGGACTTGAGATAACCGTATAAACATTAACGCACCCTCGTAAATAAAGGGCTCTCCGAAGAAGTGGGTAGGGTCGACGTAATAATCTCCGATGAAAGATCAAGAGGCTGGACCTTGCGACGGTCTAATCCCCTCGATATAATTGCTTGAATCCTGTTATCCTAATGTATTGGTTATCAAACTTCAAATGCATTTTATTCTTTTTCCCAATTACGGATACACCATAACAGCAGTTGTCGATTTTTACCTTAACATACAATATCACTTATATCGGATCTCTAATGGTAGGAAAAACTCTCCATGGGCGGTGAACCTCATTATGTTTCGATAATGAGATGGTGTATCGTGAATCGGAAGACCGCCCGGGAAAAAATGGATTGGATAAAATTCAATCCAGTGAGACCTGAATTTCGGGAAAAAAATAGATCTAAATAGATCTCCTGATATCTATACCGGATCTCTGTAGATCCATTTTTAGATCTTGTTGAATCTGAACAGATCTCGGAAGATCTTTTTAGATCTCATTAGATCTGCTTTGATCTGATATGTTAGATCTGGCCAGGTTTAAGTAGATCCCCAAAAGATCTATTCGGATCTAATTTTTTCCAAAATTTAGATCCAACTGAGTCAAATTCGATCAAATTTGATCAAATTTGACCCAGTTTGATCTAATCGATTTTTTCCTGGGCTGCAAGCCTCAGCCGTGAACTAAACGGCTAGAATGAGTATGGGCATATAATTACCGTGGAATTTTGTAAAATAAAGGGAAGTTTTCACTATATCTCAAATATCTGGCCTCGACTACACGATCTGTTCTATTTCATTTAACTTTGAAGATAGGGAATTGATTCTTTGCTACCCACTGTAACGTGTCATTATGCCAACCGGACCATGAAAGTCTCGCTTGACACGCGATGGGAGTGCCTTTCAACTCAGGCTCTTTTCGTTCACTCCTGGCTCGAAATACCCTGTCAGATTATATCTTCCCCCGATTTCGGTCTGGGTTTGAAATCGCGAAATTATGGGCTACCGCTTAGATTGTCCGATCGTTTTTGGTACTCCCACAATTCGTTACGCTTAGTACCATCTCGCGTGGTATAAGAAGATATATGCGATGTAGCTTTTACCAAAATATCCAGCTATTACCGCAAGTCTGGAAGAGATTATTCTGAATTTCTTTCAGACATTCATTTTCAAGTCGACTTATTCGCGAAGGGATAAACGTAGGGTGCGGTAAGTACGCTTTCCATTAGCTCCAAGACTCATTTTCTGTTCGCGATTACTTATCGTCTGCTATCCAACTGCATTAAGTTTTGAATATTTTTTTGTCTGTTGTTTTTTCTTTTTTTGCCGCACATATTTCGTACTCGCTCGATTTACCCCGTTGATATTATATCGTTTCGTTATCGAGCGTCTGGATTCAGTCGCTTTTCAACGTATAAATAGGTTTCAACGCTTACTGCAGTGCATATATAGAAAAGCATAAGCTTTCACGCGAACTTGTTTGCTAAACGACTCTTTGTACGTGACTCAGATTCACAAGCAAATATCTGTAGAGGTGTGCAAACAGGTGTACATGTAATAAATATATATCTCTGGACAATGTGTGCATTTTCTATTTACATGCATGCATGCAGTATGGATCCATATGTAAAATACAAATAAGAAAATTGGCTAACCAAGTCTGCGTCTGCCCTGGCTGAGAGTCCTCTGCAGATCGGAGATAATGAGCGTGCAAAGTTTGCAACGTATTCGACCTTATTCGCGTGTGTATATACGTGCGTAACAGAAACCGGCAACAAATATTTGCCTCAAATGAAAATTAAGGCCGAGTTTGTCGTTCAATCGTTATTTTATAGTATTTAGTTTCAGAAACATACGCCGACGACGTTCAAAAACATCAAACAAATATGAACCTGTGATAAAGCTGGGCTCGCGAGAATCGCGCTGCTTTCATTTAGCTTTTAATCTACGCGTAAAATAAATTCACTGTGAACTTTGGAATTTGGAATTTTCACACGCTTGACAAACAAACGAACTGCTGTAAAAGCTTTGTAGGTATTTTTGAGTTCGGAAATTGTTGTTTTTTTCTCATAGTTTATGGAGAATTCATCTACTACGAAGCTTGCGAAATCGCTCTAAACCATAACGACGAATTATGGAACTCGTTCTTCGTCGTCATCACACTCGAGTAGTATCTTCTTCCACAGCTGATGATAATTTTGTAAATTTCAGATTGTGAGAAACAATGACGGTCAATGAAAACAAATTCAGAAAATCAAGACTAATTATAAAACCTGCATTTCAACCAATTGACACTGTAAATAAGCAGGTACATAAAAATGTTACAGAAAAATAGGAAATAACAAGTTTACAACCATTTACGCTTATATCACAATAATAATAACTGTGAATCACGGAGTTTCTAATGGAATATTGATCACCGATAATCACTGTTATAAATAACATAACAAGCCTTCCGTTCGACTGTCGGCTAACGAATTAATGATCAGGGGTCATATAATCTCTATAAAAGTGTCTATTAATTTTGAAGACATGTTAATCTTGAATACATACCTATATACCTGAATATATATATATATATACTATACACTGCCCCTTGATACACTCGACCCTGCTTACGTATATGAATAACATATATCGGCACTTTGGCGTAAAGGATCCCGTTCTCCAACTTTCCCTCGTAGTTGTGGCTGACCTTCGGTTCTGCGGTTGCGCTTGAATAAGTACGATTTATGGTATTGGTATGATTTTCGATTCCTTGTATCGAGGGTGATTTGCGGACCCTCCTGTTTCATTATCTGTAATTTTTTCTCTCCACTTAATTTATACCTCTGACTATACGACGATATATATCTCGACTTGGTAGAGGCGATCTCGAAAAATATGATGCCGAAAAAATTGCATGTTTTTTTAAGCTTATTTTCGGGGGCAATATCTCAGTGATATTCCCGAATAGCGACTGAATCATATTTCATATCGTTCTCTCCCATAAATAAAGTGCGATAAGACAATTGGATTCTTTGTTTCGGATGCTTATATTTTAATTCGAAATGAAGAACGCGCGGAAAGATTCATCGGCATATGCAGTAAAAAAATGAACAGCGTTATGTCCGAATGACTTATTCGTTGAGACTTATTCGCCAGACAAATAAATTATCCATGATCGAGTAAACACAATTTTGCGAACAATGATTGGGGCTGAGAAGGAACGGGGAATGGTATTCGCATTTAACTACGAGGAACTTGGGCAATCCTTTAGACTTCTAGAGCCTGCGAAGAGCCGGTTGACATACAGCGCTAAATTTCAGGGAATTACGGAAAGGACCACACCGTATTAAAGGCTGCGAAGGCCGCCTTGCCAAAACATGCTTCGGCTTAAAAGTACCTCCAAAGTACTTAGGGAATGACATACAAAGCTATCTTTATACTTATACTTGTAATAACAAGAACAACCTATATACCTTGGAACACACTTTGTTCCTAGTTAAAAACAGAGCGATGACATAATCTCGGATATTACCCTGAATCCAAAAACCTCACGTTTTATTTACACTGCGTGATTAAGCGAGAAATTAATTTCGACCGAGACACGTATGACTTCTAATCCTGAGATAATTACATCCGAATTACGAAGGCAAGTCTCTCGCTAAGATATTGTTATTATACGACATTTTACCACATTACTATGAGCGTTTAACCAAGCGTACACGCCAAGGGAGTGTCTGTTTAATATAAAGGATAAGGACTAGGTTGGCGTGTCTAGGCAATTTAGGCGTTTCAGGGTTAACTGGTGATCGTGGTTACCTAGTTGTATACTGGGAGGGTGATCTTGCAGGATGCAATTAGCTATCGATAACGAATGAAATTGAGGATCAAGTAGGAATTACTGCGTTAATAAAGAATCGTAATTCTTGTTCGTCGCGATTAGGTGCGGAATTTAAACGACTAACTTATTACGCAGTTTGAGATGGATCAATGTCAGGACGCATTATCGACACGTATTATAAATCTTCGTGGATTACTCGGCAACTTTTAGGCCGTAGGGAAGGCTCAAAAACCCATTACGATATATGTAGACGTGCAGACAGCGTCGAAGTTATTAAGTTTTATGGGTAAAAAATAGTAGACTTTTCCAATAATTCCTATCAGACTTTTTTCCATTTAGAATTGAAGCAATGTGCCCTTCCCCGAGTTCATCACCCAACTTGCACTTTGATTACACAGTTCACATGGAACAATTTCAATTTTGCAAAGTTCGTGAGTCGACTTTGAAACTTATTTATATGGGGGAGAGATTTGAATCGATGGATCTCCGAGTTTTTGCCGAATAATGATAGCCTGACCCATGTCGAATGCCTCTGAAAAATTGGATGAACCATGCAACCATGTGAACTCTTATATTATCTTCAACTCTATCAGATTTCCAAATAGTGTCTAAGAGCACTCTAGATGCATGACTGCTTCAGATGATTCTAATCACCACATCGATATGTTATGTGTACTCACAGCGATAACCGTAGCGCCTGATGATACTAATTTCACCCTATAGTTAAGTGGTATACAATTTTTTCGGATCTCGATCAACTTTCCGTTTATAGACGTAAGCTAGGAGCTCAGAATTGACACTTGACCTTGCGAGTTTTTTTTTTTTCAATTACGTATCTGTCATTTGCTCATTGATTGGTTGCTAACTTTGTAAGATTCTGGCCGCATCAAACAGCGTTCTTTTTCCCAAATAAAACGCTGTGTGGTAGATGAATTGGCTCCCCAACGAGCATAAGGATCGCCTACAGAAAAATTGAAGTAACTATTTTACACGGTTCTAACTCTGCATAGTCCTTAATCTTATATCTTGCGAGATATTTTGTGCAACGTTTGCGGCATCATTATAAAATGACGGAATAGTGTCCTCAAAGAATGTGTGTCTCATTAGGCTGATAACATTCGTTGAAGTTTGTTCGTTCAAGCTCGTAAAGACATGTCACCTGGGATGGGTGGGTACCGAATTTATAAAAATGTATGCTAAGTTGAGTTATCACAAGATGAAATAGTCTGGCTCATCCGTTTCGTTAAATAAGGTTGTGTAAGTACACGGAGAGACTCCCGTGGTTCCATTGTTCGAACATTCGCCAGTCTAGAAGACTTGTTATAATATTAATATCTCCCAACGAATATTCCGTAGCTTATGGTTGGTATGGTACCTTTGAGGATTCAAGAATTATTCAAATTATAAACCTTCCACCTCACAGCTTTACATAAAGAGTGAAGATCAATGCTAATTTCACTTTCCTGATTCGTATTGCCATCGCTCATGGTGCGGCAAATGTAGGTAATTGGATTTACCACACCCATCGAGAACTTGCAAAGTACTGAAATTTGTAGATGTACAATTGAAGACAACTAAAGAACAGGATCATGACATTTCTTTACTTGTTAGTAAACAACGCAATTATTGTACAAAATGCGCACCTACACTTCCTTTTTCAGTCTAAGCAATAAACTTTCCTATTGTGCCTAGTCGTATGCCTATATGTATACATCTTTGCCGGATGTCAACGTCCGTACATCAACCCTGGGACGTTCGTTGTTCTTTCAAACGTAGCCTGCGTTTTTTTCTTCTTTTTCTTGAATTTTTTTTTATAAACGGGATATGAGACAACATTATTATTACTCGAGGGACACGACTGTCATGAAAATTTATCAAGTATTATTCGCGGAATCTTCGTCATACCAAATTATCTAAATATCAGTACAGCTACCTCAAAACATTTCGTCCTTATTTCCATCTAATTTCGCCGGGCTGGTTAGATGGCGAAATTTATCCAGGACAATGAAAATCAATAAATTCACTCTCGCACGTACATCCAGCGCAGAGTTTAAGCCGGGGAAAGGATTTACCTTCTATTAACAAAAATTATACCAAAGCGTTTCAGCGTTCATATACCGTGGCGGTGGCGTGGATATAAATAATTAACGGAGTACTCAGAGCTTTTGAACGGATCATAATTAAAATTGAGGCAACATAGGAGTATTATTCTGAGTTCCTTTTTCATATACACAGTTTTTACACATTCATAGTGTTTTTCACATAAGGAACATTTGAATCTTTCAGTAGCGATCCCTATCGTCATGATATAATCATTATATACACCTTGCGAGCAATTAACCACTGAATCATATCGGTGCACCGATATAATAGCGAACTGTCAATCGCGATCGATTAAAGCAGAACACCGTTCCAATCGTCATAGTTAAGGCCATTGATCTCGAATGAGTTTTCTCATCCGGAGATTCACAACTCCATTTATAACCGCCTTGGTTTCGCTATACCTGAACATTAAAGCGTGGAACGTAGCTAAATATAGATAACTGCGTTTCGCCAAATAGAATCACTTTTTCACCCTTCTACGTTGATTAAACGTCAACTTTCGACTAATATCAGTTATTCCAACTCTGATTTGCAATTCTCAAAAGTTTCTCAAGTTATAGCTTATGGCGACATAGAATACAACCCTGGATCAACACCTAAGCAAATCACAACGGTGCTATGAATGTGTTATGGAAATCGTTAGCAAAGTTCAGGCTAGTGGCTTATTTATTTAAATAATACGCTTACCTTTCGCTGTATTGATCATACCGATACTATGCTTAGACAGTGCCATCTTCCTTTGCTTTTGATTAATTGCTTAGGAATATTTTCCACGAAAATGGCATTTTCTTCATACACGGTTTTGTAATATTAACATGTTAATGTGCTACCGACGCGATTATTATTTTTCAATCGCCTCCTCTTTGAAGGAATCAAATGATCATTTCTCTGATTAGAGGATTGCGCCTTTGATGTAGCTCACTCTGAATATTAACCTAATACATCTATATAGGTACGCACTATATGCGATGGTAATTACTTCCTAATTGGCCGGTTCCTGATTGACAATTAGGCTACTGATCCCCGGTATGCAAATTAAGACTGTGTTATAATAATAAATCAGCAATTCACCCAACAGATCGGAAAAAAATACTCCGGATCTGCATCTTCTATGAAAGATAGAATGTTACCTTGCAAATCAAAGACTTGGTTGCATTTGGTCTGTCATTGACGAATCGAGTTCGATGAGATTTTATGTTGATTTTCCGAATGGTCAATGCAATAATGAATTGATGATATTCAGATGAGGGCATTGCCTATAAACCCTTCTTCTGTGATATGTCAGCAAGATCGCAATGACATTTAATAATAACGTTTTTTTAATGTGTCTACGTGTACCTACTCTAGTGATCTCTTTTTTAATCTCACCAGATTTATGCTATACACAGGTATATCAGGTAAACTGCTTTGACATAAACAAAAAATTGATCAAATATGGAGAAAGTCGATAAATCGTACAAGGACAGCTTGACGCTGTCTGCTATTTAGTTTAATATGAAACCAGCTCCCAGGTATATGACTGAATTGAATCCACAAGGGTTTTTTTCTCTCGTAATTTGAGTGCTTCATATAGTACCTCGGTGCGCCCTCAAATATAGTGAATGTTAATCGTACGACGTCCACGGGTGGAAATGAGATTAGAGCCACTAGACCGTTCGATTTCATTTTGGAGGGAGAAATAATTCATCTTTAATTCGAATCAGTTTATTAAACCAAAGGCAGATGAGAAATGATAATGAGATCACCTATTCGTTGCCATATAATATATTGCGGAAACCCACCAACCTGCTGGATTGAAACTTGTTCTTATTTCATTTTCTGTTCGTGTCTTTTTAATGAAAATATCTAGGCGTGGATAGGCAAATACGTACGTACGTGTTTAACAATGTTGTAATAGCTCTGTACTGCCACACGTAATTAGAACACATGGTAAAAACAAGCAAATAATAGAAAAGTAATGAGTTTGTTCTTGAACTAGTTTTACGAAATTCACTAGGACTGTAGGTACTTCAGAGTCGAGGGCTGCACCTGGTAGGCTAAAAAAAACATACGGGATTCGAATTGCCTTCAGTTGATAAAATTTGGACGACCGAATTACGCACAACACGCGCAAATCTCAATATTTCCCACGAACGACATTTTCCATGACCTTCTTGGCTTTAGACTCGTATGTCGGCCGACCACCGAAGACAATGCTAGTTCGCCAGCCTTGGTTGCGGTAAATCTGAGACGGAACTAATCTTGGGAGGAAGTCGCCACGTTTTGAAATGGCTAAGGGGGGACACATCGAGTTGAAATATATACTGACGACGTTGTCATAACGCATGCAGAGTAACGCCTTCTCTCGAGAAATAAGTTTACGGTAATCTGGTTGGAAAAGAATATCAGAAGCCAGCAAAAGATTGTAGACAAAATGCGGGCGTACCTATCAGTGAGTAAATCAGGAATTTTTTTCAACTATCGTACTTGAATTCTGGCTCTTTTCTGACACATCTGTACTATTCAAAGTTCGATTAATTCTACCGAAACTGAAAATCACTCATTTCGAAGAGCCTCATTCATCATAATGTTCCATAAATCACCTTATGTCGTGCAAAAGAATCATAAGAACATCAGAGATTATTTTGCATCGTCTATATAAGAGGATAAAATTGTTTTCAAATTTTCTCCTTTATGATGGAATTTCAATAACGCCATTCGACTTCGACTTCAATATTCTTTCTACGATTGGATATTTTGTTTCCTATAACACATCAAGTTTGAAATTTCCGGTGAACTAGTATAGCTGATGTCTAAGCCATGCGAATACTCGTCGCTATCGACGTAGTTCGTATTGCATGTAGGAAATTGAGCAATTAGAGTCATTCCACTGACACCCACGATTAGATACATTTTCATCATATATCTCTGCGCAGATACCGAAGTGTGATAAATTTCGGTCTGAAATGTATTCGGAGTAGTTAACCCCATCAAATCGTCAATAATAATTGATAACTCCACGAGACAGTCGTTATAGCATTGGGAACCACAGTTAGATGGGTCCCATTAACATGAAATCCCCTCGCGTATTCAAACTCGGGTCGAAATTTGTGTTTACTGAATTTTGAATGAACAGGTTGAAGAGCGTGTGGGTGTAGTTTCAGATCACAAATACCCCCTGGGTCTGGAAATGTAGAATTTGCTCCTTCGCTATTGGGACTTTGATCGGAAGTCAAATGCAAACCTAACGTCGCAGTTCCTATTTCCAGGAAACGTGACCCTCTTATCCAACATAAACGTGCAATGGTACACAAGAAATGGTTTTTAATCAACGAACAACTTTTTCTCGTAGTTTCTGGTCTTCGCGTGTCTATTGGTGCTGGATTGTAGCGCCGTTGATAGTATCGAGCCGCTCCAGTCAGTTTCTGCTGCTGGGTCGAAGGTCGGCAGTGATCTGAAGGACCTAGACGTGTCAGCGAGTAACCAGGGTGAGTTAATAATACGTCATGCGGGCTATGTAATCATGAAAATTAACCCAATACATATCACCACACCATTTAGCTTGTATGGGTGTTTCGCGATCGACCTAAGCATAAGTACGCACTTTCCAGAACAAAGCGTAAAGCAAATCTCTCAAGGTAAGCCACTGCGAATGATGATGGAAACTTCAGTTTTAGCTACGACGGTGTGAAATAGCTCAATGTCAACCGAACTGTTAACTATCTGTTCAATTAATGACAGCTATTGTATCTTTGTTTATGCATATTCTTTCGTGTCTAACTGCTCTGCATGTCTCATCGGTTCTCACGCTGGCCTGTCACACCTTACGCAAGATCTATGCGTCACGTCCGAGATCTTAACTCGTACACGATTGAATCCACGCTCTGATAGATTCCAAGAATCGTTCGAGTTGCGTGTGAAATTTTATCATTTCTAATCAGGCTCAGTCTTGGCTTGTTTTAAACTTAGTTTTTGCATTAATTTAAGCAGTTGGCCGTTACCGTAGACATATATTTCGGATAAAACTGTTGCTGATTATCTGGAAATACTGGCCCTATGTACAAGAGTTAGATGCATGAATATTTGTAGACGTTATTGCGGAAGTACATTGTGATCTCCCGATGACCTGATGACTTCACTCGATTAATGAAGGCCACATGTCTCCTACTCACATATTAGTTCTGAGGAATGAAGAAAATGACGTACCGGTACACAGAAGTGGATTTAACGTCGTTAAAGCTGGAAATGCAATGATTTCTCTCTGTCAACCGCTGTCTTTTGTGTGTCAGTCTTTTTGTGTGAATTATCTCGCGCTTATCTTTACCGCATGTCATTTGCTGCGCCTGTCAAAGCGCTTGACTGATCACAAAGCCTTTTTCTTACGCGGTTCCCATCGATCCATGCCCCTTGAGGCGCCACTAACTTTTTCTACCTTGAAATAATTCACCCCTTGAAAACGTCTGTAACTTTACCCTATAACAAGACAAAAGGAGAATAGAGCTTCGGCCAGGAGGTGATATCCAGAATTGAGAATCCTTGACAAAAAATATGCCTTTTATGTCGCGTTGAATTATTAATCCTGAAGAAGCAAGTGTGTGGTGCTGTAGGCTCCTGAATGACCGGAGTAATGAAATTTCCTTCTTTCTTAATCCCTCGCTTTCCCTTTCACACGTTATCTTCGCCTTTATCATTCCGACAATGCCAAAAATGATCGTAGAATCTTTGCTTCATGTGAAGTAATACTGAACTTCTCTTTCAGTATTTTAATTCCACCCCCTCCCCTCCCCTCCCGCCTGACACTCACCGTGCCATACTGTTGGGGAGAAATTGGGATGCTCTACGCTCCAAGTTTGAGAATAAAAACGGAAGTACCAATCCTGCCTTAGCCCACGAGAGAACTAAAACTCTGAATCGTTATTCTCCTTTTTTCTCTGGTCCGACTTCTTCGATCTGACTCTTCCAACCGATACTTATCTATCACAGTAGATATCGTCGATCATTCGTCGATCATTCAAATCGATGATTGTCAGAACAATGATTCGCGTATTGATCTAGAATCTGCAAAATTGACTGACTATCGAACAGCTATATACTTGAAGATTTGCGACGGGATCCTTTAAGATTCCCAATTTTATATAGGTAGACGGAAAAGCTCCCACTTTCCCCAAACGACACATTTTTGTTCCAGCATATCTCTCAAGCAGAGATTACGGATATAGCGGCATATCCGGGGTAGGAAGTGGCTACGGGGGTAGAGGTGGTGTGTACAGCAGCGGCGCTGGAGGATATCCGAGCCTTGGAAGTGGGTCCATATACGGGGCTGGAACAACTTATCGAAGTAGTGGACTGACACCTAGTTATCGTGGCTATCAAGCCGGAGGATACGGAAACGGAATTATTGGAGGAGGACACACAGGGTAAGCATCCAACAATAATAAAAGAGCTCACAAAGCCAATGTGTTATAGAAATAATGGAATGAAATCTGGGTGGATTTCTCACACGGGTTGAGAGAGCCAATATTTTTTTTTGGCAGTATGTAAACCTGAAGATTCATCGAAAGGACTCGATCCTGGGAGGAGGAATTACTCTCCCAGCAGCCCGTGTTCTCGTTTTATACGCTTTACCGATATCTTGTGCAGATAGAATAATTGCTTCTCTATCCCCATTTTATCCCGGATAATTATTTTTCCAGTCCTTTTCATTTCAACGTGGTAGCTCACGTTTCACGTGGCTTTTTTCACGTGGTAGCTCACGTTCTACTCAGCGCATGCAATGCGAATTGTTTCAAAGCGCGTATGATTCTGGTTTCATGTTCGTACCTAGCTCTCGTATTTTTAAGTTGTGTTCCTCCGTGTTTCTCTCGAAATTCCGATGGCTAATATTTAACGGAAAATAATTCACGTTCTCGGGCTTTCTGCTTTCAGCTATGGCTACTACGGCGGTTCTGGTGGATACGGTTCTGGCTATGGTGGTTATGGAGGCCAGA
The DNA here is from genome assembly GCA_963992785.1 of Tenthredo livida. Classification (NCBI taxonomy): domain Eukaryota; kingdom Metazoa; phylum Arthropoda; class Insecta; order Hymenoptera; family Tenthredinidae; genus Tenthredo; species Tenthredo livida. Next base: position 7,271,456 of record OZ023066.1, read on the forward strand.
ATTCTTACGATGGTATCGGAACTGGACTCAACGATGATGGTTATTCCGGCTATGGCGGCTCAAGGGTTGGTTATGGCGGAGGCTACAATAATGGAAACGGTGGTTACGGCGGGGGTTACGTCGGAAGTGTCAATGCTGGATATAATCCCTACGAGTACCGAGGAAGCGGAGGTTACGGGGGCAGTAATTACAAAAGATACGGAGGCTACGGTTACCAACCATCTGGCTATCGCGGTTACTCGTAAGAAGTGAAGTGTTTGTAGCCAGTATAAGATAACACCTGAAATAATCCTAATAGTAACATAAGGTCAAAATCGAGACCGGAAGATCGACTAATCATCGATTGCGCGAGGGGTAGAACGTTTTTTTTCATTTTTTCATTCTCTATAACCCACTTTACTAGAACCAACGGTTTTCTCAAGGTTTTTGGTGATTTAGATTTCTCAGCTTTCGAAAGTAGGTTGAAACATGTAGGATACCTGCAGCTTGTATAATCATTTGAAATATGTTTAACTGTGAAATACGTTTCGATTTTATATAGTTAATATTAGTTTAATTATTATTATCACTTCATTCTGAATTATATTTAATACTTCAGGAAGTACGGAATGATTATTTCACTTTACCTATTTTATTTCTTACCCTTGATCCCCACTCACACTCGTCATGAAAAACGTTACACTTATAGAGATCGCTCTACAGATCAATACAGCGCAACCTCTGAATAAGCCCTCTCCAAATAAGACCGCTTCTCCAAATCTTCGTTCGGAAGTTGCCCCCACTACTTCGCGCATCGCGGAATCGGGGGCGAACCTCTGAATATAGGACCGCGCGTGGAAATTCCGTTTCGACCTTAATTCATACTTAAAATAGTATAGTAATGAAAATTTCAACTGATTGTAATCAATTTCATTCATTTATTGTTAACACTGATTTTCTTGTTTATTCAATTAGGGTGAGGTGCGGAGAGATGCTGCATTTCTCATATATTTGAGATTTACCGACAAATGGTGTTGCAATGGTGATTTATGTTTGGCATTAGAGTAATGAAGCAGATGACAATCGATATTGCGATGCAATTCGCACAAAAAAGAAAATAGGTAATGGCGGAAAGAAAGAAATAGGTACCTAGTAGGTTCATATACAAATAAAAGTTATTTAGATTAAATAACATTTATTTAGATCAAATAATTTCAAGAAACCCATATCTCTGGGTGTACAAGCCCAAGCGCGGTCTTATTCGGAGGTTGCACTGTATAGTTTCATTTTCGATAGTATGCGACTCATTCATACTCTAAATGAATCTACAACCACGCATGACTCCAAAATATACCGATTATCCAGAAAATATAATCAATAATTCGAAGATTTATTCAGTTCTTCTTCTTCTTCTTATTCTGCAAGATAATTTCTTCAACTTAAGAAGAATAATTCGAATATCTATTATCTTGGATGCTTTGTGTGAAAAAAGCTTCCGTAATTATATTTTGAGGTAGGAAGCAATTGCAATTTTTTAGCTGAAATGAGGTAAGGTGAGTTTTTGATGCAACTTTGCATTAAAAAATGGTGTTATTTATTTATAAACATTTATCTTGTGTCCTCACGTTTAAGGACGGAATACATATTATTAGATGATTTCTGAATATTGCTTATACGATCTCACAACCATATAGTACACTACTGACAATATGGCCACTAATTAGTAGCAATTACTAACTTATTATTTTATACAATCATGAATAATGAATACATGAACTTACATTGAAGAATGCAACGAGGTTCTCACAAAGAACGTTAATTTTAGAATCTAATTTACGGGGTAATGATGAGATGGAGGGCAGAAGATTCATACTCTGATATTCAGAGTGAGAAAATTGCCTCGGCATCAATAACCTTTGAGTGGCCATCCATCAGCTGTCCAGTAGCTGACGGACGGGCATTCTCACCATTTCCACGTTGACTTGCCTCAGCGCCATATCCTTTGTTGGCTCTATATTACGTTATTTAAAAACAATAACTTTTCATTAAAGACTTACTTTCCTTCTCTTAACCTTTCTCCTGTGAGTACGTCCCTTGACGGGAACGTTTAAAAAGCCAAGGTTTGCCTGGCTGAGAGCTTTTCTCAAATGCTCTATACTACCCAGCTGATTCAGGTCAAGGAATTGTGTCGATATTTGTGCTTCGTTCTGTCCACATACGTTACAAGGATAAGGAATCGGAGTCGCAGTGGGGAATAAGATCTCCATTTGCTTACTATCAGCTTCTTTTCCGGGGCAGTATGGAACAAAGATAACAGGAATGAAGCCCAGTTGTCCGATTAAAGGAGTTGGCGTGGTGCTAGTCGTCGTCTGTGATATAGTGTTATTCGGTTCTACTAGATAGCAAGGGCAAGCTTTTGGGTCTGGGTTCACAGACAGTGAAGGTGATTTTTCTTTCGAAAGATGAGGCGGTTGCACACCGAGGGCACCGATGCTAGGATCCGGTGTGAACGGCGTTATGGATGTGGGAGCAACTGGCTGGGTCAGTCCAGAGTCAGGATTGGATTCTACGGCTGTTCTGATCTTTTCAGGTTTATCGAGCCGATATTTTTTACCAGGTCTGCCAGAAAGTGGAACAAGTCCTATTTGCCCTTGTTCTGGCCGACCAGATGGTTGAGGGAAATTTGTGACAAACTGCTGCTTTTCAAAGCGGTTTTTCTCCTGATAATTGTCATTTTCTCGATACTGGCCTTGCTGCTGCTGAAAGTCGAATTGATCACCTCCTGTGCCACCAGTTCCAGCAGACATACCATGTGATTCTGTATTAAGTTCATACTCGTTGCGTTGCGCTTGATTGCCTTGTTGCGAAATGAATTGCCCTTCTTCTGGGTTACCAGAAAGATTGGGCTGTCGTGGAAAACCAAGTGGTCTAGATTTGCTAGGTCGAATAAGCAATCCTGGATCGACCTGCTGCGTCTGGAAATTATTGGGTTTCTCAAAGTTACTTTTATGCTCATTCGGGCCTTGATGGGGATAATTAAATTGACCGTTACCAAGTTGCCCTTGACGTCCAGTTTGGCCCGATTGTGATAATTCAGAAGATTGTTTAATCTGGGCTGATCCAGGTTGTTCGTATTTTCCATCAGCAGTTTTTTGCGAAAACTCGAAGTTGCCACTATTATAGGCAGACTGTCCAGATGGATATGATGATTTAAAGTCTGGAGAAGATGTTGATCTCCCAGGATATTTTGGTTGAATGGAGGATCCGGCAGTGATTGGAGCGTAAGGTTTAGTCTTTGTTTCATATGACGGCCCCGAAGAAGATGGTCTCGTCGTTGGCTTCACTCCAGGAACATAGTCTGGATCACCTGGCCATGGGCCATCTGGACCCGGGGGACCTGTTGGCCAGGGACCATCAGGTCCATCAGGTCCAACACCACCGTCACCGCCGATTCCGCCATCACCGCCAATACCTCCTACACCTCCTACACCTCCTACACCTCCGACCCCACCAATAGGACCGTCTGGTGCGCCAGGGTAGCCAGGGTAACCAGGATAACTTCCATCAGGTCCGACCCCGCCTATGGGACCGTCCGGTGCGCCGGGGTATCCAGGATCTGGTTGTTGTGGATAGCCAGGGTAGCCAGGATAGCCAGGATAGCCTGAGAAACAATTCATAATTCGCAGAAAAAGATTAGTTTTTTGCATTCACAACGATCGAAGGCCCATGAATATATATGTATATTCATTTGGAAGCTTGTCATGTATTTGGTGAGGATCCATTAGTCAACCCAAACTGCGAATTATGGTATGAAAAAAGGTTTGAAAACAACGTAATCTCGCGATGTTGCGATGTTGCGATTTCAGATCAGTTATATAATTGGATATTTGATGTTAGCCCGGAAATGAAATGAACGTAAATTCGCTAAATACCTGGTTGTGGTGGGATGCCAGGAGTGCCGGGTGTACCTGGTTTACCAGGAGTTCCGGGGTAGCCTGTGAGATGATGGAAAATGGTTATATAGCGTTCAATCAAAATTCGGATAAAATATTTCTTGCATTGGTGATAAGACTTTCATAGACGAATAATCTTCTTCTACCAATTTTATGACGATGATTTGTTCAACGGCATGATTTTTTCATTTGATTACTCGGTTATGAATACACTTAGTTTGAATAGCATAGAATTTGCTGCATACCAGGTTGCGCAGGGATCGCTGGAGTTCCGGGCGTTCCTGGTCTACCAGGTGTTCCTGGATAGCCTGTGCAGAAATGTCGATATTAATAACCATCGAAAATTCATCTCTATTAATAAGTGACATTTTGGAATCGAATATAATCACTTGCATGATCAACTCGAATTATAGCATTAGACTTGGTTACACGGAATCGTTAAGCCGTAGTTTTTTTTATTTATGTTGTGCAAATACCAAGAACACCAATAATTTAAAATAATAAGGTTCATAACATACCAGGTTGTGCAGGAATCGCTGGAGTTCCAGGTGTTCCTGGTCTTCCAGGTGTTCCTGGGTAGCCTGAAAAAAAATTGTACGCGTTGATAAGTTTGTTGGAAATTTCTCTCAATCGATATTTTTCGATTCTATTCATCTTTTGCATGGACAATTCAAATGTGGGCTTTCATACGAAGATCCAACATTCTGTCAATTGGTGTTTAGTTCCTGTTTTATCTAACTAAAACCTAACATTATTCGAAATGGAATGAGACTTGTGACATACCGGGTTGAGCAGGGATCGCTGGAGTTCCGGGAGTTCCTGGTCTACCGGGTGTTCCTGGGTAGCCTGTGCAGAAAAGTGGGGATTAGTAACCATCGGGAATTCATCTCTGTTGATGAGTGATTTTTTCAGACACGAATAATCTTTTGCATACACAATTTGAGTTATGGCTTCCGAAAACATCAAACAAAAATGTGTCGAGAGTATTTTTTTTTTTGTTATCGTGTTTTGTATATTTAATAAATGGGGTTCGTTACATACCAGGTTGTGCAGGGATTGCTGGAGTTCCGGGAGTTCCTGGTCTACCAGGTGTTCCGGGGTATCCTGTAAGAAAATTGGACACGTAGATGACTTTGTTAGAAATGTGTTTTAGTTGATAAGTGTGTTTTACGATTTTATTCATCTCTTGCATGTACAACTCAACATTTCGTTGAATAGTATTGCGTTTCTGTTTCATCTGTTAAAGCCTAACATTATTCAAAATAGAATAAGACTTGTTACATACCAGGTTGGGCAGGGATAGCTGGAGTTCCGGGAGTTCCTGGTCTACCAGGTGTACCTGGATAGCCTGTTGGAAGAAAAATTTCATGTGATGACTCCGTCAACAATTTATCTCGATAGAGAAGTGATATTTTCGGATTCAATTCACCTCATGTCCGTACAACTCAAATGATGGCTTTGGTACCAAGGTACGACATTTTTTTTTACCGATATTTCTTCTTAGTTTCATCTGCTAGAAGCATGACATTATTTAAAATGGAAGCAGATTTGTTACATACCTGGTTGTGCTGGAATCGCTGGGGTTCCGGGAGTTCCTGGTCTGCCAGGTGTTCCTGGGTAGCCTATGAAAAAGAAGGTAAATGTGAATGACTACATCAAAAATTTGTCTGTGTCAATGAATCGAACAATTTTAGAGTCTTAAAATGTGGTAAAGGTTCAACTTGAAGTATGATTTCAAGATAAATGAAACAGGCTCGATTCACAATACTTTATTACTGTTCTACCGGATTCAAGCACAATATCAATTATTTAAATGTCATTCTCCGCTTACCTGGTTGCGCAGGGATTGCTGGAGTTCCAGGAGTTCCTGGTCTTCCTGGTGTTCCTGGGTAGCCTGTGTGACGGAATTGAGAAACAATTACTTTATCGAGAATTTATTCTGACAATCATCTTAGATTTTTAGATTCCAATAATTCGCTGCTTGATTATCTTGACTTATGACTTTGAACTAACAGGAGTGAAACTAATTGGTGTAATGTTTTTTTTTCATCTCCTACCCGATTCAAGAACATGATTGATTCGAATAAATAGTATGCGATTCTCTTCATACCTGGTTGCGCGGGGATGGCCGGAGTTCCGGGAGTTCCTGGTCTGCCCGGTGTTCCGGGGTAACCTAATTGACAAAGTTGAATGTTAATTACTACTGTGAGTATAGGGTTGTATACAATAAATAGCTAAAATTATCAGTTGAAACTAAATCAAACAAATTCGCAAAAATTTCCTGATTTATTTGATGTTCTTCAAAATAATACGAGATCTTGTGCGTACCTGGTTGTGCCGGGATAGCTGGAGTTCCGGGAGTTCCTGGTCTACCTGGTGTTCCGGGGTAGCCTGTGCAGACACGTTACATATTAGTGACTTTATTAGACATTTTATTCGGTTTCTAAGTCAGATGTTCGGCCTCTAATAATGTATTGTTCGTGGAAGTCGAATTACGGCATTTGCATAGGTGCTACGAGATCGATCGACAGTATATTTGTTTTGTTGCGATCATTAGAATGTAATGAAATTTGTTGCATACCTGGTTGAGCTGGAATTGCTGGAGTTCCGGGCGTTCCTGGTCTACCTGGTGTTCCGGGGTAGCCTGTGCGATAAAAGTGAATAATATATACTCCATGTGAATTGGTTTCAAATTTTTTTCGAACTTTTATGGATCTTAATAATGAGTTGCATGTTCAACTTGACTTATGGTTTCAAACTGATTCAAAATAAACTTGCTCGACGGTACTTTTCCATGGTATCTCTATCTGATTCAAATATAAATTCAGCCGACCAACTATAAAATTCGCTGCTTACCGGGTTGTGCAGGGATAGCTGGTGTTCCTGGTGTTCCTGGCCGACCCGGTGTCCCTGGATAGCCTATGTGATAGAGGAAAATACTGGTTACTTGCAGAATGTAGTGGATAATTAACTCTAATTATGGGTTTGAACAGAGCTAAACGAGGTTGTTCGACGGAATTTCTTCGGTCATCTCTATCGTCTAAGTATTCCGTAAGTGAAAGTAGGATCAGTTTAGTTGCTTACCTGGTTGTGCCGGTATCGCTGGAGTTCCGGGCGTTCCTGGTCTTCCCGGTGTGCCTGGGTAACCTGCGTGACAAGTGAATATTACTACAGTAATTACAACGGTCATGATATGTTGCAATTTATTTTCCAGACTATCGAGTTTGGGCAATTCCTAGGAGCCTTCTTTTAATCGAAAAAAGGCGTGGGGGTGACACATTTCGATTATCATCCGAACCCACGCGTCAAAAACGCGAAAACAAAATGCACAGCGCAAATTCAAATTCAATTCCGAACATATACTTCCAAAAACATGTTCCTTTCATACGAGAATATACAGATGATTTTTACGTAATTCGAAGAATGATTTTGATCAAGATATATCATCCCCCACCCCTTTTTCGGCCGAAAGGAGGTAGGCGACTAGAACAAATATAATTTATAGAATTTTTTGGGTATCATTCAGTTGTAAAAAAAAAGTTGGTTCAAGGAGACTGCGATTCATTGCTTACCTGGTTGCGCAGGAATAGCTGGAGTTCCGGGCGTTCCTGGCCTGCCAGGTGTTCCTGGATATCCTATGTGACAAAGATAAATACTGTTAATTTGTGGTTGACATTGATTGATTGCCTGATAATTTGTTGCATGTTCAACTCAAGTCATGTAATTTGATTATAACATCAGTCAATGAAGCCTAAGATTCGATAGATACCGGGTTGGGCTGGGATAGCTGGGGTTCCGGGAGTTCCTGGTCTGCCCGGTGTTCCTGGGTAGCCTGTATGACGAAGGTAATCATTAATGAATTTATCGCCGATTTTCGTTGAATATCGAATTCAATTCTCATCCCCAATATTTGCATTACTTTCAACTCAATCAAATTACGAGAAACTAGTTTTATCGATGCTATGTTTCTTTTTATTTCATCGTAATGAGAAGTGGCTATTATTTGTGACAAGAAAATTAAATTCTTCACATACCTGGTTGTGCGGGAATAGCTGGAGTTCCGGGCGTACCTGGTCTACCTGGTGTTCCTGGGTAGCCTATGAGACAGAAATAAATGTGAATGAGTTGACATAGGATTCTTTTTATTTCACGATTCGGATTGAAAAGTTATCATAAAATGATGAATGTTAAACTCGAGCTACGGTTTCAAACTGAATCGTAAAAACTTAGTCGATGATACTTATTTGTGATCCGTTGCATTCTAGAAAAAAAAAGTCAAAATGAGATCTGATTTTCTGCATACCTGGTTGTGCTGGGATCGCTGGAGTTCCGGGAGTTCCAGGTCTGCCAGGTGTTCCTGGGTAGCCTGTGCAGAAAGGTACATGTTAAGTTCAGAATTGGAAATTTGTTTCAGGTGATGCGTCAGATGTTCAGTTCGTCATGATGTATTTCATCTGAGATGCGATTTATGGCATTTAATTAAGAAGACTGAAATAGTAGGACGGTATATAACTTTCGTGCACTTTGTCAGTGAAAAATACTAATCATGAAAATAGAATAAGATTCTTTTATATATACCTGGTTGAGCTGGGATCGCTGGAGTTCCGGGAGTTCCTGGTCTACCTGGTGTTCCTGGGTAGCCTGTGTGACAGAATTATATGTGAATGACGTAATTGATATTTGTTTAGTTTTATTATGTCAGATTGGCAGATTCTAATAACATGTTGTACGGACAATAGAAATTACGGCTTTGAACTAAATGAAACTAAAGGATGAATCCCACCTTTGCGTTGCGTTGCGTTGCGAAGCGAAACGAAATCTCATTAACATGCTTTTCTTATGTTTTTTATGGAAGTATACACGCACACTCCTAAGAAACCATGTCAATGAAAAGTTCGTTTCGCTTCGCAACGCAAAGGTGGGATTCATCCTTAACTTCTTCAATAGTATGTTTATTTGTTTACTGTTTCAGCCAAAATCACTCACAATTCCGATAAAATGAGATTTATTACATACCTGGTTGTGCTGGGATGGCTGGGGTTCCGGGAGTGCCTGGTCTACCCGGTGTGCCTGGGTATCCTGTGCAAAGAAAGGTACATGATAATGACTTCATTAAAAATATGATCCGGTTCTTGGGTGGATTTTCTGCCTCTTTGAAGATCAACCTATGGCATCTTCTTATACTATATGTTATAATATCTGACTTATGGAATTTTTGATTTGGACTAAGTGTAATGAACGTGTTGGACAGTATTTTGTTGTGTATTTCATATATATTCCAAAGAATCCACGAATTTTAAGAAAATTTAGTTTGTTACATACCAGGTTGAGCAGGGATCGCTGGAGTTCCGGGAGTTCCTGGTCTACCTGGTGTTCCGGGGTAGCCTAAGAAACAAAGATGAATGTTAACGACCACAATGAAAATTTGTTCCAGTTCATTATTTCAATAGTGAGATTATCTTGAAGTGATTATAAAGTTGGACTCAGATTATGGACTTAGCTCCACACCAAGTGGCAAAATTGTGTTGACAGTACTTTTTCTCTATGCTATCTAATTCGAAAATAACATTCATTAGAATAGGATGAGATTCTTGCTTACCTGGTTGAGCTGGGATTGCTGGAGTTCCAGGAGTTCCTGGTCTGCCCGGGGTTCCCGGGTAGCCTTTGTAAAAAAGTAAATGTCATTAGCTAAATCAAGAATTTCTATAGGCTGCAGGTGACCCAAATACGGATAATCTATCAACTCATAATATCTGACCTATGGAATTCTGGATTTGGACTAAGTGTAATGAACGTGTCGGATAGTATTTTGTTGTGTGTTTTACTATATATTCCAAAGAGTTCACGAATTGAACGAAAATCGAGTTTGTTACATACCAGGTTGAGCAGGAATCGCTGGAGTTCCCGGAGTTCCTGGTCTACCTGGTGTTCCGGGGTAGCCTGAGAAACAAAGATAAATGTTAAAGACCACAATGAAAATTTGTTCCAGTTCATTATTCCAATAGTGAGATTCTCATGAAGTGACTACAAATTTGGACTCAGATTATGGACCGAAACTCCGCACCAAGGGGCAAAATCATGTTGACAGTACGTTTTCTCTATCCTATCTAATTCGAAAATAACATCCATTAGAATAGGATGAGAGTTTCTCTTACCTGGTTGAGCTGGGATCGCTGGAGTTCCGGGAGTTCCTGGTCTGCCAGGGGTTCCTGGGTAGCCTGTATAACGAAAGTAAGAAGCAATTACTTCATCAAGAATATATTTTGACAATTATCTCTGATTTTCAAATTCCAATAATTCGTTGATTGATCAATTTGACTTATGACTTCGAACTAATAACAGTGAAACCAATTCGTGTAGTTTTTTTTTTTTTTTTTTTATGTTGCCCCAGATTCAAAAACATTATTGGTTCGAATAAAATGCGATTCTTTTCATACCTGGTTGCGCAGGGATGGCTGGAGTTCCGGGAGTTCCTGGTCTGCCTGGTGTTCCGGGGTAACCTAATCGACATGGTAAATGTTGATGATTACTGTAAGTCTGGGGATGTGTACAATGAATGGCTGAAGTTATCAGTTGAAACTCAATCAAAGAAAGTCGCAAAAATTTGCTGATCTTTTTAATGCACTTCAAAATGATACGAGATCTTGTGCTTACCTGGTTGTGCTGGGATAGCTGGAGTTCCGGGAGTTCCTGGAATACCTGGTGTTCCTGGGTATCCTGTAAGATGGACGTAAATATTAATGACATCGTGAATTTGTCTTGGTTGATGTATTGGTCGCAAGTAGAACTAGAACTGTGTTTTAGAAATACACAAGACCCATTTGTTCGACGCTTTTTTTTGTACAATCTAATTCGACAATACTCCTATATGAAGAAGAATGAGATCGACTACATACCGGGTTGTGCAGGTATTGCCGGTGTTCCGGGAGTACCTGGTCTTCCAGGTGTTCCTGGATAGCCTGTGCAGACATGTTACATGTTAATGACTTCATTGAATATTTTACTCCGTTTCTTGGTAAGTCTCTCATAATGTATTGCATGTGGGAGACGAATTATGGCATTTCCGTGGATGATACACGATGGATCGACGAAATATATTTGTCTTGTTAGGATCATTAAAACGTAATAAAATTTATTGCGAACCTGGTTGAGCTGGAATAGCTGGAGTTCCGGGTGTCCCTGGTCTACCTGGTGTTCCAGGGTAGCCTATGCGACAAAAGTGAATAATATATACTCCATGTGAATTGGTTTCGAATTTTTTTCGAACTTTTATGGATCTTAATAATGAGTTGCATGTTCAACCTGACTTATGGTTTTAAACTGATTCAAAATAAACTTGCTCGACGGTACTTTTCCGTGGTATCTCTATCTGATTCAAATATAAATTCAGTCGAACAAGTATAAAAATTCGCTGCTTACCGGGTTGTGCAGGGATAGCTGGTGTTCCTGGTGTTCCTGGCCGACCCGGTGTCCCTGGGTAGCCTATGTGATAGAGGAAAATGCTGATTACTTCAAAAATGTAGTAGACAATTCACTCTAATTATAGGTTTGAGTTGAGTGAAACGTTGGTCGACGGTATTTCTTTGGGCATCTCTCTTGCCTGAGTATTTCGTTACGAAAAGTAGGAGATTAATTGCTTACCTGGTTGTGCCGGTATCGCTGGGGTTCCGGGCGTTCCTGGTCTCCCCGGTGTGCCTGGGTAGCCTATATGACGAAGTGAATATTACTACAGTAATTACAACGGCCATGATTTTTTGCGACTAATTTATCAGACTTTCGAGTGAAGAGTCAAACAACTTTGTTTTATCGAGGTTTTTTGTGTATCGTCCGATTCGAAGACAAAATTAGTTCAAATTCATCAATTAGTAGGCTTCAATTCGTTGCTTACCTGGCTGTGCAGGGATCGCTGGAGTTCCAGGAGTTCCTGGTCTGCCCGGTGTTCCTGGATAGCCTATACAACAAAATACATGTTAATAAGTCCTTCGAAAATTTCTTTTGGGTGTTCAATCAGGTTCTGAGATTCTGATACTGTATTGGATGTGGCAATCAATAAATGACTCCAAAGTGAGTCAAACAAAGTTGTTCGTCAGGTATTTATTCCGTGGTCTATCTCACTCGCGGATAGCAATTATGAAAATACAATGATATTCGTTATTCACCTGGTTGTGCAGGAATAGCTGGTGTTCCGGGAGTTCCTGGCCTGCCAGGTGTTCCTGGGTAACCTATCCGATAAAGTTGAATATTAATAATCAAATAAATTATTCCTTTGGGGGGCTCGTGCAAATGGTATCGAATAATCGAACTATTTCAAGCACAACTGCTCCAAGGAATATTTTACGATCCATCGGATTGAGGAATACTATTGGTTGAAATAACATGAGACTTTCACGCATACCTGGTTGTGCCGGAATCGCGGGAGTGCCGGGTGTTCCTGGAATACCTGGTGTTCCTGGATATCCTGTGTGACAAAGATAAATGCTGTCAATAAGTGGTGGATGTGGAACGATTGCCATGTTCTGATAATTTGTTGCACGTTCAACTCGAGTCATATAATATGATTATAACATTAGTCAATGGAGCCTTAAATTCGATACATACCAGGTTGGGCAGGGATCGCTGGGGTTCCGGGAGTTCCTGGTCTTCCAGGTGTTCCTGGGTAGCCTGTGTGAAGAAGTATAACGTTAAATAATACGTCGATGAGTTTTTGAGTCGAATAACTCAATTGTGAGTCAAAAAAGGTGTGCAATGAATGACTCGGATTATCACTCAAAACGTAGTCTAACGATTCACGGAAAATGTGGAAAGATACGATTAGTTCAAATAATATGAGATTCGATGCATACCTGGTTGAGCCGGGATAGCTGGAGTTCCGGGCGTGCCTGGTCTACCTGGTGTTCCAGGATACCCTGCGTGACAAGAGTGAATGGTAATTACTGAATCAAGAATTTAATCGATTATTCTTTCAGACTTCCAGATTCCAATAATTAAGGTATTGAATTTTCAGCTCGATTTATGGCTTCTAACTGATAGGAAATAAACTTTTTCGACAGTACTTTACCATGTGTCCTCTGTAATCCGAATATATAAGTGTTATTGAATGTAGCTTAAGATTTGTTGCTTACCGGGCTGTGCTGGGATTGCTGGAGTTCCAGGAGTTCCTGGTCTACCGGGTGTTCCTGGGTAGCCTGTGTGACAAAAATGAATATCATTCGCATAATCGAGAATTTTGTATGGATGATTACTGGAATCTGCATACTTCGTAAGACATTTCCAAAAAAACCGCAGGATCATAAAAAAAAAAAAACTTAGATCGTCTTGCGTGCGTCTTCTTTTCATTTAGACAAAGACAAAAAAATTTCTCTGATGTTTTTACCCGAGAAGGAAAATTATTGGGGAGCGCCTAGAAAAATTTAATTCTCAACGACCACCCTAATAATACTCATATTCACATATTCACATAACAAGTTGCATGTCCAACCCAAGTGATGGCCACAAGATCAATCAAAAGAAAAATATTGTGCTAAAATACTATTTTTTGCGTTCTACCTCGTCCTAAAATGCTACTAGTTAAAATCAAACGAGATTTGTTGCATACCTGGTTGTGCTGGGATGGCTGGGGTTCCGGGAGTTCCTGGTCTGCCTGGTGTTCCTGGGTAACCTTTGGGACAAAGTTAAATATTAATCAATAAATCAATAATTTCTCCGGGGGCTGAAATAAATGGTCATAGTCTAGAAATGTGTTAGATAAATTACTAAAATTATCACTCTAAACTGACGAAATATGGGGTGTTCTCGCTTATCGGAGACACTTTTCTGTTCATGGGTCCCGGATTTTGGTACCACCAGAGATTTCAGTTGTTGACAAATCCTCAACAACAAATCTAGAGTCAGACACTCTCCTATCATTGCTATCAACTGGTTCAGATGTTATTCCATTTGCAAAATATGAAAAGAACAGATTCTGAGCGCATCGGACGATCGTCAGACGTACGTATCTTCGAATCTGGGGTTCCGAAAAATCTTCTCAACGAGTGCTCCAGAATCAGAAAACTCGATCCTTTTACGCCAAGAGACTCAAAATCTTCAAAAAAATATTTGTGCTCACAATTTTTTCAATCTGTTTTTGTTTTCACCCCTGCAACCAAAGGGCATAATTTTTGTTGAACGGAATTGAAGTGCAGGATAAATACACTAAAGAGGCCCTGCAATTTTCAGGAGGGCGATTTGCGTTTGCTTATTTTAATTCATATTTTTAACATTATTTTGTAATTTAACAAACATTCTCTGTTTTCTCTTGCATAGTGCACTATGCACTGAGTACCAAGTACGGGCTGGTGTTCAATTACTTCCCGTTCATCCTAAAGTTTTCAATTGGGCATATCGAGATTTTTCTGCATTAGCTTTAATTTCACAAAAAAATCGGTGAGAAAAAAGATAATAATTTACAATTCGAAACAAAACGGTGTTCTTCGAATTGAAAATTGATGTTAAAAACATGAATTTAAAAAAAAGGGTTAAAATTTCAGGGTCTTTTCAGTACATTAAATCGGCGATTCAATTTTTCTCAACAAAAATTATGTCCTTTGGCTGCAGGCTTGAAAACAAAAATATATCTTGCAAAAATCGTGGGCAAAAATATTTTTTCGAAGATTTTGTGTCTGACGGCGTGAAAGGTGGGAGTTTCCTGATTCTGGAGCACTGGTTGAAAAGATTTTCCGGATTCCCAAATTCGAAGATACGTATAAGTTTGACGATCGTCCGATGGGCTCGAAAACTGATTTTTTTCTATTTTGTGAACCCAGTACTTATGAACCGATTGATATCAGGGTGTATGGCTCTAGATCGTTGTCAGGGGTTGGTTAAGAACAAAAATCTCTTGCAGTACCAAAATCGGCGACCCGTGCGCAGAGAAGTGTCCCAGATAAGCGAGAATACTCCATATGTTTCTGTTGTATCTGATTGAAAAATATCATAAGTCGAAATGATGTGAAATATGATGCATACCTGGTTGTGCTGGGATCGCTGGAGTTCCGGGCGTTCCAGGTCTACCAGGTGTTCCTGGGTAACCTGTGGAAAAAATTGAATGTTGATGAATAGATTCTAATATTGTGCTGAAGACTTAAGTCCAATTACGGATTCGAGCCGAATGAACCAGACTTGTTCAACAGTACATTTTTACCCTTCTAAGGACAATACTATATTTAAAACAGCACAAAATTTTTTGCTCACCTGGTTGTGCCGGAATTGCTGGAGTTCCGGGAGTTCCTGGTCTTCCCGGTGTTCCTGGGTATCCTGTAAGACGGCGGTAAATATTTATGACATCATGAATTTTTTTGGTCGATAGGTGATGTTTTCAGTTCTAACAACCGTTCGCAAATCGAACCCGGACTATGTCTCATAAATACATTCGACACATTTGTTCGACGCTATTTTTTTTTTGTACGATCTGACTCGACACTATTCCTATATAAAAAAAAAGACTGAGATTCATCACATACCGGGTTGTGCAGGTATTGCCGGAGTTCCAGGAGTTCCTGGGCTGCCAGGTGTTCCTGGGTAGCCTGTGCAAAAAGTACATGTTGAAAATTTTATTCATTTTCAGGATGAAATTTTCTGCCTTTCATAATGCATTGTACGCGAAAATCGCATTATGGCAATTAGGTGATTGATACGAAATTGATCGACGGTATGTATAATATATTTGTTTTGTTGTAATCATTTTTATGGGACCAACATCTTTGCATACCTGGTTGAGCAGGGATCGCTGGAGTTCCGGGTGTCCCTGGTGATCCCGGAGTTCCTGGGTATCCTATGTGATGAAAATATGCGTTATTCATTTGTGGTTCATTTGATGTTGAATGATTTCGATATTTGTATGATTCGTTGCATAGTCAGCTCAAACTATAGCTTTCAGCTGGATAAAACTGACTCATTCAACGGTACTCCAATTTACTTTCCATCTTATCCGAGGATACCAATAATTACAATACAATGGGAGTTTTCGCATACCTGGTTGGGCTGGGATCGCTGGAGTTCCTGGAGTTCCTGGTCTTCCCGGTGTACCTGGGTAGCCTGTAGCACAAAAATGGATATCAATACTACAGTTGGAATTTGGCTCGATTGATTTTTCAGATCCTCAAGTTCGATGTCAAGCAAATGTTTTTCGACAGTTGTTTTTTTTACGTTCAATCCGGCTGGATAACGAAATTAGTTGAAATGAACTGCAATTTATTTCCTACCTGGTTGTGCAGGAATCGCTGGAGTTCCGGGAGTTCCTGGTCTGCCCGGTGTTCCTGGGTATCCTATAAGACAAAGATGAATGTTGACGATTAGTTACTACAAAAATTTGTTATGGTTCTCAAGTGGGATAATCTCAGTATAAGGATTTGTGAAACAACAACTGAAATTATTACGGCAAACTCAATTGAACGATTTTCTTAACGCCACTTTTTCGTGTACTAACAGTTAGTAATTAACTTGTCAAATAATGCAATTAGTTGGGATCTAATGAGATTCCTTGCATACCTGGTTGCGCAGGAATTGCTGGGGTTCCGGGAGTTCCTGGTCTACCAGGTGTTCCCGGGTATCCTATTAAACGAAAATGCATTTTAATTACCCCGACGAAAATCGGTTTCGACTTTTGAGTCAGAAACTGTATTGATTGACCGAATAGAATTATTACTTTATACTAAACCAAGCAAAGTCGCTTGACGGAATTTATCTATTTGTTATTCTATCTCATTGAAGGATATGTATATTATATGATACGTATATCGTTAGTTCAAGTAAAAGACGATTCGTTGCATACCTGGTTGTGCTGGGATTGCTGGGGTTCCAGGAGTTCCTGGTCTACCAGGTGTTCCGGGGTAGCCTGTGTGATAATGGTTACTGGTAATTACTTCTTTATATAAAGTTTTTTCGGATGCTGAGTCCGATTTTCATATTCTAATTATTTGTTTCACGTTGAACTCAATCCCTGGCTTTGAATTGAGTCACGCAAGTCTTATCAAAGTTACGGTCGTGCTACTGATTCAAAATAAAGAGATAAGGTATTATTATTACAATAGAACAGAATTCCTTGCATACCTGGTTGTGCAGGAATAGCTGGAGTTCCGGGGGTTCCTGGTCTGCCAGGTGTTCCTGGATAGCCTGTGCAGAAAAGTACAATCTAATGAGTTTCGGAAGATTTAATTCCGAACAAAAGTTAAATGTCAGCGACCTCATTGTGAAATCAATAATCTCTTTCTTGGTCGTTGAATGAACAATGTGAATGGTCTCTTTGAACATAGTCAGAAACTTCTATCTCTGATATACTTTTCTGAATTCTCTGATCAAATGTTACCGTCAATCAAAATGATATCAGATCTCACACATACCTGGTTGTGCGGGTATCGCTGGGGTTCCCGGCGTTCCGGGTCTACCTGGTGTTCCGGGGTAGCCTGTGTGACAAAAGTAAATAGTAAATACGAGGTTAAAATGTTCGTTTTGATACATCTTCCGGATTTCAAATTCGAATAAAAAATTGCACGATCAAATCGACTCGTGGCTTTGAACTACCAGAAATCGAACAAATTTGTCGATCGGCATGTTCTGTGTGTACAACCCGATTTAAAGATAAGACCATAGTATGAATGAAATGATATTCTTGCATACCTGGTTGTGCAGGGATCGCTGGAGTTCCAGGAGTTCCTGGTCTGCCAGGTGTTCCTGGGTAGCCTGTGCAACAGAATACATATTAAAATAATTTATTGTATGTCGGAATCGATGTATGACTTTAAAGCAGATAAAATCAAATCGTCAGACGGTATGTTGCTTTCAAGGTTCATCTCAACCGGAAATACCAATCATAAAAATGGAATCAGATTCTCTACACACCTGGTTGTGCAGGAATTGCTGGCGTTCCCGGTGTTCCTGGTCTACCTGGTGTTCCTGGGTAGCCTGTATGGCAAAATAACCGTTAATGACTCTTTCGTGAGTTTTTATTGAACGTTGAATTCAATTGTCATCGTTTAAATATTTTTTCTATGTTCAGCTGAACCAAATTAGGATAATCTAGGTTTATCAACAATATGTCTTATCTACTCCGTCGGATTGAAGAGTATTATTACATGTTACAATAAAATAAGATTCTTTGCATACCCGGTTGTGCGGGAATTGCTGGGGTTCCGGGAGTTCCTGGTCTACCTGGCGTTCCTGGATAGCCTGTTTGACAAACGCATTTCTTATGGACATGGTCACGAAGTTTTGATGATTAGTGAATTCATGAGGTTCATATTTTAGTCATTTGCTTCGCGTTCTACTCGATTTCTGATTTCAAATTAAGTTAGTCAACTAATTTTATCGACCTCATATCTCATTCACTCCGCCATGTCATTGAAAATTTATTACGATTCGATGTATTCTAGGACAACATTAGTAAAAATCAGATTTCCTGCATACCTGGTTGTGCTGGGATCGCTGGAGTTCCTGGAGTTCCTGGTCTACCAGGTGTTCCTGGATAGCCTATGGAAAGAATTGAAACGTTGCTGAATGAATCGGAAATTTGTCTATATCATTGAGGCAGTTATTTTTAGATTCCAATGGTGTGCTGAAGGCTTGAGAAAACAGAATAATATTTCTTGCTTACCTGGTTGTGCTGGAATAGCTGGGGTTCCGGGAGTTCCTGGTCTACCGGGTGTTCCTGGGTAGCCTATGTGATAAATACGAATGTCATTATCTTAATTTGAAATTCGTATCGCTGGTAACTAAGATTTACTATGTTTATGAAAAGTTGCACGTTTAGCTGAAATTATGGCATTGAAGAAGATCAAAATTACTTGTACGATAAATTACAATGCGATAAAGTCGTTTTTCCGTTTTAGTTCATCCCGAAATGCTACTACTTAAAATAAATGAGATTTGTTCCATACCTGGTTGTGCTGGGATTGCTGGGGTTCCGGGAGTTCCTGGTCTGCCAGGTGTTCCTGGGTAACCTAATCGACAATGTAAAATGTTAATGACTACATCAAGTATCTCTGCAGGTTATTGAGTCAAATAATCTCAGTCTAATAATGTGAAAAACGAATGGCTCGAATTACCACTCGAAATCAAGTTCAACAAATTTCGTCAGCGCAACATTTTTTCCACTTAATCGATCAAAAGATTACATGAGTGCAAAAGAAGATATCATGCATACCTGGTTGAGCCGGGATAGCTGGAGTTCCGGGCGTACCTGGAATACCCGGTGTACCTGGGTATCCTATCAGTCAAACATGAATCGTGAATTAATCTCATTTAATCAGCAATATTATTAGATCCAAGTCATCATTCATATGTACAACTCGAGTTATGGATTTCAAAAAAGGCAAAGTATGAGGTATTTTATTTTGTGACAATCTAATTCAACATCAAGCTTGCGTCAACAAGAATAAGATTTGTTACGTACCGGGTTGTGCAGGGATTGCTGGAGTACCGGGAGTCCCTGGTTTACCAGGTGTTCCTGGGTAACCTAGTCGACAAAGTTGAGTTAATGACCACCTCAAAAATTTCTTTGGGTATTGACTTGGATGATCAACAAGGCTTTACTTATTACTTCTAACTAACAGAGAGAGTACAAGACCTCCGTATCAAAGGTTCTTCTGAAAATTCCAGAGGTATTTCTTCGTGCCAAAATTTAGAACTCGTGATATCGTCGGTGATAGTGCAATACCGCGTAACTATAAATATTGCAATACCGCGTAAGTACAAAAAAAGCAAAAATGAGATTTGGTGTACATTCGATGTAAAAATAAAAAATACATAATATGCAGGCCAAATCTAATTTTTGCTATTTTTATACTCACGCGGTATTGCAATATTTCGTTACGCGGTATTGCACTATCACCGACGATACGTTGTTCGATCGAATTGGCCTTAATCTTTTTTTGATTCACAATTCATCATATCAGCAGTTCGATGTGTAATGTGATGATAAACGTAGAATATGGTTAATCTATGGCTAGAATGTTCATTTTTATTGTACACCGATGAAGTTTTAATGTTGCGGTTCCATACAGCTGAGCATTAACAAATGATTCTAGAGCAATAGATGATTCAGAGTTTATAGCTGATCTGCTTGAAATCTTGGCAACGGATAAAAAAAAAGCAAATTCAAGCAATCGTCCTTTGCAAGCCTTGCGTAGAATCTAGCAGTAATCAATCAGAAAATTATTCGACAGTAGCTTAAAATTAATCTGTAAAGATACTCTTGCTCAAGAATTTTCGGTAAAGAAATTATTGTTACCGCGGGAATGATGTAGGTATTCTAGCGAAGGAAAGAATGGCGCATGCAATAGATCTACACATCTTGGACTCCATATGTTTGCAAAAGTAAATACCTCTAGAAGTATAGTACTCTCTCTGTAAGTAGAACTTTATTTCATGGCATATTCCTTCGAACCATTTTGCAGAAACATGCCACTAGTGACAATGATATGTAATTCAATAATTGCTACCTGGTTGTGCTGGGATCGCTGGGGTTCCGGGTGTTCCTGGTCTACCTGGTGTTCCTGGGTAGCCTATAAGACCGAAGTGAATGTGAATGAGTTGATGTGGGATTCTGTTCGGCTCGATACGAATTTGAAACTTCTCAACTAATGATGAATGTTATGTTATTAGTTGAAATGGAATAGGATTTTCTGCATACCTGGCTGTGCTGGGATCGCTGGAGTTCCGGGAGTTCCTGGTCTACCAGGTGTTCCTGGGTAGCCTATAGAAGAAATTTGCATGCTGATGAATCAATCGAAAAATTGTCCATAACAATACGGCAGTTATTCTTAGAATCGAACAATGTGCTGAAGGCTTCAGTCAAGTCCCGGATTGGAGCCATATCAACCAAACTTGTTCGAAAGTACTTTTTTTTACTATTCAATCGCTACTATGTGAAACAAAATAAAATTGTTTGCTCACCTGGTTGTGCGGGTATCGCTGGGGTGCCGGGAGTTCCTGGTCTTCCCGGTGTGCCTGGATAACCTGTGTGACACAGTAAATATTACTACAGTAATTACAACGGCCATAATTGGTTGCGATTAACTTTCCAGACCTTCGAGTTAAAAGTCAAACAAATTTGTTTTATAGAAAGGACCCCGCACAAATCTTATGGAAATTGGATCCCGGTCAAATTGTCCAAAATTGTAGTATGTTGTGCTTCAGGTCATCCTGATCAAAAGTCATCATGGTCACAAATTTGACCGGGATCCAATTTCCATAAGATTTGTGCGGGGTCCTTTCTATGTATCATCCGATTGGAAGACAAAATCAATTGAAATAAACTGCAATTCGTTGTTTACCTGGTTGTGCAGGAATAGCTGGAGTTCCGGGAGTTCCTGGTCTGCCGGGTGTTCCCGGGTAGCCTGTACAACAAAATACATGTTAATAACTTCTTCGGAAATTTCTTTCGGGTGTTAAATCGGGTTTTTAGATCCTGACACTGCATTGCATGTTGCGATCAATAAATGACTCCAAAGTGAATCAAACAAAGTTGTTCGTCGGACTATTTCTGTCGTGGTCTATCTCACACGCGAATAACATTCATGAAAATATAATGATGTTCGTTGTTCACCTGGTTGTGCAGGAATCGCTGGAGTTCCGGGAGTTCCTGGTCTGCCAGGTGTTCCTGGGTAGCCTGTAGCACAAAAATAAGTATCAATAATTACAGTAGGAACTTCTTTTAACTGACTTATTAGATTTTCAAATTCGAAATCAAGCCAATATTTTTTGCCGATATTTCTTGTATTTTATCCGGCTGGAAGATGAAATCAGTTGCAATAGACTGCAATTTTCGCTTACCTGGTTGTGCTGGAATTGCTGGAGTTCCGGGAGTACCTGGTCTGCCAGGTGTTCCTGGGTAACCTTCAAAGAAAAGAAAAGTTTTATTATTCCAATCGATCATTTGTCGACGCAAACGAGTTCGATATTTTCAGATTCTAATAATGTGCTGAAGAAAACACTCGAAATGCGGCCCCCAACTAAGTCAAACAGATTTGTCCAACAGTAGTCCTATTATATCTAAGGGCAACACTAGTTGAAAGAAATCATTCTCTTTCGCTCACCTGGTTGTGCCGGGATCGCTGGAGTTCCGGGCGTTCCTGGTGTACCTGGTGTTCCTGGGTAGCCTATGTCAGAAATGTATATGTCAATAATTTACTGAAACTATCTCTGCGCTGTTCCTCAGATTTACAGATTCTAATGATGCATTGCATGTTCAATTTGAATTATGGCTTCAAACTAAATAAAACAAACCTGTTCAACGGGAGTTCTGTTTGTTTTTTAGTCTGAGTCAAGGATACCGGATAATACAATAGAATGAGATTTTTGACATACCTGGTTGAGCAGGAATCGCAGGAGTTCCCGGAGTTCCTGGTCTACCCGGTGTTCCTGGGTAGCCTAGAAGACAAATATGAATATATATCGATGTTCACTACGAAAATTTGTTTTGGTTCTTGAGTCGAATAATCTAAGTACACAGTAAAAATTTTTTTGTAAAATTTAACACAGAAGCTTGTGTTAACTACTTTTTTAACACAAAATTTGTGTTATTTCAACATAATCAGTTTATGTCAAAAAAGTAACACAGCTTTATGTTAAAACTAACACAAAAGTAACACTTTCTAAATGTTACTCTCAAATCAACACAAAATTTCAACATAGTTTTGTGTTAGTTTTAACATAAAGCTGTGTTACTTTTTTGACATAAACTGATTGTGTTGAAATAACACAAATTTTGTGTTAAAAAAGTGGTTAACACAAGCTTTTGTGTTAAATTTTACAAAAAATTTTTTACTGTGTATAAGGATGTGCGAATAAACGAATGGAATTATTACTGCATTAGGCTCAATTAAACGATTCTGCTTGACACCAATTTTTCGTACATTATCTTATAAAACGATACGTTTAGTTGGGATCGAATACGATTCGTTGCATACCTGGTTGCGCGGGAATAGCTGGGGTTCCGGGAGTTCCTGGTCTACCAGGTGTTCCTGGGTAGCCTATGAGAAAAGAGTAAATGTTCATGAACCGAATGAAACTGCATGAACTGTTTCATCGACAAGTTTTTCTGCATGAATCAAATTGGCATATTATATTTAGTTTTTTTTTCAATCAATTCGATTTTTGCGTTCAAAGGCAAAAAACTTTTTCGACGATATGTTTTCTCTACTTTGGCTGATTGAAGCATAGGTATTACTGGATAACTGAAATTTTCTTCATTAGGGGTAAGAAACCAAATTAGAACGGCGATGAAAGGACAAGAAAATAAAACTTGGCACTGCTAGCCAGGTTGACGTATAAATGTGACTTATATTATATCATACTATATACTGTATTGTATGCGATAAACGATATTATCAAATACAATAGAAGTAGATGTTTCGCATACCTGGTTGTGCCGGAATCGCTGGAGTTCCGGGAGTTCCTGGTCTTCCCGGTGTTCCTGGGTATCCTGTAGGCCGAAGGTACATTTTTATGACATCGTGAATTTATTTTGGTCGACAAGTCATGTTTTCAGTTCTAATAACCTTTCGCAAGTAAAACCCGAACTGTGTCTTAGAAATACATTCGACACATTTGTCCGACGCTATTTTTTTTTTACGATCTGACTCGACAATACTCCTATATAAAAAAAGACTGAGATTCATCACATACCGGGTTGTGCTGGGATTGCTGGGGTTCCGGGAGTGCCTGGTCTTCCAGGTGTTCCTGGGTAGCCTGTGCAAAAAGTACATGTTGATGACTTTATTGGAAATTTCATTTAGTTTCAGGATCAGATTTTCTGCCTTGCATAATGGATTGTACGTGGAAATCGAATCATGGCAATTAAGTGGTTGATACAAAATTAATCGACGGTATATTTGTTTTGTTGAAATAATTTTTGTGGGACCAGCATCTTTGCATACCTGGTTGAGCGGGAATCGCTGGAGTTCCGGGTGTCCCTGGTGATCCCGGAGTTCCTGGGTATCCTATGTGATTAAGATATGTGTTATTGATTTGTGGTTCGTTTGATGTTGAATGATTTCGATATTTGTATGATTCATTGCATGGTCAGTTCAAACTATAGCTTTCAGCTGGATAAAGCTAACTCGTTCAATGGTACTCCTATTTACTTCCCATCTTGTACGAGGACACCGATAATTACAATACAATGGGAGTTTTGGCATACCTGGTTGGGCTGGAATCGCTGGAGTTCCTGGAGTTCCGGGTCTACCAGGAGTTCCTGGATAGCCTATATATGTGACAAAGATAAATGTTGATTAGTTATCTAGAATTTATTTCGGTTGTTCTCGTTTACATATCATCCAACTATATTATCAATCGATTCAGCATAATATTCGTTACTTACCGGGTTGTGCGGGGATCGCTGGGGTACCGGGCGTTCCTGGTCGGCCTGGTGTTCCTGGGTAGCCTGTTGGAAAAATGTAATTTTCAATTACTTCATCGACAAATTTGTTGAATGTTTCATCCGATAGTTTGATTTTTATCATTCATTTCACGTTATTAGACTCGATATTTTGTTTCAAATGAGGACAGAAATTTTTTCTCGACGTCATGTTTCTTATACTTGTTTTTTTTTAATGAAAATGAAATATGATTATTCATGCTGGAATGAAATGATTTTCATACCTGGTTGTGCGGGAATCGCTGGGGTTCCGGGAGTTCCAGGTCTACCAGGTGTTCCTGGGTAACCTGTGTTAAGAGACACACGATCAGAAATTTTACCAAAAATTTGATTCGATTGTTAAGTCAGTTTCTCAGATTTTGATGGTTGCCTGCACGGGGAAATCAATTCACGGATCGACAGTAGGTCAAACGAAATTGCTGGTCGGCATATTTCGTTTGTGGGCTATTTGATCTGAGAATATCAATCCAAAACATCAAGTGAAAATCATTGCATACCTGGTTGAGCAGGGATCGCCGGAGTACCGGGAGTTCCTGGACTGCCAGGTGTTCCTGGGTATCCTGAACAACAAAGGTGAAAAGTGATTACGACATCCGATGATCATACGGACTGGTGCTTCAGATCATCAGAATTAATTAACGTACTGCATTTTCGACTTAAATTACGGTTTCGAACCAAGTCACACCAACTTATCCGACCGTACTCGTCTTTCATTTATCTTGTCCGATCACAACATTCATTAATAGAATAAGATTCTTTACACACCTGGTTGTGCAGGGATCGCTGGAGTTCCGGGAGTTCCTGGTCTTCCAGGTGTTCCGGGGTAACCTTGGCACAAATTTTCAATGTGAGTCTAAATATGGGTTCATTGAACTAATCGAATTGTCACTTAAAAGTTAGTAAAACAAGTCCACGGACGATTTTCTGATTTGTCTAATTGAAAGATGTATAAGTAGATCAAATAATATGAGATTTTATGGGTACCTGGTTGTGCTGGGATAGCTGGAGTTCCGGGCGTCCCTGGTCTACCCGGTGTTCCTGGGTATCCTATGAGACGCATGTAAATGTTAATGAACAAATTGAAAATTCATTTTGGTTGAAGAATGATATTTCCAAATTTTCATAATGTGTTGTATGCACAAGCTAGTATGCCTTTGAGCTGTATCAAATAATTTTATTCGTCGCTGTTTTTCGATTCGTGTGCTACTTGATATAACAATATCCCTTGATAAAAGACGAATGAGATTTGTTACATACCGGGTTGTGCAGGAATTGCTGGAGTTCCGGGTGTTCCTGGTCTGCCGGGAGTTCCTGGGTAGCCTGTGCAAGAAAGTACATGTTAAAGTCTTTATCAAAAATTCATTCTAGTAATGAGTCAGATCTTCTGCCTCCAATGATGTATTGCAATTAGGAATCGACTTATGGCATCACAGTGAGTGAAATGAAATTGTTCGATGGTATATACTGTATATTTTGTTGGATTCATCAAAATAGAGTAAAATCTTTTCTTCACACCTGCTCGCGAAATGCCCCTTTGCGACCTCGTGAGCGGGAGCAAAACAGGACTTTTCGGCCCTCGGGCGGAAAGCCCGGTTTTGCGGTCGCTTACTTAGTCTGAAAAGAGACATTTATGTAGAGCAGGTGTTAGGAAAAATATCGTGTCCACCACGGACGCA
Source organism: Tenthredo livida (assembly GCA_963992785.1). Taxonomy (NCBI): domain Eukaryota; kingdom Metazoa; phylum Arthropoda; class Insecta; order Hymenoptera; family Tenthredinidae; genus Tenthredo; species Tenthredo livida. The sequence continues at coordinate 7,297,474 of OZ023066.1, forward strand.
AGGCTATTTTGGCGAGTGTGTATGCAGCACACTCTCCTCCGGCTCGTGCCGCATATTGCACACTCGGAATGTAGTTCTTTGTGCACTAGATACATAATGTACTATAGCATACCTGGTTGAGCGGGAATCGCTGGTGTGCCAGGCGTTCCTGGTCTACCTGGTGTTCCGGGATAGCCTGTGAGATGAGAGTAAATGTTAATTACGAGATCTAGAGTTTGCGTCGATTATTATTTCAGATATTCCTATTCGAGTAATGTATTGCATATTAAACTCGGCTGATGGCTAGGAACAAACTCAGAATGAACTTGTTTGACATCAAATTCTCTTTGTGTTCTGTCTAATCCAAACATCGGTAAATGTGGGGCACAATAGGCCCCCCTACCTCAAAGCGCTATAAGTGTTTGAAAATTATCCACTAGAACTAGCATGTATCGATGGCGTGCATTCGATCTCCAGTTAACAGATAGTCAAAAAATCACTTTAGAACCATCATAACTGGGCCCTTTTTTTCAATGTTCTATGCTCCCTTACTATCAGTTAATCTAGCCTAACATTTATTGCTTACCGGGTTGTGCCGGGATTGCCGGGGTTCCGGGTGTTCCTGGTCGACCCGGTGTTCCTGGGTAGCCTATAAGATAAAGTTAACTGTTAATTCATAGACAATTATTGTTGAATGTCGAGTCCGAATTTCATATTCCAGTTATTTCTTTGACTCCAATTCTATCCCAACCAAATCAAACAAGTTTTACCCAGGTTGATTTTTTTTTTTTCAACACGTCATCGGCACAAAGAAAAGTTATGAAGAATCGCGATGAATTAAGATTTTTGCATACCTGGTTGTGCTGGGATCGCTGGAGTTCCGGGAGTTCCAGGTCTGCCAGGTGTTCCTGGGTAGCCTGTGTAGAAAAGTACATGTTAACTACGGAGTTGAACATTTATTTCAGGTTTTGCGTCAGATGTTCCGATGTTCAGTTCGTCATAATGTAATTCATCTGAGATTCGATTCATGTCATTCAAGCGAGTAGACCGAAATAGTAAGAGGGTATAACTTTCGTGCACTTTCTCAGCGAAAACTACTAATTATAAAAATAGAATGAGATTCTCTCGCATACCTGGTTGAGCTGGAATCGCTGGAGTTCCGGGAGTTCCTGGTCTACCTGGTGTTCCTGGGTAGCCTGTGTGACAGAATTATATGTGAATGATGTAATTGATATTTGTTTAGTCTTATTATGACAGATTGGCAGATTCTAATAACATGTTGTACGGACAATAGAAATTATGGCTTTGAACTAAATGAAACTAACTTCTTCAATAGTATGTTCATTTGTTTACTGTTTCAACCAAAATCACTCACAATTCCGATAAAATGAGATTTATTACATACCTGGTTGTGCTGGGATGGCTGGGGTTCCGGGAGTGCCTGGTCTACCCGGTGTGCCTGGGTATCCTGTGCAAAAAAAGGTACATGATAATGATTTCATTAAAAATGTGATCCGGTTCTTGGGTGGATTTTCTGCCTCTTTGAAGATAAACCTATGGCATCTTCTCATACTACTATATGTTATAATATCTGACTTATCAGATTTTGAATTTGGACTAAGTCTAATGAACGTGTTAGACAGTATTTTGTTGTGTGGTTCATATATATTCCAAAGAAGCCACGAATTTTAAGAAAATTTAGTTTGTTACATACCAGGTTGAGCAGGGATCGCTGGAGTTCCGGGAGTTCCTGGTCTACCTGGTGTTCCGGGGTAGCCTGAGTAACAAAGATACATTTTAACGACTATAATGAAAATTTGTTTCAGTTCATTATTTCAATGGTGAGATTATCATGAAGTGATTATAGAGTTGGACTCAGATTATGGACTTAGCTCCACACCAAGTGGCAAAATTGTGTTGACAGTACTTTTTCTCTATCCTACACGCAAAAAAAAGTGCTGTCAAATTTACTATTCGAGCAGTGAATATATGGACAGCACTTCATTGCAGTAGAAATTATCACAATTGCAGTATTGGGTACATTGGAGCAAGTGGCGTTCAATGTCTACATGAGTGAATGTTACCACAATTGTGATAATTTCTACTGCAATCAAGTGCTGTCCATATATTCACTGCTCGAATAGTGAATTTGACAGCACTTTTTTTTGCGTGTATCTAATTCGAAAATAACATCCATTAGAATAGGATGAGATTCTTGCTCACCTGGTTGAGCTGGGATTGCTGGAGTTCCAGGAGTTCCTGGTCTGCCTGGTGTTCCTGGGTAGCCTATGCGAGGAAAGTTGATGTCATTAGTTCAATAAAGTTCAATTCGTAAAGCTGGTGACTCAAATTCTTCTAATTTCATAACTTGTCGCAGGCTCAACTTGAATGATGGCATCGAAATTATTCGAAAAATAAAATTTGTTGCATACCTGGTTGTGCTGGGATCGCTGGGGTTCCCGGAGTTCCTGGTCTACCAGGTGTTCCTGGATAACCTTTAAGAGGAAGAAAAAGTTTTTTCCTTTAATAGATCATTTGTCGACGTCAATAAGTTCGATATTTTAAAATTCTATCAATGTGCTGGAGATGACTCTCGAAATCATTACATTTAAGGGCAATACTAGTTTTAAAAAAAAAAACAGGATTTTTCGCTCACCTGGTTGTGCCGGGATTGCTGGAGTTCCGGGGGTTCCTGGTGAACCTGGGGTTCCTGGGTAGCCTATGTCAGAAAGGTATGTATGTGAATAATTCAATTGGAAATTTGTCTATGCTAATCTCCCAGATCCATAGATTCGAATTATGTATTGCATGGTCAATTTGAATTATGGCTCTGAACTAAATGGAACAAACGTGTTCAACGGTACTTCTGTTTGTTTTTTGTCCGAGCCGAGGACACCGGATATAACAATCGAATGAGATTTTTCACATACCTGGTTGCGCAGGAATCGCAGGGGTTCCAGGTGTTCCTGGTCTACCCGGTGTTCCTGGGTAGCCTGCATAACAAAAGTGAATGTAAATGATTTGATGTCGAATTATTTTCTGTTCATGATTCGAATTTTTAAATTTATAAAACGTAAGGAATGTTCAACTCCAATTATGCCTTCACAGTGAATCAGACAAATTCGGTTCACGATGTGATTGGTTAAAAAGAAATCAGATTTTCTGCATACCAGGTTGTGCTGGGATTGCTGGGGTTCCGGGAGTTCCTGGCCTTCCCGGTGTTCCTGGATAACCTTCAAGAGAAAAGTCAATGTCAGTAGTCTTATTAGGAACTTGTATGGGCTAGTGCTCAGTTTCGCATATCTCTTCAACGTTTGTCATGTTCAACTCAAATGATGACTTCGCGATCAATGGAAAAAAACTTGCACAAAAGTATTCGTTTAGTATTTTATCTCATCCCGAAATGCTTCTGATTAAAATTGACTGAAATTTATTGCAAACCTGGTTGTGCTGGAATTGCTGGGGTTCCGGGAGTTCCTGGCCTGCCTGGTGTTCCTGGATAACCTTTGTGAGAAAGGTAAGTTTCATCAGTATTATTGAGAATTTGTATGAGCTAGTGACTCAGATTCATATATTCTGATAACGTATGGCATGTTCAATTCAAATTATGGCTTCAAAATTGATCAAAAGGGCATGTGCAGAGGTAATTTCTTGTCTTTCATCTTATCCAAAAATAGAATTGAACGCGATCCGTTGCATACCTGGTTGTGCTGGGATCCCTGGAGTTCCCGGAGTTCCTGGTCTGCCGGGTGTTCCTGGGTAACCTAATGAACAATTTCAAATGTTAATGGCTAGACCAAGTGTTTCTTCGTGTTCTTGATTCGAATGATCACAGTACAGGGATGTCCTAAATGAATGTGTCAAATTTCCGCTTGAAACTTAGTGCACCCTATTCGCTCCACGGTATACTTTTGCGATTTATCTGATTGAAAGACTACTATCATAAGCGAAAATAAAACGAGATATTATGCATACCTGGTTGTGCTGGAATCGCTGGAGTTCCGGGCGTACCTGGGGTACCTGGAGTTCCCGGATATCCTATTGGAAAAATGTAAATGTTAATGATGACATCGTTAATGAGTCTCGGTGATGATAGGTGTTTTGAGATTCTAACAATCTGTTGTATTCAGAACTCGATCGCATTTCAAAAAAGTTCGATTATTGCATTTACATATATTCATCTGTTTCATGTTTTTCGTAATTCTCGGATAGTCCGATACCCTTATTTACTTAAGAATAAGATTTGTTACATACCGGGTTGCGCTGGGATCGCTGGAGTTCCGGGAGTTCCTGGTCTACCCGGTGTTCCTGGGTAACCTGTGATAATAATAGTTCATGTTAGAGACTTTATAGAAAATTCGATCTCTTATAATGTCTGATCAAACTTTCAGATTCGATTGATATATTATACACCAAAATCGATGCATGGATATGGAGTGGTTCACACAAAATTGTTAGGCGATGTGCTATGTGTTTTATAGCTCATCTCGTCTGAGAATATTCATCATGAAAATAGAATGACATTCGTTGCATACCTGGTTGAGCAGGAATCGCGGGTGTTCCGGGAGTTCCTGGTCTACCTGGTGTTCCTGGGTAGCCTAAATGACAGAATTATATGTAAATGACCTAATTGATATTTGGTCCACGTCTCAGACTAACAGATTTCAATATCATGTTGGAAGGGCAACAGAAATTATGGCTTTGAACTAAATGGAATCAACTTCTTCAATAGCATGAATATTTGTTTAGTGTTTCAACGGAAAATACTGACAATTACGAAAAAATAGATTTATCGCATACCCGGTTGTGCTGGGATGGCTGGGGTTCCTGGTGTGCCTGGTCTACCAGGTGTGCCTGGGTATCCTGGGCAAAAAAGTACATGTTAATGACTTCAGTGAAAATATGATTCGGTTCTCAGGTGGACTTTCTGTCTCTTTGAAGCCCGACTGATCGCATCTTCTTATACTATATCTTAGAATATCTGACTTATGGAATTCTGGATTTCGAGTAGGTCGAACAAACATGTTGGAAAATATTGTGCAGTGTATCTTCTATGTACATACACTCCAAAGAAGCCACTATTTTGAAAAAAAAATTGAGTCTGCTACATACCAGGTTGTGCTGGGATCGCTGGAGTTCCAGGAGTTCCTGGTCTGCCCGGTGTTCCTGGATAACCTGGGAAAAATAGTACGAGTTAAAATCCTCACCGAAACTTCACCTCAGTCAATAAGTGGAATTTTCAGATTTCAATGAACCGTTATAAGTGCAACTTGAATTCCGGCTTCGAACTGGGTCTTACAAATTGATGAAACGATGTTTATCTTGTATGTGCGAAATTTAAGAATAATAATCATCAAAGATAACTGACGTGAAATGCTTTTAATACCTGGTTGAGCAGGAATCGCTGGGGTTCCGGGAGTTCCTGGTCTGCCCGGTGTTCCTGGGTAGCCTTCAAGAGAAAAGTGAATGTTAATAGTCCTAATAATAATTTGTATGGGCTAGCGATTCAAATTCGTATATTCTTTTGAAAAGTCTGTTTTTCTTTTGTTTCATCTCATCTCGGAATGCTACTTAATAAAATCGATTGAGATTCCTCCCATACCTGGTTGTGCTGGAATAGCTGGAGTTCCGGGTGTACCTGGTCTACCAGGTGTTCCTGGGTATCCTATAAGACATGTGTTAATATTAATGACTACATCGTGAATTTATTTTTGTTGGTGATTGATAAACTCAGATTTTATTAATCTATAGCATGCACAAAATTTCATAAGTTCCGAACTAAGACAAACAAATTGATCTGATGCTATTTTTTTTTTGTGGGTTACCTCATCAAATAATACATGCTAGAACAAAACAAGATGCTCTACATACCGGGTTGTGCAGGGATTGCTGGAGTTCCGGGCGTTCCTGGTCTACCAGGTGTTCCTGGGTATCCTGTGGAAAAGGTACATATTATTCACTTTGCTGAAAAATGTATTAGGTTTTTGAGAGAGACTTTAATTCTCTAACGATGCATTGTATGTGACAAGCAAATTTATGGCATCGAAGTGGGCGAAATAAAATTTTTGGATCGCGCATTTGATTTGTTGTCATCATCAAAATAGATCTAGATCCTTTGCATACCTGGTTGTGCCGGAATCGCTGGAGTTCCGGGCGTTCCTGGTCTACCTGGAGTTCCGGGGTAGCCTGCGTGACAAAAGTAAGTAGTAATAGTACCACATCTAGAATTTGTTCCGATATTTTTTTCAGATTTTCGCAATTCCATATCGTATTGCACCTGCTACTCGACTTGTGGTTCCGAACTCAGCCACAATAAACTTGTTTTGCAATACTTTTTCTCGTTATTTATCTAACTCGAATATAGCATTCTAGTGTTGCTAGCATAAGATACGTTGCTTACCGGGTTGTGCAGGGATTGCTGGGGTTCCGGGTGTTCCTGGTCGACCCGGTGTTCCTGGGTAGCCTGTATGACAAAAGTGACTGTTATTGACTTTATCGACAAGTTTGGTTGAATATTGAGTCTGATTTCCATTTTCTAATCATCTGTTTAACATGTTTCAGGTCGAACCAGGTTCAACAACGTCGTGTCATTCTTCAATCCATTGGAATGAAGGGAATTTATTTGGAATCGCATTTGGTCGAGATTTGTTGCATACCTGGTTGTGCTGGGATCCCCGGTGTTCCGGGAGTTCCAGGACTACCGGGTGTTCCTGGGTAGCCTATGTGGGGAAAGTTGATGTCATTAATTTAATCAAAGATTTGTGTGAGCTGGTGACTCAGATTCTTCTAATTCTCAAAACCATCCAAAAGAACTTGTGCGAGGTACTCCTGCTCGTGCTTGATTTTACCGTGCAATTCTACCAATTAAAATAGTATGAGATTTACTGCATACCTGGTTGTGCAGGGATAGCTGGAGTTCCGGGAGTTCCTGGTCTACCAGGCGTCCCTGGATAGCCTATAACAGAAACGTAACTTTCATGATCTCAATCAAGAATTTTTGTGAGCTGGTGACTCGGATTCACGTATTCTAATAACTCGTTGCATGTTCGACTCAAATGATGACTTTGAGTTCAATCGAATGAACTTTCGTAACAATATTTTTTCGTATGTATCAAATGCTACTCATGAGAATAGAATGAGTTCCTTCGCATACCTGGTTGTGCTGGGATCCCTGGGGTTCCTGGAGTTCCTGGTCTGCCTGGTGTTCCTGGGTAGCCTATGTGAGGAAAGTTGATGTCATTAGTTCAATAAGGTTCAATTCGTATGAGCTAAATAAAATTGAGCGAAATTCAGTGCATACCTGGTTGTGCTGGGATCGCTGGAGTTCCGGGAGTTCCTGGTCTTCCAGGCGTTCCTGGATAGCCTATGAAAGAACGGTAAATGTCATGAGCTTGATCGAGAATTTGGATATGTTGATGACTTAGCTTCACATATCTTGATAACTTGATGCATGCTCAACTCAAATTATGACTTCGATTTCAAATTAATAAACTCCTCAATAGATACTTTCTTGTGTATTTCATATTAGCCTGAACTGCTCTTCATAAAAATAGAATGAGTTACTTTGCATACCTGGTTGTGCTGGGATTCCTGGGGTTCCCGGAGTTCCTGGTCTACCAGGTGTTCCTGGGTAGCCTACGTGAGAAAAGTAAATGTCAATCACCTGTTCAATGAGTTCGATTTGTCGATTTCACTAACGTGCGAAATTTTTCAACAGATTCTCGACTTTCATTTGAGGAACACAAACTTGTTCGATACTACTTTTACACTGTTCTATCACATTTGAAGATACCATAGGGCAAAGTAGATTATTATTTTGTTATATACCTGGTTGGGCAGGAATGCCTGGAGTTCCGGGCGTTCCTGGTCTTCCTGGGTACCCCGGGTAGCCTATGTGATAAAAGAAAATGTCAATATCAAATATCACACTCTTCTATCATAGTATCAATCCGCTACAAAACGCCTTTCCAATGAATCACAAACACAATTCAAATCCATAACCCGTACTATCATTAACTTCGTTGCATAATTATAATTTTTGGGTCCCTCTAATACCATTCAATCCAGATGACGAAGTATATTTGACACGTTATGGTGGAGGTTTCCCCAGTGTTCCTGGAGTTGTTAAATATCGTTTTTTTTTTTCTATATCAATATTAGATTCAACAGTACGGCCTGGCTCCTCCGATAGACATGAATGAATCGCGCATATACTTTTTTTCGATTACATCAACATTATTTGCAATGACACCTACCGCTTGTATTCGTCGGCTGAGTGGGCGGGATCACGGTGGGCCTTACATTAGTGCCTTCAAATTGTCCACAGATGGGCGGAAAATATAAATCTTTCCATGCCGTAAGAATTCCATGGTGATCATGATGATGCTCATGATTATCTTCGTCATGATCACCGTGGTCATGCTCACTGTGCTCATGATGCTCGTGCTTGTGTAGGAATAGCTCTACCTTATCGCCAGGATGTACAACACGGTAGCCCCATCCATCACTAAGGTAAAATGTTGCTACTAGCTTATTAAACGGATTAACATAGCCGTAGCATCCATAGGTCACTCCATCTGGGCCGTGCACTTCGTGATGAAATTGACCACCATCTGGGGCTACTTCGTATCCATAATTATAATCATCTGAAATCATCATTACGCATTTGATTAGAATTCCTCCGTTGAGTATCACGTCTGATAACACGAAAGGAGTGCCCTCGAATAACCACTCACTTGTCTTGAAGTCTTGGTTCAAATATTGTGTCTTTTGCCTATCGCTTATATCGTACACAATTTCCTTTCCTTCTCGGTCGACCTGTGCCTGAGTGATTTGCAGAACGACAGCTGCTATCACCTAAAAATTGAAAACGAAGATTCCATGAGTGGTATAGCTGGTGAGGTTCAACGAAAAGTTTAGTGTATGGAAAGAGGTTGGCGTAAACGCGTTAGCCGGATAAGGCTTCATCTGCATTTGGCAATACTCGTTCAGACCTCGTTAACTTAGATTTCGAAAGCAATGTCCCCCTCTGAGAACCAACAATTATTCCGTACGTCAAGGCTGAGATTCATCCGCAATAGAGAATAAAGCCCACGGCAAACTAGTACCTTTAAACGCAGGCAGTAAGCGGTTACGGTAATAATTAAGATATTACTGACACAACACACATACGGAATAAACAAGTGTTGTATATGCGCTACTGCCTACTCTTTGCATTACTTTTAATGTTAGCTTTAGGGGTAACGATTAAACGTCAAGGCCAAATCAATTCAGCTTCTTGATGTACCGGTCCGAGAATAATCTTGTGAATAGCAAACCGGCGTTACCGCGGTAGCATGAACATGTTTATTATTTTGTCGAAGAATTTTGAGGCTATTTAAATTTTTTATCCTCTGACACTCCTTCTCAGCATATCTTGCTCGTCCGCATGATATGTTATCTTCAGACACTCATCTTGTTAATTCCTACATTTTTTTTGGATCCAAGTTTACGACTATAAACGTAAATTCATCAGATCGACGCAATTTTTCATTGAGCGTAAATGTTCCGTAATCACACGTTTGAAGAAATAATGGAAAGCCATTTAAAGTCAACCAAAGTTCTGTCACCCAATATCTCAAGATGGAATTTCAGGAAGTGTTCTTGCCTGCAATTACCTCTTCATGTACAATGCATCTGGAAGAACATACCTTGATCTTCGAACGATTTCACGTATTCTATCATCAATCTTCATTCAAGAACCTATACTTGCATATTGATGAGTGGAATTTATTTTACTTTTGGATAGAGATTTTTTTTCCATACGACATTTAAACTTTTCCTAAAAGTCAAAGATCCAAACGCATGGACCCGACATACGATCGGACATTAGTTATTACATAACTGCCCAGTTATTTACGAAACAGCTCATCACCATCTAGCAGACTGTAACGAAGACATGGCATTTAACCTTATGAACAGAATGTTGAATCAAGTCGTATGCTCAAAAGTACAAGCGCATAAAATACCACTAACAGACAAGATCGCAAGACCTAAGCTACAAGGACGAAGTCCGTCTGAGAATCTCACGTCTTTTCGATTACGCTCTCGTGTGAACCACGGTTGAATCTCCGCTACATAAATATACTCTTCTGGAAATCCTAATCATATTTTGAGATGTGAAGTATATCCAACTATCACGACTCTATTCGCAACACCGGCGTGCATGACAGCTATGAATATCAAGCCAGTCAAGTTGTACTTCGACGTACAGCTGTCTGTGATCGATATTGCTTAATTCAGAAATATTTCTTACCCGCTCTAGCATATCTGGTATAACTCTGCCCCATCTTTTGCGATTTCGCGCAATCGTGTGTATATAATACGATCGTAGTTTCTACCGGCAATCAAGTTGTTCACTATTTTTCAATCAGCTTGGAGAGTTCATTGTACAAAATTGATCACTGCTGTTATCATTCTTATTTCATCGCACGCAAAATTAACTGAAAAGGTAAAGAGCAAAAACCTGATGCAATATCTCTAGAAGGATAATGATGAACAACTAACGTCCGACGCACAGGCTAATCATTATCAAAAATTCATGACATTAATTGTTCCTTAACTCTATTACATGTGTCATAAAAAATAATAGCTATGTGAACTTGGCCCCCCAATATTTGATATTGTGAAATTTTTCAGGTGAAAACGATTGCGCATCGTTTGCGCTTGTTTGCGCACAATTTGCTATCGTTTGCGCCGCCTCAGTTTTCGAGTCAAGAGAAAATCAAATTTAGGGGGGGTAGATTCACACTGCACCCCAACTTTGAATATCTCTTTTTTTCTTTTTGGCCATCGTTTGCGCACGTTTGCGCCCCTATTACTGTCATTTGCGCCCTCGCCGTTTTCCAGTTATGTCAGAAAGAAAATTTCGGGCTGGCCCCCAGAATAAAAATTTTCCGGTCCTTTTTTTTGGCGATCGTTTGCGTTTCGTTTGCGCATGTTTGCGCCGCGATTACTTTCGTTCACACACTCACCCTTCTTCAGTTATGTCGCGAAAAAAATTTTGGGCTAGCCCCCCAGAATTAGAATTTCCCGGTCCTTTTTTTTGCGATCGTTTGCGTTTCATTTGCGCATGTTTGCGCCGCGATTACTTTCGTTCACACCCTCACCCTTCTTCAGTTATGTTGCGAAAATCTTGGGCTAGCCCCCCAGAATTAGAATTTCCCGGTCCTTTTTTTTGCGATCGTTTGCGTTTCGTTTGCGCCGCGATCACTTTCGTTGACACCCCCACCCTTCTTCAGTTATATCATAAATAAATTCTAGGCTGGCCCCCCAGAATTAAAATTTGCTGGTTCATTTTTTTGCGATCGCTTGTGCTTCGTTTGCGCACATTCGCGCCGTGATTACTATCATTTGCGCCCTCACCGTTTTCCAGTCATGTCAAGAAATTTTTTTTTCAAAAAACGGGAACATCTTCATTACTAGTGCTGCTACCCCTCCGGGTTTGACCCGGAGTCTACGGGTATAGTAACTCAAGTTTCGTCGGGGAACGCCTGATAGTTTTCGAGATACAATATGAATTGAGTATTTTTTAGAATATTTTTAAGTTTAAATCTTGCGGTCGAGTCGCGGAAAGCTCGGAACCGGTTGTAAAAAATCTGAAAAATACTATACTACTTTTGATTCCGAAAAAAGAAAACCAAGTTTGGTCGGGGAACGTGAATTCAATACTCGTAAAATTATTGTCAACAATCTTGGTGTAACTGAAATATTTTCACAAATCACACATGTCCGATAGATGTCCATAGGATATCCATAGGATAGCCATTGGATGTCCTATGGATATCCTATGGACATCCATCGGACATGTGTGCTGTGTGGGTTAGCATCGATGTATGAAGATAAGTTCTCGCTTCGTAAGCTGCAAGTATCTGCACATAGGTATTGATATTCTTTGATTTGAGTGCCCTTTTAACTAATAATACTGGTTACTAGAAAACGGTAAAGGCGCAAATGACAGTAATCGCGGCGCTAACGTCCGCAAGCGATCGCAAAAAAAAGGACAGGGAAATTCTAATTCTGGGGGGCTAGCCCAAAATTTTCTTCGCAACATAACTGAAGAAGGGTGAGGGTGTGAACGAAAGTAATCGCGGCGCAAACATGCGCAAACGAAACGCAAACGATCGCAAAAAAAAGGACCGGGAAATTCTAATTTTGGGGGGCTAGCCCAAAATTTTCTTCGCAACATAACTGAAGAAGGGTAAGGGTGTGAACGAAAGTAATCGCGGCGCAAACATGCGCAAACAAAACGCAAACGATCGCAAAAAAAATGACCGGGAAATTCTAATTTTGGGGGGCTAGCCCAAAATTTTCTTCGCAACATAACTGAAGAAGGGTAAGGGTGTGAACGAAAGTAATCACGGCGCAAACATGCGCAAACGAAACGCAAACGATCGCAAAAAAAATGACCGGGAAATTCTAATTTTGGAGGGCTAGCCCAAAATTTTCTTCGCAACATAACTGAAGAAGGGTAAGGGTGTGAACGAAAGTAATCGCGGCGCAAACATGCGCAAACGAAACGCAAACGATCGCAAAAAAAGGACCGGGAAATTCTAATTTTGGGGGGCTAGCCCAAATTTTTTTTCGCGACATAACTGAAGAAGGGTGAGGGTGTGAACGAAAGTAATCGCGGCGCAAACATGCGCAAACGAAACGCAAACGATCGGAAAAAAAATGACCGGGAAATTCTAATTTTGGGGGGCTAGCCCAAAATTTTCTTCGCAACATAACTGAAGAAGGGTGAGGGTGTGAACGAAAGTAATTGAGGCGCAAACATGCGCAAACGAAACGCAAACGATCGCCAAAAAAAAGGATCGGAAAATTTTTATTCTGGGGGTCAGCCCGAAATTTTCTTTCTGACATAACTGGAAAACGGTGAGGGCGCAAATGACAGTAATAGGGGCGCAAACGTGCGCAAGCGATGCGCAAACGATGGCCAAAAAGAAAAAAAGAGATATTCAAAGTTGGGGTGCAGTGTGAATCTACCCCCCCCCCCCCCCCCCCCTAAATTTGATTTTCTCTTGACTCAAAAACTGAGGCGGCGCAAACGATAGCAAATTGTGCATAAACAAGCGCAAACGATGCGCAATCGTTTTCACCTGACAAATTTCCCAATATCAAATATTGGGGGGCCAAGTTCACATAGCTAAAAATAATGTAGTAGCTTAGTGATCAAACGCATGAATTGCTAAGGCCGTTTTACTCCTACCGCAGCATGTCAAATGCAACAGGTCGTCGAATCGTGAAGCTTTACAGTACTACGAGGTGAATAATGCCTTGCATGGTTTCATTCATAATATATGGACAGTAGATTGACGTCAAATTGATGTCAAATTGTCGATATTTATTGATTTTCTCTTTATGGGGCATCGAACCAGGACTCGAATAAATAGGTGTAATAAAAAACCGGAGCTTCGAACCCTGGGAATCGTTCAGGGAATATTGCAACATATAGTGCCCATATCCTGGTGATGGTGACCCCAGTTTCCCCTCTTCTTTCATTATGGGCACGCTCGTGACAAACCTCTGTCCATCGGTATGGTATAACCGGCCTTCGCAAAAGTAAAAGGATAATCCGTTTCTGCTGACGAAGAGACAATCCGAGGTTTGGTCATAGGTCAAGAATCGTTTCCCGATATCAAAGACGACTTGAATGCGCGGTATTCGAAGATTGAGCAAAATTTTCACTCGTAGTAATCGTCGATGAGTTCAATACTACAGGCTGCCAAGTATCGCATAGCGAAAGATGCGATTTATTAGGTGCTGTTTTATTCTCACGATGCTTAATCGCTTGATCACCCGATCACCTGACGTAATCATGTAGCTATTGCGAATTTTTATACGATCATGCCTTCGGCTCATTTATGGATAAATTCACGGCATGCCCTTCAAATAGTTGAAGAACTACGGCTTAAAATATCCGGAAGGATAAATTTTGGCCAGACGCAAACGACCTTGCATATAATATTATACTATGAACGTTTATGATGGTTCTTAATTACAGGGTTTAAGGCTGCGGGCATCACGATATATGAGCTCAAAAAGAAAAGGAAAGGTTTGAGTGGAATCCTCTGGAACGAACACCAGGAGACTCATTCCCACCACCCATATTATTCAAGAAAGTTATCATTCTACTTAAGAATTGCGGTTTTCGTTTGCGCATTAATTAGCTGATACTGATACCGGAGATATAAGCTGACATGAGCTGGAGTTATTATCATATTTGTGTCGAAACGTACGGTGCACGTTAAAGCTGGCAATTTGCATGAATCACCTACAAAATCGAGGCGCGAAGCTGAAATTTGCGAAATTTACTTTGGAGTTAGGTACCTCGTAAATACACGATTTAGAATATGTGGCCAAAACTCCGGATAAAATATTTTGGGAGCACATTACATTCAAGCGAAACAAACGACGTGGAAGTGTAATTAAAACGTAACATGATTCGCGACAATACATACAAGAATTTTCGGTGAGCTCGATTCATTACACGCTATACTGATTACGATTCGATTTTCGTGGAGCTGTTATGTTATACACACACGTATAACTTTGTGCCATAAAATAGGCACAATTTCATAACCAATTTTGGATAGAATCAGGTCATTGAAACATACTAACGAAATGAACAAATATTTTGGTAGATTTTCAAATCAACGTTGCATATTTTCTATTGAATTCCAATGAATTTGGCTTCAAGAATGTCTCAAAATGTAGATATGTATGCGATTTCTCTTATTCATTGTCGGTATTTTATTGGCAATCAGCGAAAGCACGAGGTAACTGTGGTTAGCGTGTAGACAATGACGTGTTCATATGATTATTTACATGGACCTGACTTCATCATGCAAGAAATAGATTGGTATTCACGTTTACTATAATCCACACCATACCCGGATGTTAGAAACGAGTGATTTAGGTCAATCAGATTTTAGGAGAAACAATTTTGATCACAGCGCTTATGACCATTCGAATCTTGACTTGATTGAAAAAAAACAAGAATTTGGCCGAACAGATTGGGATAAATATCGGATAGATTTATGATAGACGGCGCTGTTTCGAATCATTCAAAAGAGGAGTCTAATGAAGTACGAGGATATCTTAAATGCTGAGTGTTTTCAATCTTACGTAATCCAAACGATCAATTATTATTCCATCGTTCTCGATAAACTACTTCGTAACACCTACACAAGTTTGCATAATATACGTAATCTTGTCGCTTATGTCCTAATTTTCTGTGATTCAAAAATTTTCAAACAAACTAAAATTAACAAGGCATCTTCTTTCCCTATCATTATACCCAAAAGAAAACAGGTACCTATATCCGATTACAGATCAAATAGAGAGTACTATGTTACGTTCCGCTACACGTATACGCAAGCATATGCGTGGGTGCTGACATCATAATAACAACAGAAATTTGATGTCTAATCAATGATTTTCAGCCGTATACGGACATATACATATAAACGGCAGACAAATAACTGAAAACAGTAATTGCAAACAATAATAATTTCTCACGAGTAGAGGTTCGACACTTTATTTTCCTGGTATAACAAGTGTCCATAAAAGTTCGACTTGTCGCAGAACTATGGCGTTTGCATTTGATACAAAAATACAAAAACTTGGTTTCATATGATTCTGATTATTATACGGAAATAATTTTGCAATCTGAGAAATCAGGCATCTTTTAATCAAATCCAGTACATTGATTAACGGAATTCCAAACTTCGGCTGAATATGCTTTGTCTCGCAACAAAGGGTAGAAATTTGAACGACAAGGTAGATCCGCATTTAACTGATACGAATTTCATTTCATTACATTTCGAACTTCCGGGTAACACTCTCGCGATATGATGATGATAAACTATGTAAATCTCCATCACTCTTCGTCATACAATTCCTATTATTTTCCGTTCGCATGCCGCAGTCTCACTTCTGTCGTATTATGGCACATCTCTTTACCATGCGTAAAGTAATATATTAGAAAGATTGACTTTCACCAGTACGCGTGGGTGGAGCCACGTTCTTAAATTCTATTGTGTTACAGATATGACAGCCAAATACGTAGCTGTCAAAAAATTTGAAACGTCATCTCGAGGCCTCTTGAAATCAAAACCAAGGTTTCACCCTGTGTCCC
Source organism: Tenthredo livida (assembly GCA_963992785.1). Classification (NCBI taxonomy): domain Eukaryota; kingdom Metazoa; phylum Arthropoda; class Insecta; order Hymenoptera; family Tenthredinidae; genus Tenthredo; species Tenthredo livida. The sequence continues at coordinate 7,313,630 of OZ023066.1, forward strand.
GCGAGTCAATCAGCTTTCGGTTTTAAGGCTGCCCCAAAAGCGGTCCTTCACCCATCATGTTAATTACATTATATGCGACACAAAAGTGAAAACGAAAAGAGAAACTTGCTTCGGCCAAACAAATAAATTATTTAAAATTGATGTAAATTTGAATCTCTACGTTTCGTCCCCCTAGGCGTGCCATTGCTATTTGTTGTTTGTCAAACGCGAACGAGCAGTTTCAATGGGCGCATTCTCCTTTGTTGAACTGCTAATCAAAACAACACCCTGGTACTAATATCTCTTAATGATTGACGCGGTAGAGAGCTACTAATATACCGATACTTGCCTACATCGACAGACCGCAGACACGTGCCGCTGAATTCATGTGAGAGGAGCCTATCGTAATAGAGACTCCTTAAGAAAGCATAACAACCGTGAAGTTTCCTCGCTAATTTCTTTGGTATATTCAGCCTGTATTGCTATAATTATTCGTCTGATTTTTGTTCCATCAATCGCCGTGGCTTTTTTCTCGGATAGTTGAAAAGCACGTTTCGATAGGAGACGAAAATGAATTTCTTGACCGTATTCATTATTATTAATGAATGATGAACTAATTTTGCACGGCAAAACCACGATGATATCTAAATGATGTAAGAGATGATATTCGCCACTGAAATAATTATGTCAGTGACAGGTGAAATGACAAAATCAAAATTGCTCACCAGGTGATACGCGCTGATTGGCATATCTGTGTATACTTTCCAAGAGTTGAAGAGCAACTGACTTAAACGCGGTAGTTTTTTCGTGAGGAAAATAAGTATTATGACCAACATGCCCTAGGGGTTGCCGTGGGATTGCACCGTATTGCTCAACGGAAGCTCAGAAACACAACAAGTGCCTAAAAATACCGGTATTACAATCGTTACATTTCAGTTCCTCGTGTCAGAACACCCAATAGCGAGGCAAGAGATTTGCATCGAAGAGTCTATATTATGGATTAGGGTGGTCCTGAATTCCGTCATATTCGTATTCAAATGTTCCCATGGGCCAGAACGTCTACAAATATATAGAACAAAAATGTACTCAAAACCCTTGGTTCCTATTTCAACTCTAAGTATTGCTCCAAAGCCTTTGGACTTGAAACTTTCCTATCTAAATAATACACGATTTCTAGTACATCGGGGTTATTTTTTACTTCCTATCGCATTATCGTTTCGAATAATCTGAAAACCTGCACACTTCTCACCTATAGTATAGGTATCCGTGAAAAATGTACAGATTTCTCAAGACCAAATTTTATTTATCACAATTTGGAGATGAGAAATTTCATTTGGTGTGGTATAGCTTCGAAAATTATATCGTGAAAAACCTGTTGAATTTTCATGAAATACCTGCTACTACCGGTGAGAAGTGTACCAAGTTTGAGATTTTTCGGAGCTATGCTGCAATGGGACCAAAAAAAAATCTAGTCGCAAAACGTTACAAATCGTGTTCTATTCAAATGGGAAGATTCGAAGGTCTTGGGGCAGTACGTGGAATTGGGATAGGAACCTAGGGTTTTGGCTATATTTTTTCGTACATATTTGGAGGCCCATGGGAGCGTTGAAATTTGAAAATGATCAAATCAAGCACCACCCTAATACGGAAACAGTGATGGTAATCAAAGTAAAATTCAATAATTACAGGGTAGGGGAAAACGGGATACGCGGAACCAAAACTTCAAACGAAAATTTCTTGCCCCAAACAATCACTCCATCGTCCTACACAATACCTCAGCATTGAAATAGCTATAATTCCAACGCCCGTGTTTCAGCAAATTAATTCGCATGTTGAGAGTCATGGTAATGATACAACGATTTAGCACACTACATACTCCGAAAAATCATGAGGGATCGATTGATTAATCACGCATATTGATCTAATGGAGTTTCTACTCCTCTGTGCATGGTTATTCGGAGGCTTATAGTTAGCCCCGTGGACATTCCATTATAATTTCATTATAGAAGAGGTATAGTTAGGGTTGGACGATATACCCATTAAGCCTATCTACAATTATTACTATAGGGACGGACCTCGGCACCGAGGCATAATGGATCGCCTGTCTTTACAGAAAATTCGTCCCTGAGCTAATTGAATTAGCATTGACAATTCTACGAGACAAACATCGGAAAGGTTCATACCGACGAATATACATTTCTCATATTCACATTACTGAACTACAAGTAATGAAAAAAAGTCAATTTCTTTCGTAACGATACGTCGCTACATAGATTCACAGTTCATACATCAGATGACAGATTATCCTACGAGCTATTTAACCTTTAAGCAGTGTTATACAATATGCGATTCGCAATTATTGCTTAGGCAGTGAGTCTAGCAATCAATAAATTCCGACAAAAACCACTTATTATTTGCCTGCACAGTGATAATTCTGCCGTCAATATTATACCCGAATCTGTCAGGTCCAAGTCGACGACAATTTTGTGTATTAACATAACATCCATATCCTGCCTGATTTTGCCCACGAATGGTTCTTCCGTCATTTACATTTATTTTTATATGTTTCTACTGACATTCCGAAGTCAGCTATTATATTCAAAAGATGTAACATCGCTATAAATTAGCACCACCCTAGTAGTCATGAATACATGAAATTGATCAAATTCTATGGTTAAGGAATAGAGCACGTAAATACTTGAAAAGCACGTCTTACGTTCAGTAAGATTCGGTATGTATAGGCATGGGAGTATAATGTGATGGTTTGCACACATCAGTTGGCCATCAGTTCCAGAATTATTATTTGATTTACCACTTCGATGTAGTCAATACCAGTTATTATCGCATTCTATTCTGCTACTAGATACTAGATGCGCGTGTAACGACTTGGAATTTCGAAAGTTGGGTGACATTTGCAAGTTATTGAACGACTGTAACATTTTAAGCTATAACGTTCTTATGCTCGATAAGTAACACCACGAGACATAAATTCGGTGTCCAAAATAGTCGATTCCTTGCCAATTTATTTATGACATGAAAATCTCCTACTGGATTTCTAAGCCGGAAGTAGTTCCGAGCATTTTGATTACCCAAGTCTCGATTCTTAATTATATCTGAATCGTGCGTTGGCTACTGAGTTTTATTACTTTCTGTTACATAACAAGAAAACAGTCTTTTAATAATGATCAATATCCTGTATGTTAGAAGACTAGAATCGCGTTCTGTTATTCAAAGTCCATCCGGCTGCTCTTGTCTTAATTGTCTTACTATTTCATGCATGTAATCGACATTTGATGAAGGGAAAATTCTATTCAGGATGTTCAAACAACCCCATTTGCGTCGCTATGAAACTTATAAAACTTTTGCAATTTTGAAAAGAGGAGCTTTCATTATATGTACCTACGGTGTCTCATTTTCTATTAATAGTGCCGAATTAACCAGCTGCCTTCGCGGGGACACGGCCTTCAATGCAAGTCGCGGATACTAATCTACATAGTGATCCACAGTCCACTTAAAATACTATTATCTGTATCCATTACCGCGTATGGTTCAATCGACGTCGTCATGAGATAGCGGCTGATGTGCATCCTGTCATTTGCACGTCATACAAATATTGATTTTAGATAGAGAAGGTTACCGTGCAACAGCCCTACCAACAAACCCTAATTTACCCCCATGGCTCACAGGTCGTTCCATTAGCGCAAAGACCTTTGTACACACAGTGGCAAATCACCTTGACACAAATTGTTCCACGTATCTGTCCCAAGCTGGCCGTAGGTCCACCAGCAACGCAATCAGGTTCTACCTTTTCCGAAAACCTCCTAGACGGTGTAATTTTCGCTAGGGAATTCTGACGATGAAACTGGCAGAGCCCTAGGCTGGAATCATCTTACGTGCAGTACAAGATAAAGTTTATTGAGGTAGCTGATCCGATACGATTCTAAAAAAAGCGAAGAGCCGAAAAAGGTCCAGCAGAAGCCAAGTAAACAATATAAATAGAATTTGGAGGGATGCTGCGTGATCTGAGAGCTGATAATCTGGGGTTTGTAGAAATCATTTCAACTTGATTGTTCATTGTCAACATTTATATGTGAGATTTTTTCTTCAATTTATTGAGCGAGTGGAATGGAAGTTATATGATCGTTTGAAATCATAGCCGTGAAGTTTTACGTTTAATTAATACCGAGAGATCGAAAGGGCAGAATTTAATTATTATGGAAACTTGATCATACAGCCCGCTAGTTTTTATACCAGATGGCTTATACGAGATTTAAAGTTTTAAATTAAACGGGAATGCAGGGGAACCGACGCAATTCGCGAAGCATGAACTTCGGAGAATTTCCACTCTACAACTCGATCGGGTGAAATTCATTGGAAAATTCTATTTCAACTGTCGGTTTCAACTTCCTGCGGCATTTTATCATCCCCGTGATGCCACCGCCAGAACCTCGGTACCTGGTTTGAATTTATTTCCGCGTTGTCATGAAAGCAACAGCTACTGACAGGTGCAAAAATATTAACTAAAATTGTATAATCGATAAACATATATGCGTGTACTGCCATTGAGATTTGTCATTTAATGCTCGGCGCACGTCAAACGCTACTTGCGGCACAACGTATATTCGGATATTATATTATTTTCTTTTTTTTTTTTTACATTCTGTCGATCGTACACCCAGCCGCGCACCAGTGATCATAATTAATACGAGGAGTATCGTTACTGAATTTAAATCGTGACGAATCTCTATACGTACTTATATTATACGTTCGGTGACTGTCTTGAATGAAAATTTTGAGTGAAAATACCCGTGAATTAACTATCTCATTAGTTACTCTTATTGATTCGAATCTTAAAATAACAAATTTTTCAAACGAAAAAAGCGATTTAACAGTCCAAGAATAAATTGATTTCAATATCTGTGTTAAATATGTTAACAGAATCATTCAAAAACTAGTTCTTCAATTATATACATGTAAAAATATTTTCAAACCGAGTAACGTTGCTTGTCGTGAATTGTGTTTTTTTTTTTTTTTTTTTAAACGACACGTGTCGTCCAAATCATTCATATTGGCCAACTGGTTACTCCAGGAACTAAGTAGCTATCGAACGTTGGAAAAAAAAAAAGCTGACCATCTTGGCGACCTTGGGGAAATAAACGAAATTTCTGATCCCGGCATTAACCACGATGAACCGACCGACTCTTACATATAGCCCGAAGCAGAGCCCTGGTCCAACGATTTCGTCGCCGCATCATCTTCAGTGAAAGTCTCGACGGGTTACGAAACGACGTACAGGCAATATTGCCGCCGGCGGAGTGTCCGGACACCGACCGATACCTTGTTAGATCATAGGTGGGTTCTGACATACTTAAAGTACGAACCGGCCCGTAAAAGAGGTTCAGGAATTTTCCTTGTACCCTATGTACCGGTTGATGGGTTCGATAAAAGGCAGTTTATTTTTAGACACCATGGAGGAATATTGAACTAATGAAAGATACATCGCATCTAGGACCTTGATGTCACAAATAATTTATTCAAAAATTTATAGCTTATCACATTCTGTGCGTGCATGTGTGGGTGTTTTTTCTTCTAATGAGAATGAACATTTCGACGAGAACCCCGATCTGTGGTCTTTGAGGACCAGTCAGAATTCAGAGAGAAATAATTAATTGCTTGGTGCAGGCAAATCAACTACAGAGATCCTTCCACATAAAAAAAACTTTCTCCTGTGGTATTGACGCTAACAATAACCCTCGGCTAGAGAGATTTGTATCGATATCAACAAAGCTAGCTAACGAATCGTTCATGCATTATGATTCCACTGATCGATCCAATCGATCAACCTTCAATTAAAAAAGAATAGCTCGGTTTAAATGAACGAAGATACTTGCATTGTAGCAACTCTCTACCTTGGAATAAAATTATTACCAAGGTTATAAATTAGCCGGTATGTACAAGTGGTCACGAAATTCGCGGGCAAGTAAATAATAGCTGGGTATTTAAATATCACTGCGTAAGTAATATGTACTACGATAGTCTCACGAGAGTGCGTAACTAGAGGATTTTACTTCACAATCGCTCGGTGCACCCACGTGGCTACAAACCGGAACAAATTAAATGAGCTGACTCGTGTAGCTTGCTGCAAGATATAGGCTTACGAATATGTATTGCATCTTGCCGGTGACTTGAGTCAGCATAAGTAGGATCTGTTCTCTAAAAGTCGTGGCAATTAATTGTTATTTCTAATTGTCTACATCGAATGAATTAAATCATAAAAAAAGTGTTCATGAACTACGATCGAAAATTTTTTTGGAACAACATGAACGAACTCAAATCATCCATACGATGAATGTATTTTTTCCTGGCAGGTTTCATTAGACGATAATAAATATTCAAAATGGATATCTGTATAGATATCTTCAAATTTAGATGTGACAAATTGGTTTCACTGAATCAATAATGAAAATTTGTTGTAGACCCAAATATGGTGACATCACGTATTGAAAATTGAAAACACCGCAATGTGGTGTAAAATGTTTAAAATTTATATTCTTGAACTGAGCTGCACCTTAGCGATTCGAATGGTTAATATTTGCGCTACGAAGTGGAACTCTCACTCTGATCACTGTAGATAATTTATGAATGAAATCTAGTGCACTAGTAGTAAATGAGAACCAAGATCAATGAAAACCTTTCATTATCTTTAGAACTGTCTAAGATTCGATGGAAATTGTTGTCTCGCTGGTCTATGTAACTTCGACTGCTCTTCGGACTGGGATACTCAAGAGGCGATGTGTCTTACGCGGGCATTCATGTCTCATCGTTATATTTGACTTCGTACTCGCGAGCTGAGGAGAGAATCATTCAACGTCTAGGAATCGGTTGTTATAAGGCATGATTTGATAATGAAGACACGTCAAATATTGACTTTGCATCGAAGGTTATTAGCTACTTTTTTCCTAAATAAATGATGCGCAGATATGTAGAGTCGTGAGTGTTGTAACGAAGAACCCAACAACCACAAGTGTTTATTTTTCAATTACTCAATATATTGCACGATCTTTTTAGACATTGGAAATCGTTTGCATAAAATATTAAAGTCAGTTAGTAGAGGTAATTATTTTCGAGGGTATACGTGACCGAAAATTAACAATCATTCGATAATGGATACGACTGTTGGCAATTATATATATGTATATATATATTTTTTTTTTTAATTTCTCTTTTGTTCCGAAAGACTCGAATTAGCAAGGCAATTAGCAAAAATATATAGAATCACTATTCATGAAACTCCAATTTCACTTGGTCTTATTTTAACGCTTAACCAGTTTTCCGACTGTATGCCTATCAGGAAAAGCACGTTCGATTTTTTTGAAAAACCGAAATAACGGCACGACTGGTTTCGATATCGTGATGAAAAATTAGGAAAGATCACTGATTATATGGACGAAGAGCACTGCGGCATTTTTCGCGAGAAAACTTATCCAATCCACACTATTGGAGGCACCCGTGCATCATCCTACACTTTGACCTCGGTTCACATTTCAGCTTCACACTTTCCGGGCGAACGGATACACGGAGATTTTGGTTAGTCGAAATTCAACGAATAATATCGACGTACCAGGGTGCAGAAAACGGCCTTGTCTCGTCCGTGCATCCTCCTTTGTAAGGGTTAACTGCTCAGCAACTCATACTCCCAGCACGTTCACTGGTGCTAAAGATGCTGTATGATTACAGTCTGCGTGGCGTCCAAACTGAAGACTGAAGATGCTGCTTGCGAATTGAGGCTTTTATACAGGGTGGGGATCACCGACCAGACGTGGTTGGTAGTACCATCATCACTAGTCACCGTCGCCGATTCCGACACGACCACAGCATTGGGAGGGAAATGGTCCACCGTTTTTAAACCCGTCTTCTTCTCGGTTCGGCATTCCCTCAGTCTTAACAAGTATCTAACCACGAGAAGAAGAATCTTGCACCTATGTAGGTACACATGATAACGAGAAGAAAGAGTTTCTCCATTCAATTCGATATGCCATTGAATCCGACTGCAAATACTATGTCGTAACGAGCAGTGGGTCGGTACCTACGTCATGGACCTTTGCATTATACGTATTTATCGCCGATTGTTCCGAGTATTAATTTCCAATTAATCGGATAATCCGCGAGTTAATTTCACGCTGCAATGAAGTTTTTCATTAGGTGCAGCAGTTACCTGCATAAGTCAACCCGATTTCACTGCAACTAAGCCTTGGCCTGGTCTTAAATCTCAAATGGATGGGAAATTCCAAAGTTAAAGGGCGACTTTCTCAGAAATTTGTCTCGCCATAGTTGAGACGTGAATTAAACGGGTGTAAGAATGTAAAAGTCAACGTCGCGGAGCGGATTGATTTTTCATGTGTTAGAGTTGAAGGGAAAAATAATATTACCCATAAAAAAAGTCACGCTGATTGATTAAACGCTGCATCCATGCATGCAGCGTGGTAATCGCTATACGCGAGACTACAAAGAAGGTACAAGATATTGGTTAATCAATTGCGTAATTTCTTTGAATAAGACGAGTTTGTCTGGCTGGGTAACCCCACGTAATAATTCCACTTGGCACAGTTCCGTGCAAAGGTGCGTAACTGTTCTACAACAGAGTAGGTATGGGTAAGTATATAGCTATGAAGGTGTTTGTATTTTATCGGGCATTATAATTAATGAAAAAAGTGTTAAATATTATTTATGAGCACTATATGCCAAGTTGAAGAAGATATTTTGCCCTCGTCGAGATACTGTGTCATAGAGGTTACTTAATCGTCGTTTAATTCGTTACTGAATGTATTATAACTTCGACAAAATACACAATTGTAAACTTAACGACTGTTATAAAACTCGAAATTCTACTCGCCTATTACCAATAATGGGAATAATATCTCTCCTTGTGCACAGAAATAGTATATCGCATGTCTGTTACTTTATGAGGCTAGATTTTAGGTAAATATGTATATAGTATACAGCTAGACGTACGTTGAAGGTCTTCCATAATATCAAGAATCAGTTTTTATCGCCAAAAGATACAAAAACCTACATATATTTATAATTCATGTTGTGACTAAGCCAGTTTTTATTCCGAAGAGTTTATATCAAGCAGGTGAATCAATTTTATACGATTTAAAAGTTCATCGGAACGACCTTGCTAATGTGGTGTCGCGACCTCTCCTAATATTCGATTATAATACAGCTCAACCTGCCTAAGTATTTATTTGCGCTAGTCGAGTTATTGGATGTTAGCACGCCATATCATGTACGATCAGAAAATCGTTTCACAATACACCCACACTCATCTCTAATTTTAGTTTTTCAAGTGTCGCTTTAATAGCACGGGTTTCCTTGCATATACCGTGGCATTCTGTGGATGTGAAACGCCAGGGATACCAACCCGAAGAGGGTGCTATTTCATGGGCAGTGAGCCGTGCGGTAAGTTACTAAACTGCTGCTGCAGCATAGCGCCCATGCACGGAAAAAAATCGTAAGGACCTACCAACCATACGATTATGCTTGAGAATTTATTGCCAATGCGACCAGATTTCGAGCATGCAATGACATGATCGTTGGTTGTCTGAAACATATGGTATGTCAACCGTGACTATACAAATATCGTTAATCGAACATCGTTATTGCACCAACCGTATTTGTATAGTTACAGTAGCTATACGGTATGCTAGTTGCTATTTCAAGCATACAATATGGCTAATGTCCCTAAACTTTTCTTTCCGTGTGACATAGCACCCTCTTTGGATTGGTATCCCTGGCGTTCCGCATCCACAGAATGTCACGGTATATAGTACCAAACGACAAGGTTGTCAATCCAGCGAATAAAATAACCAAATTGAGTGAATTCTCTTCACCCTGGCAATACAAACGATTCTGATAACATATGCTTCGCTTTGGTATCTTAGAATATCAATTAATTAATGCGCGATTGTCAATACATTTGCGTAATTAGTCCGTAGGTTAAAACCATCCAGAGGTGAATGAAACTCATTACCTACGTCCGGTTTCTTTTTGATGATGAAATTCGTTACAACGCGCTTGCGGGCTGTAAGACGCCCGTAATTTATCCTCCCGTTAAATAGGTCAAGATAAGTTGTGAGATTAATTTCCTCGAATACTGAGCAATGGTATAAATCAATTTCATTATATTAACGATTTTAAATCACAGAGACTTTATCCGTGAATCAGCATTTGCGAATAATAGTTTCGCTGGAATAATTGAGCCTTATCCAGAAGGAATAACGACTCACAATCATAGAATATACCTAACTCATTGATTATAATATCAAGAACGTCGTTTCATTAATCAGTTTGCGTTCACCAAAAACCGGCGCCCATCCGATAATTGCGGTACTCGTATATAGATAAATTTTATCGAGGCTCGTGAAAAATATGTATGCGAATAACTGATTACTGATTAGGGAAGAAGAAGCCGTAGCGTAAGAAGCAAAAGCTTGTTGAAGAAAACAAAAATAGAAAAAAGCGAAGGTCATTTATTTCGTGGCCCTTTTAGAGGCCTTGTAAAAGTAGTAGAATGTAGAAAGTGGCCCTGGCCGTGGGCTGAACACACCTTCAGCTTCGTGGCGCTGCAGCTGAGACGATGCACTCGGACTGTTGCACCATGCATGGACAGAACTCTGATACATAAATTGATCTGTATGAATCTGCATGGGCACGTTGGACAGGTTTGCAATGAATTGTCGTACTGGCGCGTATCCATTACCATGGTCAGAGATAAAATTAAAAAACTTTTACCTCACTACGTAATAAAAAATAAAACCTCACAGTCCGGCGTACATGTAATGAATTTATCATCACTATCAATGACTAAATATTCTTGTAACTTTAATTATTAATGATAATGATTGGACATCGCGTTACGGCATGCCTACTGTCTCATTGTAAAAGTCAATACCAGCACATTTTTAAATCGCGAAATTACCCAGCGTACTCAGTCTTTCTGTATGCATAGTTAGTCATTTGAATTCCCCTGTGGTATACTACCTACGCCAGAATGACGTAGTGAAAATCCTTGCCTTTGACCGGACTGGACGTTATAGACTATGCCCTACGGGATTATCTAGCCTGCAGGTATATGCCGTCTGACCAGATATTGAGGCCATTGCTCCAGATACTTTTCAGTCATTTTTTTCATCTCATTTTCATCGTGGACGCGTGGAATTTATTTTTATTCTATAAACTCGATACTGAAGACCAAAGACCGTGTGAAGCTCGGTATAAAGTTATATTTGCTACACCATGCCTGTATGAAGACTTTTTTCTGAGAGTCACTCTAGACACCGGTAATCCTCAGAATAACCGCATCCTGAAAGAATGGAGTCTAGACATTCTGTTAATCAGGTGTCCAAATAGTCCATTGACAAAAAAAAAACCTCGGAAAGTACGGAGAGTATTGACTGCAGGTAGCGTATTGCTGTAAGATTTTATCGAAAAACCCGTGTGTAAGAGGGAAAAATGTAAATTTGCAACAGGGAGGGTATTGCTTAACATTCAGTGGACAGTAGGCGCGTTCTACACTATTAACATATATCAAGGGCCTTGGTAAGATCACGGGTTAAAGTAACTGAGACAATATAATACGTTAAAGATATATGACAGAAGCCTAGGCACATTGGGATTTGCGTTTCTTGCTCTAAGGAATCTCAAACGCATCAGCCAGAAATGGAAAATAACAACTTGGCATTCGTTGGTAAGTACATGAGTGCAGTAAGTCAAGTCGTAATTCATTCAGGATTGAAATATGAAGGAAGAAAATCCTTAGCTGAATGCAGATCACAATTTTCGTCAAATAATTTTGCAGTGCTTTATTATATGAGTCAAAAAAATTGATCAAAGTCTTCGATGAACGAGATATATGTGTTCATTCAACTAGGCAATAATTTTTTTTTATCTTGATATCTGCAGTGTCAGTATTACGTCAATTACACGTAAAGAATACAATGCAAGAAATCGGTAACCGAATACACCGTGTCATTGCCACCGAGACTATTAACACGTACTGCATATGAGACTTCGGATAGTAAAAGTTCATTCACGTATTATAGAATTGCAGTAGCGGATAGCGGAATAGAATAATTTGCAGCTGAAACGGTATAAGTTTGAATATGTACATGCATTGAATTTATTCGCTACAAAAAACAATTCCTTTTTCTGTTATGAGGTTCGTTAATTTTACAACACAGAGGATCAAGATCTCTTTAACTAATTTACTAATCAGAAATCTAAAGTAAAGTAAATTAGTTAACTTCCACATATCGCAACACAAGTTTCAAATTCTTGAACGTGGGTTGTAATCCTTTATAAAATACAATTGCAATGAACAAATTTCGTAAGAGTATGAATTAAATTACCTACTAGCGCTTTATCTTACAGGTGTTCTTACACGTGGAAAAATCACGTTATATTAGGGCTAGTTTACCAAGTTAAACTTCGGATTTCGTTAACTTTCTTTCCTCAAGATACTTATCTCCAAGGTCACTAAGCCAGTCTTCTTTCAAGCCTGACGAAAAGTTCCTTCAGAAATGACCGCGACGCGCGACGTCGAGACGACGGCAAAGTCTTTACAAAATTCATCCGATACGATTAGCCGGAACCCTTATCAAAAAAGAAACTATTAAAGCGCAAAAATACTGTATATAGCAAACACTATATTGAGAAACTATATCTCTTCGATACACATCAACTTTGTTCTTCAAATAGATATAGGAGATTTTTATTTAAATTGTATAAATACTCTATACTCGAGATCAAACCATCTTTGGAAGAGTTCGATCGAAAGTAAATTAATATACCTATCTGTAATTTACGAGATTAGAGAAATGTAAAATACTAATATACATTAACTCTGTGCTAGTGGTTGTAAGTACGATAATTATCGCTGAAAGTACATGTAATTAATACGCATTAAAGAAATCTCAGCAATTCATCCTTTACCAGATATAATCTGTGTTTCATGCTGAATCAAAACTAATTATTCACGACTTATTGGACAGAGCCATTCTGCTAACGATAAGAGGTAGTAGCATACGCTAGGCTCGTACAATTCCAGTACGCTACTAGTGTGTGTAGAATTTGTGCATGTATACGACCGCCAGCGCCGCCTAACTTGTGTGCCAGGCAACTCTGGGGTGAAAATCGCATGCATGTATACGAAAACACAAGCTTGTTTATACGAGTGTAGTAGTACGAGCCTAGCGTATACCAAATGGAAATTGCGTTAATTTTTGCCTAGTCAAAGCCATGCGATACACTCAACGAAGACAGTTCATTAAGGACTTTAGTTTTGAATATTTTAAGCGAACCTCTAAAGTGCCTAACCGTAGGTGGGCACGTACGATGAAGTACGAATTAATTAAGCTCCACGCTGTGCGGCCCGACAAGTTAACAAACTCGTACAATTAAAGTTCGTGTCATAAGCTCGGGACACAACTGTCTGCGAAACTCAATAAGTATGAGAGAAAAAAAAAGTAACACTGTTACTCAATGAATGACTTTTTTGTCATCATTTCTTCGCAAGCTCTTCGGGTGAAGGATTACATTCCTTTAGCTGCTGACAAGTTCGTTCGACTTAAACTTGCACAAAGGCTCAAGGCCCGGTATATGGATGGCAAAGTTTCATTGTAAAAATCACCATGCCAGCTCACCGTGGAACATACTGTAACATGTGTTCCTCGAAACGTGCCCAATTTCTAAAGTGGTGTTTTCAATGCCACGCGAGCATTCCGCTGAGCACACGAAAGGCGGGACACAAGTCGCAATTAAGATTCGTCGGGTATGTGTAAAGAAATATGTCTATACATGGGGAGATAAGTACCTACCTAACGTTATAGCTTTGTCTTCGTCTAGACGTTCAACGTACCGTATATATAGGATAACATATTTGCTTTTAATTTTCTTAGGCAGTAAATATTTGTTCATTCAGTTTAATTAATTAATGCTTTCGAAAGTAGGTACGAGTTAGCATGGTGTTCAACAGTTTGCTTGAGTTCGTTGTATGATTTATCTCAAGATACTGTGAATCTACTGACTTAAGACAATTCGCGGTTTATCCAAGAGTCGAGATTAACATTACAAGATTAATCCATACCATTCGCAGAGGTGAGACGACTCGTGATCTTTGCTCAGTACCAATGCAACAGGTGTTGGTCATAATTATTATATTATTCTGGATAAATTTGCCAGCAGATGCTCGATGCGAATGTCAGCTGCATTAATCTGTGGTTTTATTACTCCCAGTTAGTTTTAAAGGCGAGATCCTCATTCTCAGCCCACATCTTTCATTTTTCGCCTTATAATGAAAAAAATACGTAGGAATTAATGTTGCGGTGTAGAACGTTATTAAAAACTACCTGGATGCCAATTCAACTTGACACTGAATGCGCCAGGTCAATGTCCTCCGTTAATGGAGCCAGCAATCAGTCATCAGCGACATTTCACCATGACGAACTCGCCAAGTTGTATTGCAAGATTTAAGGCACATGCGTATCCACCGCACGCGTGACTCTCAAATTAAGTAGATTTTGATAACCAGCTTTTGCCGAGTTACGTGTCCCGTTCTTGGGCAGAAAGAAACTTCGCCGTTTTGTATAATCGGCGGAAAAATGTCCCTGAGCTCGGTGATATAAATATTCATTGAATTATATGTTTTCGATGAAACGTGCCTTCGAGTCCTGATACACTATTAATAAATCGCGTTTAATTGCCTTTTCATGTAGATTAGATAATCATAAAATATCGTCCGGGTTGAGTATAGCTACCCAGGGATAAATGACGTCTTCTTGTTTCCAAAAGGTCTGATTGCAGATATTCTGCCAAATACCGAGTTTCAAAAAACAGAATAGTGCTTAATCACAGCGGAAATAAGTTATTTTTATTACAACACTAGAACTCGTTTCATACTCCAGGGATTCATGCTATATATAGCATAATAAAACATAACTGTTTTACAGAAGTCTACACTGATCGTTTGTTAAGTAAATGAATTTTAGTTGTATGAGCTAACAAATGTGCTATTACGCTTCTACAAATATTTTAGCATACATATTTCTTGTTTCTATTTTACAAGGGCTTTGGTGTATCCAGTACATACCGATCTATCAAAATCATTCCAACAAATTCGTTCATCGTTCTATAATTTTTATTCAATTACATTTAGAATGTACCGAGAGTGAGTGTGGCTACTGTAAAACACGTGGTTAAGTTAACTTCTACTTGCTTTCACGTACTCGCAAACAGATGTTCGAAAAGATAACCATTCGATACATGGCAATAAATCGGTCATAAAACCTTTTAAACTGATAAATATTTTACCTGTAACCGGTTATCTATCGATTAAGAATTAATATGTTTACGTATAGGTACCTATGAAGATCACACGTAATAAAGTTCCGCTATAATTGTTAGAGTTTAAGTATAAGAAAAACGAAAATTTACTCTTGTATTTATGAATAAAGTACCTAGAACGTACTGAGGGCTATTAATACGATATATATACGTACAGAGAAATCGCGATGCCACACCGCTAGCGGTAATTTATTCAACGACGAAAGTACTTCTAAGTATTTAATCGTTGTGATGAAAATTTTTTAATTAAAACAACACGCTTGTCCGTTGTTTTTGCAATTAAGTTTATCTCCGAGCCTTTTGGCAGAAAGATGCGAGTTTCGTGTATAGGTAAGCATTTATCGTAACCATAGTTTTGGAGAAAGTGCACCACCGACCTCCCACGCTTAAAAATCAAAGACTATATCCTTGTCAATGTAACTTTACTTTCGATGTTAGCTACGACGTAACACAATATTCGGCCAGATGTGCTTAGAAAGTTATATTATAATTCGAGAATTCACACCTTTTACGCACTCGCATTCGACCTTAGACCCGTTGACCAGAATTTTTTTCCGCCCGATTTGGAAGCCGCGTAATCGACTTATACGCCGATGCGATGATTAGCTCGGATGAAAGCGAATCATTCAATGAAAGAAGAGCCTGTGAATCTGTCGCTAAATTTTCTGAAAATCTGCCCAAAGAAATAATATGGTAAGTACTAGATATTTTATACCAGATATACATATACGAGTTTGAAGATCACGTATCAACATTTTTCGCAAGGATTTGTATATCTGTTTGAACCACCCCAAGGCGACTTGATAAATATGACTAATTGGGTACCTCAAAGTAATTTGTCCGCGTCTTTCACTGGCACGGAATATACCAGAAGTAATACGCTTTTATGAATAGAAAAAATAATCTTCATATCTACATAACATTTGACGAACCTTAAAATTGACATTTCTTTATTAATTCGCGGTAAATTGTGGTAAAAGAACATCAAGATAGCTCTCTCAAACGATTCCCACAGGGGACCACTTAAAACGAATCACGGATGAGGTAAATTTCAGAGTGTAGATGCGCAAGCATCGGATGTGACCCAAACCTGAAAGAGAATACATTGCCTTTTCAACATTTGTACGAAATGAAAAGGTCCGCAATCTCGAAGTCTTCATGTTTGAATACCAGCCAGATTCTAATCTGGATGGTTTAATTCTGAAATTATTCTATTATTCTAGTCATCCTCGATCCGCACAAAGGCCATGGCCTCATCCTGAACGCGGGCTATGGGTCAATCTGATCTAAAAATAATCAGGAAACATCTCTAAAGGAAAAAAACGCGGTTTTATCAGGACTATAGGACATATATTATACCTAGGTATTAGATACTAGTGAAAGTTGAGCAAACATTCCGGAATGATGAGTAGCGTTTTCTGATTTAACGTTTTCGAAAATTGTTCGCCAATTTTCTTTCAATCCCATAAGATATATGATCTGTAAATATTTTCCAGGTATTGGTGATAATCCGCGTATCTGGCTTTACTCGTGCACAAATATTCAAAAATTGCGACGTGGTCGAACTCGCCGTTGTTTTCCGCGAAATAATGAAACCGTACAGAACGTGACAGAAAAATTAAATGACGATATCTGCACTGAACTGCCACGACTTACACATAAGAGTGCATAATTTGGAGTCTACAGGTCAATGTGCACATGAAGTTATTTTAATACCGCAGGTTATACCTGTGCAAAATCGTCTGTGTGGTAAAGACGATAAAATGGTTATAGTGTAGTCGTTCGAATAAGAAATAATAAATCTTCGCATAGCCCGTGCGATTCGTTACCTGAAAAGATCTCTAGGAACCCCGAGACTTTATTCAGTATCTCGCGGCGTGTTGTTTAGGGGTGCCTTTCTGACCGTGGTCCGCCGTTTATATTTACGGCACGTTCTTTTCGGCTAATGGTACCTTGGGGAGTCAATTTACATATTTTTCTCCGCATCTCTTATTCGCTCCTTCTCACCTTATTCGCAGGTCCAGCAGTAGCTGTTTCACCTGCGTGACGTCAGTACCTTGCGAGACTCGATCTTATGGCTGTCAGAGGGCCTCTAGTATGGAACATATAGATTAACAGTGAGCGTATGCATGCACACGGTGAGTTTAATTAACGATCATTTAAATACCAAAAAACTAAAGACATCAGAATTTGTTGATCGGTGAAATAGAGAAAAGAAGATCCTTGGCATGAGGCAAAAGATTTTCAACCACCAACCCATAATCAATGAAAAAATAAAAACCAGTCAATCAACCATTGCCCAGGCATATGGCATGGAAATTATCGGTTATCAATCGGTAACGACTTTGAACCGGTTTCAACATGAGTCGACGTCTCTACACATCAATACTTCTGCATAAGATGCAGCAGAAATGATCGCTCCATTGATCATCATTATTTGCACATAGCAACTCGAGTATAGACACCACCACGGCAGATATCAATGGCAAAATAAATTGCTCAACGAGTTCCCCTATATTCTGCATAGAACCTTATTCATGGATGCTTATATGGTCGTTAGTAACCGCAGACTGGTTGTCGCTATTTTTGGCTTGCCCTTCGTGTGAACCGATTCCCTTAAATCGTTAACGTTTCTTTGAGCCAGAACGAAGAAAAGGAAAAAGTATATAATCTGGCTGCAACGCGGCGTAAAATTAGACCAGGAATTTTTGCCCACGCTAATACTTCTTTATACTTGGAATTAGCATAGATACCGGATGAGAAGCGCGATGTGTACTTTAACGAATTACCTACATGCCCGATGCCGCGGGATAAACCTGTGAAATCCCACCTGAGTCATTTGAGGTACCTAGTGAAACCGCGTCAGTACTAAATAAAAAAATTATTTTTCGCATGCTGGACACGTGTGATCCCACGTTTCATGAATTTTTAACCAAACCTGGTACGTACACACATCTAGCCGGGCAACGTGTTCTCCCACCGCAACAATATACTAACGACAATATACCTACAAGGGACACCGACCTCTTCCTCTCTAGCAAAATATCTGCAGATCCTGGCTATAAATTAAAATACAGACAACGTAACGTTTTCAGAATTTTATTTGCCACCGTACCAGCCGCTGTATATGAGCGGAAAAATATAGACAACGATCGCTTATACGGTGTGAATACAAGTTTTAAGAACCACCAATTTATGGATAGATCTTGCGATAAAAAATATAATGAAAAAAATTTTATGGGATTTTATTCGTTTTTAATTTTTGTTTTTCTTTGTTTTCCTCCTCTTTTCGTTTTTTCATTAGTAAAATCATTGCCATTACGATCAATATTATAAAGTTTTTCAAAAACCTACCGGTATAGATTTTACGGAATAGTTCCTGGCATCAAGCCCATTTATCGATAAACCTACATACTACCGAATATACCATCGGGCATTTAGTTAATTGCTTGACCGGATTAATTTATAATCGGCTTGTTCCTCATACCAAGGCTTTCATAATAATCAGTTTAGTTATAGTCCATCCTCGGGTAAAAATAGTGAACATCCTTCGGACAGGAGAAAATGAATTTTGAAAATATACAGTTCATGTTCGTATTCGAAAATATGGACAGTTTATAATGAAGTCATATAGTCGATTTACATAAATTCTCACGTGTGTAACATTGGCACTAACCGTTCGTCGCTAATGTCAAATTAACTGAGCAGTATCTTCAGCTAATTGCCAGCAAATTTATCGGTCTCTAAAACTTTTTGTGACATATGACAGATAAAAATGGCTTTTGAATAAATTAAATAACCTTCTTCTTGTGTATGCTTATAGACTGTTGCTCGTTCGTATTTTTCGCGGATATAGCTAATGTGAGGATGGAATAATTCCATTATAAGTTATTAAGTTATTCAGATTTAATTGACCTTGCGGAGTTCCTGTAGCCAGTTATCGCACTGCTTGTGTCTCGACTCGAGTGGCACGCACGTTTTTTTCACCAATCCATGGACCAAACCTTTTTTGTTATTTTTTTGATCTTCCAACAGATTTGACAAATCCGGGTTTTATCCCCATTACATTCAGTATTCCTGAAAATTTTATTTCCCCCAGCCCTAAGCAGATCCTTGTCGCTTCGAATTTTCTACGAGTTGCTTGTCCGTCACTGAAACATGCTCTACCTACATTGGAATTAAAGGACCACCAAAAAGCACAAAGTTCAATCTACTAGCCGAGGGATAAGGAGAAATGAATGAAGAGAAGAGGGTAAGGAGAAGTGGGAATGAAAGCTGTCTGTCCCTTTGTTTCAAAATTTTGTTTCATCCAGGAAGGCAGGAACAATGTTCACATTTCATTATATACATTTATTCGCTTAGTATTTTCACGTTGAACAAAGAATGAAAGAATATTCGAGAGATCCGCTCTGCCAATGTTAAACCTGGGAGAATTTATCTACCAAATATATCCGAGTGAGAAAGTCAAATTTCCATATGGAGATGTTACGCGTTATGCTGGCACGGAAATTTGTCTGTTTGTTAACTGACCATTACGCGATACAACATTCCTAAAAAAGCCACAACTTCTCGACCAATATGCAAAGTTTACGCGAATAGCTATGACCAAATAATCAACTGGTACAGATCAAACAAAATTTGAATTGCTGAACACGTAGTACACATCACGTTCACACGTACGATGTAAACCGCTTTTCATCACCTCGAACCATAGATTGTATACGTACTCCGTTCGATCGAACAAGTAATCTATTTTGACATGAAGAGATCGATGAATTTCTGTTTATTAGATATCACAGAGTATTTCAAGGTAGTCGCTGAGGTATCAGACGTCGTCAACTCGAACGACTGCGGAATCCAATTCGCGAAATCACATTGGACGGTATGTCGATACCCACTAACATCAAGGTCCATTCCTGGAAAGGCAATATACGGAAAGTATGCCCTTTTAAGAGATATTGTTGGCGTATTGTCCGTGGCTTATCTAATAAGAAGTCAATGAAAATATCCGACAAACGATACGAAGGAGGCTTGTGAAATGCAAGGGTCAAGATTCTTGAGAGATTTTCTCTACCAATGTACCTAACCATGTCCAAGGAGAGAGATCCTTGGTGTTTGATTCGTTACATTTTCCTGATATTTTCTTGGCAAATAAATACCAAAAGTTTCTGTTGATCTTTTCGAAGAGGCAGAGTTCATTTCGACGAGTGCTCAGAAAAGTTGAATTAATTTTCCTCGTTGAGATTTAACCAAATACGCTAATTGTCGAGGTGCGTAATTTTGTCATTGGAGAAAACACCCTCCAAGTACTAGATAAATCTTATAAGTCCTGAAGCGTGAGAACAAACTAAACAGAGGGAAGGCTCTCATAGTAAATGTGTCACCTTGATTCAAATAAAGCATTCAACGACTTGAGCGATACCAGGATTGAATGGATTAGGAATAGGGCTTTGCTCCGTGAGACATACCTTCTAATTAATTACCAGGTAATCAATAGGGAGGTGGAACCCTGCCTGTAGATTCAGAGTCAGCTGAAAAGGTACCGTTTCAACGCATTAGTGAGCGAGAACAAAGAATCAAATAATTATAGGTGTAATGGAAAATCATTCAACTGGTTTGTGATCAAATTTGTATTCGATAAAATTTTAGCGAAGTGAAACTTCCGAAAAGTAAATTGGGTACAGTCGAGCTTTGTAATTGCACGACAGACCGTTCAAAGTATCAAGTAGGTATATCACCAGCCAGAGAATAAACTGGAAGATTACTTAAAAGAAAAAAAAAAACGAGAAAGTCCATCTGCTATGACATTGAAAGTTTTCGTATCAATGGCTTAATTAAATTTGCAAACAGTTTGTTTGACGGCTAGTTAGACACATGTCATGTATCCGTGTGCTTCATCTTTTAGCAGGGCCAAATTTGGCTTTGGTTCTATAGTAACGATCGAAAACTATGTACACTTGTATGCATATACCTACAAGTAGGTACCTAGAAAAAATAAAGCCTTGCGGTAACGATGATTACATAAGTTCTGCATGTAATGGCATGGATTAATATTTAAGTATGAATATTACTCGCATAGATACATGTCAAGATCCGGGCGAATCTGGCCTTCGATATCGCTAATGTGATAACGTATAATTTTTCACAATTACTATAGCGGTTAGTATCTTCGCGTGTTTCGAATGCTCGTTATGCAAACATACCTAAGGGGCTACGAAAAATACCAAAACTATATATATATATGTCTTTTGAAGTTAGTTTTCAACATTTTTTTCGCATGAGGTGATCGCTACATCGTGACTAATCCGATCCGATAAGGTGGATAAGAAACGAAATACCTTTGCGTTATACGTATAATATTATGCAATAAAAGTAATGCAAATTTATCATACTCTGCAGCGTCCCAAAAAACAGGTATACGCTATGTACAAACTAACACCCGCGCAAAAGTGTCCCTTATGGATTTTTGCCCGCAGGCAGTAACATAATAAGATCTAGAGATATGGGATGACTATGATTATGAGATTTGGAAAGTGTGGGATGAATTGTTACCAACGATTTGAGATCATTTTGGCATTTGCTTGAGAAGCTCGATCGAGATGCCCGATAAGCTTATCTGATAGTTTCGTTGTCATCTCGATTACTCATCTCACAGTCATCTGTACAGCTTGTTACGTCGTTATATACCCGTTTCTAATAACAAAACGGCATGGGAAGGCTGTGGCATTTTCTAAGTGGATCTCTACGGCTTATTACTTTTTCAACGATCTAGTATATACGAGCGGTCAACCGGATATACGTTTGATTGCCATGCAATTAAATATCTTTCGCAAATTAATCCCGGGACCCCGGATACATCGAAGAGCAAAGTTTCAAGCTCCTAGTTCTAACTTTCATCACCACTGAATGATAATGACACTGAAATCCTCTAAGAGGTGGGACTCGCCACAATAACCTCCGAGGTAATCAATATTCATGAATGATATCATCCGCAGCGGCTGGTAAGCGTTGCAAAAATTTACCATTTAGGCATTGAAATTCAGAGAAGATTAATGCAGTTAACAAGTGGTTATGCGGTTAGTAAATGCCACGTTCAATTTAGCGTTCATATATGTCACGATCTCATTCAACTAGAAATCAGAATAATTTTCAAATTATTGGAATCCTTTCACGACCACGTTGATGATTCTATCTTATCATTGAATGGCTAAAATACTGAAACAAAATTATAGCAGTTCGTTAATCAATTTTTAAAATAAATCCTTTACTGAAGAAGAACTTATTGTTAATGCAACAAGTTTCTGTGTATACATACCAGGGTGGTCCTTATTTAGGGTGTTTTTGAAATTTTCTGCGGATAGGGCGGAAAAAGTTTCTGAATGAATAAAAAAAAAAGTATCCGAAACTTGGAGCCTGTGTGCCGAAATTCAGAATTCTCGAAGCACTATCAAGGCGGGGGAAAGAAAATAATGCAGTGAGCTCCGATTTCCATTTAAATTAAATGGGAAAATTTGCTGCCTTGGAGGCTGTACTTTAAGCTGACCTACAGGCTCCAAGTTCAACGTACTTTTTTATTTATTTATTTGCAAGCTTTTTTCGCCTTGTCTGCAGGAAATTTCAAAAACATCCTAAATCAGGACCACCCTTATACATACATATACCATAGATATGTATATAAATTAAATGTAAGTGTAAGAAGGACAGATAAGCCAACAGCTTTTTTTTTATCACTTTCGTGGTTTCCGTTTTCACGTCGTTCTGAATAGTTTAACAGTGAAGCAACGAAACAGTTGGTAACCTAATTAATTGATTATTCCTATATATATGGATGTGATTTCATTAGGCAGCTTCATTTCACCCTTCAATTGATTTTTGTATTCATTCAGAATCCTGGGGTGCGATTCTGTAACTTTTGCGCTAACTTAACGCTCGTGCTAATTGTTGATTCTCGGGCAGTTGCATGGCGACCTCCGCTTGTTGACACCCGAAAACCGAGTATATGGACGCTATCGGGGGTGAACGGGTGCTAGTGGGGAAGCACATTGGCGTAGAATCGAGCGCTATGTTAGCGCAAAAGTTACAGAATCGCACCCCTGAAGTACATTCGAAAATTAATCAAACTTTTTAGGTCGGAAACTCGGAACAAAGCACGCATTAGCAGTTACTAGCGAATGAAAAGTTCCGAACATTTGGTCAAACTAAACCTTGTTCACCGGTCCACCCGACCGCAATGAATCACAATTAATGCTCGGAAAATTAATTACTGAATATCATTAACTTTGAGTCTCTTATATATCATTTAATGATAATTTAGTCTCGAATTTTTTCTACGTAACATGAAAATATTTTCATTGGAAAATGACATACGTTTTTTTGTTTTTTACAGTAACTTGTTCGTTATACAAGTGCAAATACATAAATAATGCTCTTATGATATTTGCAGCTAAACTTCGATCGTAATATTCGGAAGCATTGAAAAAAGATCATCTCCAGACGTGAACAGCAAAAGAAATTATGAAAATACTTCGAAAGTAAGCGTATTTCACTTTTCAGGGGTGCAGCTACTCGCTCATAATCATATGAACAATGACAAGTGATATACTATCGAATGTCTGAAACATTTATAGCCATAGCCAAAGATCACAGTGTGCCTCAGGCACCGCTACGTCCACTAAGAAAATCATCGGCATTGTGAGTAATAATGATAGTAATTACACTTCTAACTCTTTGCGATTCCAACATTTATCGGTTCACGTAGCCGTGCTTGTAGCAAACCTTTCGCGGACTCTTACTTTCGTCGGAGTTCCTCGCGTTCAATCAACTCATAATGTCATATAACTGTCAATGCATTAATTTATCGGCAGTAAATAATGATGATCGTGAAGTACCTAGTGACAGGCAACAACATTCGATTTTTGATTCGTGTTTGTGCCGAACAGTGGCATTGTCAAAGGTCTATGATTGTTTGATCGCACTACCTAAGTCCTAAACCAACCGTCAAAGTAACAACAAAAATGTTTACTCCGATTTTATTTTTCAACAAGATGTAATAAACGAATTTCACACTTCCAAAATTCATATTCAAACGAATTTTGTTCGATAATTATTGTTCAACCCTACGAATGGTATAGGTAGATGGTCCTCTCCAAGGTGCAGGCATTATGGAACTTCGAAAGAGAGATTACTGTTGAAACAAGAAGAGATAGCGTGAAAAATTTCGTATTGACAATACATGACAATTTTTATTTCAAGTCATTGATGTTGTTTTTTTTTTTTTTCTCTCTTTTTCTCACATATGTATGGCGATGAGAAAGCGCGTATTAATTTTTGCTAATATAAAGGCGAGTGTTGGAGAGTATTACAAAACCACATATTGATGACACGTATATATGAAGAGAAATGAAATGATAAAGATTCATACAGTCTAGACTTTGACTAATTGTATTGGAATTGCAAATAAATTTGTAAAAAAATTGCATAATAAAATTTTCACAACGATTGGTTACTCCAGCTTAAAAAAAAAATCTAAGTAGGCAGTATAATCTAAGGTCTGACATCTAAGTAAGTAAAGAATAAACAAGTTGCGTAACAAAGGTAGTTAGACAGAAGTAGCAAAAAAGTATAGTATCAGCCATCACTGACATACCTACTCGGAATATTTCAATGATCAACTCCAGCTGATGCATCTTGTCGTCCATTGTATTATGCGCTTGTTATGCATTTAGGTTGCCTTAATTGCAGGATGATTACGTATTTTTTTAGAGGTCACTCAAGGGCGGTAAATTTATGGATTTCCATTTCTAAACCATATTACATTATCAGCAAATAACTCAGGCTAGTAAAACACCTAAGGTATGGGTGCAGTGTGCAAAAGTTGCTACCCGCAATTAATTGGCGAATTTCCTAGTGCAAATTTTAAACACATCCTACCTCACTATTGTAAATTACGTTTTGAAGTTGATACAATACCGACGTGATTGAATGCCTGATGACAAAACGCAACGAAATTTCCCTTCCAATCTGGAAATGGGGTAGTGCATTCAATAGGTCATTAAATTTGCTGGTTGAACATGTATAGCAAAGGACATACTACAAAGGTGATAATTCCAGTGGAGTAATTCAGTCGTGTTATTAATATCGGTAATTACGCTTATTTATACGTTAAGATCTGCGGTTTGCAAGACTTGTTGACGCGGTAATTATAATAGGTGTGAATAATTGGTAATTAATACGATAGTATTACAGCAGCATCGGATCGATCACTTCGATATTGCAGACTTGTTTGCTATAGGTTGAGTGTTGGAGTTGAGGATTTCGTAGATTTAAAAAAAAATAGTCGACTACCAAGTTTTTCAGCGTCTTCCAAGTACTCCGTTAAAAATCTGAAACCACAATGGTTAGATTTATTATACTGTATAAGTAACATTACATGTAACATCTATGATACTTAGAACGTCTCAAGTGCTTTGTCATGCTCGTATTGAGCTAGTCAAATTAGCAAAACGGTTTAGGAAGTCTGAGACAGAAACACGAAGCGGGTTTCGAGACAATTTGATTAATTTCTGTGTCAGGACACAGAGGCTATTAATTACGTAAATGAGATCGAGAATTATCATAACTAAGGTGTTGCTGGATCTAATCGACCTTCGAAGTCTCTAAAAATAGTGGGATGCATACGGGTCTCTCATGCAACCGAAGAAGGCGACATCCTGCCCAAAACCTGTTTAACCCAAGGGAACTAGTGCTCGCCCTCGTCTCGTCGCCATGCAGGGAATAAGGATTATTGGCTTGACCGGTCAATGACCTGCCAGGAATCCCAGGCAAGTTTAGTCAGGGATTCCCGGAACAAGATACTTTCTTTCGACTTTTATTGCCGGATTGTGGCGCCTTAAGGTCCGTGAAATGATTGCTGTAATTTTTTTGAATTGCAGTTCTGGCTCACGTAAACATTTTGTACGTAATAACGTAGTAGGCTACGTAGCAGTCCACCAAAGAAAAAAAAATGAGGTACACTCATGAGATTGGTTTTTCAATTATTGTCTTCATGATAACTAGCAATTGGAGTCGTTAGATTTGCGAATTCAATTGGAATTACCAGTGCGTTTCACTCACGGTCGAAAACTCCAGTGCTATAATCTGTACCTTCGGGGATTCTGCAAGAATGAATTTGCGGAGAGTGCATGTAATTTGTTCCATCTTGAACGGGGTGTTTACGAAATCAATGACCAGTTCTGACCACGATTGTTAAATTGTGAAGATGATGACTTGACAATTGTTACTTCGGTACACATACTCGAAATATTGTCAACGTTTTGATAAAACGTTTGATCTGTCTAGCCGAAAGCCTGCTTCGTATGAAAAAATCTACTAGATAATCTGGGTGACAAAATATGTGGGAGAAAGTTTAACGGTGTCTTATGAAACACATAACATATAGATATAAATATATTATTACAGAATAATGGAATACAAATATCGAGAGGTATGCTGTATGTAAGAATTATCAGATTTACATTATAATATACGCATCTGCAGTATGCCAACCTATAATACCCGTGAGGCGTTCACCTCCAATACCATCGCGATGTGATCGAATGATATTAGAATACGAAATCACTTAAGCAGCTTTTTCCCAGATACCGTCAATCTGCTACCTACAGGATATCAAATCCGGATAAAAACATAAAGCTGAAACCTGCGTCTTCTTGGATCAACAGATGCGTCGATTTCCTTTGCAAAATACGCAACCAATGAAGGCGTTACCTGCCGATCGGAGTCGGATGAATACTCAATTTTAGAAAATTCATAAACTTGCTATAACGCTATTAGGTAGATACTGAGTCATACACATCGATGCATTTTTTCTTCTTTTCTCATTTCTTTAACATATGTTGCGTTATATTAGCCAGGGGTGAAAAAACGACGGATTCTGACGAGCCAGAGTCTGCTAGAGACCCCAAATAATGGAATATCACTTCGTACATTGCTTAAAAATTGGATCAGAGAATATAATGCAAGTAAAAATATAAGGCGAAAAAACGACGAAATAATTGTCTTCATATAGGGGAACGTGGGGTGGAACGGGCAGCGGGGCAGAACGGGCACCAAAACAAAAAAAAAACAATGTGGTCGGAAACGATTTTTTACGAAATATGGCGACGTATTTTGGATCAATAATGAAAAAAAAAAAAAAAAAAAAAAAAATTATTTTTTTTTCTATTTTTCTTTACTTTTTTAAAAAAAATTTTCAATTTTTTTTTTTTTTCATTATTGATCCAAAATACGTCGCCATATTTTATAAAAAATCATTTCCGACCACTTTATTTTTTTTTGTTTTGGTGCCGTTCTGCCCCGCGTTCCCCTATTTCGGGAATATGAATATTTTATTCTTCATTTCTTGTCAGGCTTATATTCTTCCGGAAAAATTCTTTTTCATGCCATCGCATATTTCGAATCATCTTGTAAACGGAAAAAGATCTAATTTATTCATTATTCATATATCCTGCATTTTCTTGTACTGCCAACTGCAGCTTTTTTCTAACCATGATTGCGAAGCAGAGAAACATCACCTCCTAGTTGAATCACGTTATAATTTTATAAATAGAAATTCGAATACACACAATTATATTTGAAAGAATCGTCCATTGTCCCTGGTCACGTCTTCTTCTTTACAAATCAGAGTAGGTATAGGTGTAGTGTTTTTCTTTTTTCCCGTTTTTGGAAGTTTTTAGTTAGTCTATTGCATGTTCATACGATCAATGACAAAACTGCTAGTTTCGTTTTGTGGTGTAAAACTTGTGAAAGATTGTGTAAACTGAATGAAAAATTAAAGTTCAGCATTGAGATGTTCCTGAAATACTCATGCGTTCGATTCCGAGTGTTGAGAGTGAGCATATCACGAGAAAAAATGTGCAACACCATCTTCTCGGACCATTCCTAATCTGATCGCGAAGAGAATTATTAAGAAAAAATTTACGGGATTCACAAATGATTTATTGCCATTATGATCATAATGATTTAGATGCTATTGCATTCTGTCTGATAGGACTAGTAATTATTATGGTCTGAAGAATATTCGGTCTAAGGTACAAAATTTTTGCCCATTTCAAAGGTGAGCCAAGATGTATTAAATATTCATTATTTTGACAAACGATACTACAATTATAAAATAAAGTTTTTACATTTTATTCCAATGAGACTTCGCACACCTTCAATGCTTTGTGGCATACCAACTAGCCAAGTTTGCCATTGCGAAGTTTGCCAAAGTATTTACTCAAGATTTATGACGGTCCCAAGTACGTCAGGTGTAAATTCACTTTTCTATTACTTTGTAAATTCCGAACGTGCCTCAGCCAGTGAGAGAATAAACTACTTATTTCCTAAGATACTAAAGATCTTCACTGATTAAACTGCTGAATTAATATAGTATGTGCTGCCACCCACGCTGTTAGCAAAGCTGGAGCCCTCGAATTAATCGAGTAAAATCCGGAAAGCGACCTTTTTCTTAATTTACGAGAAAAGAAATTTAATTGCATAACCTTATCGGGTAAAAAAATAAAAATAAACTATTCACCCTGGCGAAGGCACGAGGCACCAAACCATTACGTAACCAGAGCTGGTTCCTTGAAGATATAGTATATACGGTTTTCGTTAATCAGAAACTCTTAAGTGTGGATTATGTTAATGGGGAGAAATTTGGTTCCTCGCGGGTGCCGAAGTGAAAAAACTTCTAGTTCCAAAATAAAAAGTTGTAGGTGAGCCACGAGTTTATCAACTATATGGACCGATATATTTTCACCTCGTTTACCAAAACTGCCATCTTGTACACACGCATTTGCGAACGATACAGAACGTGTTCTCTTTCAGTTTTCCACACGAATAAGTTTTCAGCTATCTTGTGACCCTTTCCAACCCGTTCCAGCTGAAGTGGTTAACGTTATGTTCTGATTCGCCAAGGCAGATTGGAGTCGATTGAAAAAATATGATAAATGAATAGTAATATATAAGAATCAGATATACTCTATTATGCACCTGTATTTACCTTGAAGTAAAATCTTTTCAGGATACCATAGCTTCGTTGTATAATCCGAAAAACGATTATGCAAATCGATTATGTGTCAGTTAAAACAGTTTTATTTTTTTTCTTCCGCGCTGTCATATTCCAACGAATTATTTGGAACTTCTGGTTGTATCTCTGACCTTTAAATGCTTTTAGGACACGCCGATATCACATTAATTTACAGCAAAGATACTTGAATTATTATCGACGTGCCTCCAGCAAGAATCTTTTGCTAAAATTTTGAATGTCAAAATTCACCTACCGGAGACAGAAGATTTAGTTTTCAACATATGACTTATTAGTCGTTATATTTCATAAACTTTTTCAATTGTGCTCGATTGAGTATATACTACAATATGAAAAGGTCTGATAAGCTGTAGAATAGCAAGTCAAATATAATAAAATATTTTCAACGGGAAAGAATGTAGAGCCATACACATCGTGCACGACTGTTGAATAAAAAAAATTTAGACGCCTGTAATAATATTGACTCTATTTGCCGATTTGTACAAAGCTCGTGGAAAGTCTGTTTGCAAAAAGTCATCTGGGGCCGAGCAATATTTCAAATGAAACCGTACGGATATATACCGTGGAAAGGGACGCCAATTTCAGACTTGACACGAATATCCCTAGAGTCCGTCTGCTATTTGTTTCCGATTGTTGTCGAATACAATTGGCGGCAGAGCGTGGTAGGAATAGTTGTGTTTGTTGTGAATCTAGCAGACGACAGAACTAGGGATATTACTAAAACGTTGGTAGCATGCTAGTGCAATTCTGCCGACCAACGATGTTCGAATTAATCAGCGCCTGCGCGCTTGTACCAGGCTTTTTCCACGTTTCCTCACGGTATATCATCAGAATCCTATAGGACTCCTGCTTGAAATAACAGCACCTGAGACAAGGTTGTTTAAAAATGATGTGATTTCAGATAGCAAAAAGTTCTCAGACACTCAAATGTCGGATATCACTTTTCGAGATCGTGAAAAGCGGTGGGATATCGTTAGCAATAAGAAAACCAGAAATCTGCCATCATTTCTGAGCTAAATTGAAAGGAGGGAAAAGAAGTCTGAGGCTTACACAGAAAAACAGAATAACTTGAGCCAAGAAATTTGTTTTGAAGAACCGAAAATCTCTCGGGCGAAGTAAAAATTCTCTGGAACCAAGAAAATTTTCATGATTCAAGAAAGATTTTACTTGGTCTCAGAGAAATTTACTTCGCTCAAGAGATTTTCGGTTCTTCAAAACAAATTTCTTGACTCAAGTTATTCTCTTTTTCTGTGTATGAATACCAAAATAATGAAGCTTACTTGACTAATCTTACGACTGTAGGATATAATAATCTGTGCTGCAAGCTATCATTAGAAATACCAATGACCCCGCATATTGAACTGCCTTACCCGAATACCACCCTGTAATAACTGCCAGGATTACGAATAATGCGTATTATCTGGGGAAATTGGGGCTAAAATTGATACCGTCGTATCGATCCAATAAGCTCATATCCAGATCATTATCACATGACAAAACCTCTAGCTAATGATCACAATTTGTATGGGACTGTGTGAAAATTAGGTCAAAACGAAGATCACATAATGCTTGTGCCGGATGCTCATATATCTCCCGTAGTTCATCTTGATGAAGCCGGTTCTTATACGCTGACCTAAATCTTCCCGAATTTTGAATATGGGACAAGAAGGGCCATCTCCAGTCACGGTGGACCCGATCAAAAGATATACTTTCACTTTTATTGAGAGATCGTGAAGCATTTGTCTTGAGCGAAGCTGCTGGAGTGGTATTATATGAAGTAAAAGCCTAATATTTCAACTCCAGGATACTGACATGAAATATTCCAAAGGCAGATGTACGATTGAAGAATTTCTTCTAGCGCCTCATCATACATATACAGAGATAAAATAAAGCGGTGTATGACTTCGAGATGATGTAATATTATCCGATTGGACCGATCAACTTCTGTATCTGATATTGTGTAATATCGCTGAACAGAAGATGAGCTTTCAATTGCGATAATTGTGATTCTTTATGTACCGTCCCGAGTAGAAATTATATCAGGCAGCCTGATGTAACGCTATGTTCCGTCAGGGCCTGATCAGGCTCTAGTATTTCGTAGTGCTGCCTGATCAGGCCCTGACGGAACATAGCGTTACATCAGGCAACGATCAGGCCTGATCCGGGCCTGATTCGGGCCCGACATGGGCCTGATTCGAGCCTGACCTCATTTCTACTCGGGGTGATGTGACTTATTTCCAAATGACTTTTATCCGTGCCCGGTTCGAAATCTATAATCTTTTTGATCGCATCTTCATTGCGAATATTCATTGTGATTTAGCTTTGAAGTGAAGCATCGGTTATTTGCCCCCAAATACTATTTTCACTCGCGATTCTTATTTTTGAAATTCATTTTTCTCGGGCGCGACTGTTAGATTCTTTCTGAACGCTCGCGAAAAACCCGGTCTACGCATATTCTGAAGTTT
Organism: Tenthredo livida; assembly: GCA_963992785.1. Classification (NCBI taxonomy): domain Eukaryota; kingdom Metazoa; phylum Arthropoda; class Insecta; order Hymenoptera; family Tenthredinidae; genus Tenthredo; species Tenthredo livida. The sequence goes on from OZ023066.1 coordinate 7,345,562, forward strand.
ATCTTTTGATATCCCATCAGTATTCAGTTTTGAGGCGAAGAATCGATTATTTGCTCACAGATTCTGTATTTCATCCACGATCCTTGTTTTCGAAACTCATTTTTTTTTTTTCAAGTAATAATCGAATTACTATTTCGTCAAAGTAGCCGTATAAATTAAACGTGCCATAACTTTCCATACCCATAATTTAAATGTGAGATCCCCTAAATTTCAGATCTTTTCGTCGGACAGATCGACAAATAGAGTCCGGGTAACATTCTACATATAGCCAACTTACTTACTTAAATGTCATATTTTGCCATTTGGACGCCTGAAAGAATTTTTTAGAAAAATAAAAATTCAGAAACTTCAACAAATGGTTGGGTTAGCCGTTTTTTGGAGTTTCGAGTTTCTGAGAGTTGCGGTCGAGTCAGCATCTGTACATAAATCTGTTCTGTGGATATGAAAGACCCGGAAACGTGAAGATTCGTTGAAATGAGCAAAAGTCATTTTCGGACGAAACCAATACCTCTCTTATACAACCAAGGTGATGAAAATTAGGAATTCCTTATAGTGAATAAAAATCGTCAATCCTCGCGTTAAACGTTTGGATTAAAAGCGGGAGTCTCGTTTTCCCGACATCGCACATTAGGTCATTGGTAATTAAGATTGTATCTTTGCGAAAGTTGAATCAAATGACGCCTTGTATACTCACACCTTCGATCCCGTTAGGAAAATAAGGATTTCGGAGCTCCGTATCTTTGAGAAAATGATATGCCCCCGACCCAGCGATGGAATAATTAAAAATGGTTTCTCCGTGTAACTTCATCGGTATCAAAATCCTCCAAAATTCGATTTCACTAGCTCCTGTAACGGATTATTAATTCGGAAATAGTATGTTGTGATCCAAGTGCGGAAAGTAGGTAATATCTGACGAGTGTCGTTTGTAGTACGAGCCGAAGGCGTGTGCCGTAAGCCGTATTATTTCACATGAATCTTCTTAATATATTATTAACATAAAATAATGCTTTTTCCACACTGCGTGCGTGAAGTCCGATTTCGCGCACGCTCCGCGTGCATAAAATTCAACTTACTGCTCGTCGTGTTGAAAAATAAAGTTCAATACACGTACGAAAGATGATTCTCGACTCGTGTGATTGTCGCCCTCGCTTCGCCCGGGCGAAAAACTTCACACTCGTCCGAGAATCAACACTTTCGCACTAGTATCAAAAAGTACTATTTACGCACGCTACACAGGCCTCGAAAATCGACCTTTCGAAGCAGTTGTTGCAAAATATATGTTTCATACCGAAGGCCAAATAACTAACAGAGCCAAGGTAATCATCACGAAATTTGTAAACGATCGCATAGACATTTCGTACAGCGTAAATGCGGGAACACGTATGGTTCTTATGAATGATGCGTAATTCTATATACTCTTGTTTGCCTCAACGTATACTGCACCTTCCGCAATTGCGTAACTACTTGACGATTACGCATTGATTATATTTATATATGGAATGTCTACGTGACTTGTGATCCATGACTTTACAATTACTCAATGAAACGGAACTCGTTACTTATAAAATCAATATAAATACATATATTTGATCGTTATCCTCCCACTTGAGACATCATTTTTTCAAATCTTGGAATACGAGTTGTGTATTTCTCAACTCATGATAATGCAGTCTACAACTTTGGATAAACCGAAAGGTATTGTTGATTCTCAATTAATTTTTGTTCAAAAGTTTTGGCTCCTTTCCATAGGGTGAATAAAATGAACTTGAGACAATCTCGTTAGACGAATTTCGTTTCATACCGAGTCTTTAAATGAGTTTCTTGCTGTTCAGCAATTCACATTGTTGATTCAACCGTATAACTTCGCAAAGAAATTTATTATTCATTCGACTCGTTCGGTTTAATTTTGAATTTATTTCGATGTTATATAAAAACATAATTTAATCAGTGTAGGTACTTATTCATGTATACTCATCCCAAAATAAAAATTGTGCAGTCAAAGATGTGCCTATAAATAAAATTACAAACGTTTTGAGGCTGGAAGAATAAAGCATCAAATATTTGGCCGTGAGAGCTTCATCGCATTAATTGATCGATAAGAAAAGTATTTTCTTTTAGTCTTGATTCCACCATCTTCGCCCATCACTTAAAAGATTTTCTCAACGCTCTAGTTTCAAACGATAAAGATTCTTGACTGCTAGAGGAAAGCTTTTAGAAGCATCTCTACCGTCTCCATTAGCCGACATTTTCACGGACAGTATTCTCAATCGGGTTTGATTTCCATTAGTTAAATTCAACTAAAGAACGCGAGCTTCTATTATGATTGAAGAGATTTAAATAGCGGCGTCATAACTGCCGTACATTTTTCTCTACTCACAATTTTCGATTTCTGAATCTATGAGCTTAGGTAGGTACTGAGAATCCATGGAGAAGCTTCGTAATTATTATTACAGTTTCAAAGAGCCCGTTTCAATAAAACTGCAGCTACAGCCGACTGAATTTTAACGTGATTTTCTTTCCACTGAGAAACTATATCAGAACTCGTTGAAAATTAAATTTAGTCACGATATACCCGCAACGTCAGGTAATGAAATTTCATACTCTTATCAAACGAAAGCCCATTTAGCTACAAAACCAAACCCACCCCTCATCATTGCTGAACATCCCATTTCAGCTGACTTCTTATATTATATTATATGTATATAATATAATATAATAATATAATATTTTTCCTACATATTTATCTGCATTATGATCGAAATGCCTCGCTTGAAATCAATCATCTAGGTATATAGGTAGGTATATCTCACGTTAGTAGATATCAATAGGAATGAAAATCATCAGTAATTACGTATAATTAAACGAGAAAACCCGTCTAGTAGCTAGCTGGTTCAAATAAACTTTTGCGTATCTAAGTTATGCGCGAATGAAAAAACTTATTTCTTCCGAGTACCTACAGATCCCTAGAGATTGTTACATATTTCAACTCCTTTTATTTTCGCAAACTTTTGCAGATTTCTGAAAACTTCAGCGTCCGCTGAGGCATTCTCTAGACACAACTCCGGACTAGAGATCGTGGAAGATTTGCAGGCAGGTATATATAAACGACCAGGCATTGTTATTCCTCCTCTCTGAATCTGAAGAAGGCTTGTTTTATGTTTGTTCCATTTCTACATATTCAACAGTATTGTCGGTATAGGTGCTTGATATTGATTTGCACACTTCATGCTACAAGAATCTAAGAATTTCAGAATATTTTCACACCCTGGTTTAACACTCTATTTCATAAAACTTTTTAAACTTCGAATTTCGTTTCCGGGACACTGTCTCCTCATACTTCATCCCTGACATGTCACGATGAGTCAAATCTATAGAATGATAATTCATAATTCGTTCAATTTGATCAAAAGACCATAAGAATGTACATACTGCTTAACTCTCTAATTGAATAGCGTACGCGATGGTATCTACGTGTAGTGTGAACATTTTGATTGACGAAATAATGACTGCAGTTAATATAAAATACTTAGGCATAGTATATACTATGCAAGTGTGTGAAAAAGCCATGATGAAATTTATTTTTGATTAGTGAAATATGACGAAATTTCTATATTACATCTTCTGCCACCGTATAATGCTCGTAAAAATTGTTATAGAACCCTGAGTAGCCAATTGGAACTATCGTTACTCTACAATTTATATCTATATCAAATAACGACGAGTGTTAGAAGTATGGAATGAGATAGGAAATGTTAAAATTAATTTTTATGGGCTACTATAAAAATTGGAATTTATTGACCGGTTTCGATATATAGACAGTATTCACACTTAAATAAATATCCTCAAACTACCGAGCTATCAAAGGGCATTTATAACTAACTTTAACTCCGAATCAACTAATCTGCGTGAATATCGGTAGCGTACACTTTTTCGAAACTGCTGAATACACTCTGGTGTAAAACGAGTCATTATGTATGTATGAATCGATCTGCAATTAGTAACCTTTAATGGAATGAATAATATTAGTGAGCTTTAATGAATAATCTAAGCGAATGCTTGTATACTGGGATTTATCTTGTTGCTCGTCAATCTCAACCTGTATCATTTTTATCTTTGAGTAATGGCTTATAAACGGCTTAAGTGAATCGATCAGAAAATCGGAATTTTGTACATGTTTGAGGTAATGCCACCGACTATAACGGAGCGAAAATAAATTCTTGCTTGATAACTGACTAATGGGTTTTCAATTTATGTTCGAAACTTATACGCATCCGTTTCAAACTTTGCCGAATTTGTAATGGACATAATGCTTCGTGAGTTATTTTGAGTGCCCATATCCAATAATCATGTAGTATAAGTAGTTGATTATAATACATTCCTTCAGGTTCTTTATTATTGGAACGGATCTCTTCCATTCAACCGATATAAATCCCCGCGGCTTTTGTCATATGCAAATTTGTTCGATTAACAACTTTCAACATTAGTCAGAACGCGCCTTATCACTCATTTACATTTGAACAAGTAATTGGTAATTGGGTAATTAGTCGCTCTCCTACATATTCAAATTTTCAATAATAACTACATGAAAGTTTAAGCAATCTCTTATCAAATCACTTAGCGTCTTTATTCAGATAAATTTTTTGCCCGATTCCTCATGACAGGCTAATCCCACTTTACGAAAAGTCTTCTTGAACGTTCTAGCGTAGCTGTGAAATTGAATTTTGAAAATCGTATTAGGGTAAAGATAAGCAACAAAATATATCAAATTATTTCACCCATATCTACAAAAACAGCAATTTCACTATTGGGCTTATCGAGTTTCACTTCCTCAGAAGTATTGCTATGAGCTAAACTGGCAATCGTTACTTCATCAAGGGCTATCGACCCAGAATAAAAAAGTAACATTTGTTCAAACAGTTATAAACAATTCGAATTTGTTTTATCATTATATCAGGCACTGGATGTACAAAATTAATAATACATTTCAAACATCATGACCCGAAGCCAACTTCCAAAGCAATTATGTAATCTTCCACTTTAGTGGAGACTGTCAATAACATGGTTGATGATCTGAGTAGCCGATAATCGTGGAACGTATTTATTTAGTCCTTCAATATACGAACTCACGCATAATATATTTTGATATATATATATATATATCATATGCGTGGCTTGCTTCTGACAATCAATTATCAGACATCTTAGATTGCGCCAATTTTATTATTCAGATTTTGTCAAATGTCAATAGCGAATAGGTTAATGCGATACTTCAACATCCACCTTACATGTGACAATGCGGTACCATAATGAATTGCATGTTATATTCGAGTGGGCGGTAGGTACAGGTATCTTCTTTTCAATGACGTCACCGCCGAAAGTGAAAGGACAGACCTCCTTGGAATGTCGTGAGAATATTATAGACGATAAATGGCGTGTTTCTGATTTTTTTTAAGTTTTTCTTTTTTTTCTGCTATGTTAGTTATTCATTCGTATAATCACCCTAGAACGTCATTAATGCTGAATATTTGATAATTAATTAAAAATTCAACACAATTTATGTTAAATATGTATCCGCAAAGACATGGAAACTGCAGTACGAACACGAGACTATCGAATTTTTATGGCAATATTGTAAATCCAAATGTACTAAACGGAGATCTGATAACTGTGATAATATCTCGTTCATCGAACAAAACGTGAAGGATAATTATGGCGATTTACATCTTACGAACGTTTTTTATTACCAAGAAATTATAACATCGCAGGTTTGATAATTATGGGTATTAATAATCTCCATAAGCTCGTGAGAGGTAATAGATCTTCAAACAATTATGTATTACACACGCAGAAACTCGTCGGGAGTTGATGTTAATTCATAAAATTTCTATCTAACCTTGATTATGATTTATTCTGTCACGTTAACAGAACTGTAGTCATCTTCTGCAGTGAAATATCTATGCATCTTAATCCTGGCCAATTATAATTTACTGTTTCCTGTATGTAACATTGTAACATATATATATACGTGGAAAATCCGAGCGGAACTTCCACGCTGGTTTAAACGCACATATGCATAAGTACATCAACAAGGATTGATAGTATTCCTAGGCATGAGTTCTTAAAAATGAAAAAAATTTCGATCACGAAATGAACTGTACTAATATTTTAGCAGCAAGCGGTCGCGAGTACAAAAATGATGACCCACCGACACGCGATGAAAAGTTGTGCATTAGCGAATAATGGCCAATTGCGACTGACACATACATACATTACAATGAAACGAATTTAAGCAATTAAAATATAGCTAAACCGGAGTTGCATCACGGATAATAGATTGTCGCGAATTTATTAGCATTCCATGTGAACTATTCTATAAATATTAAAGTCTGTATTAGAAGAAGTTTTGAAACATAATCATTTTTTATGATCATCTGGTCCAGAATCTGGAAAGACGAGGAGTTTATCAAAGGATATAAATGCACAAGTTATTGGAGATTCTTGGCTGGTCACAAAGTTGAACACGCAAAGTTTTTTACCTGTTTGTAATAATAAAAAGGATAGACAAGCCCTCAGTATCGACATTTTACTTCTATTCATCCTGAAACTTTCTTTACCTTCTCGATATTAAACTACAAAGCAAAAATTCAATATTGTCCACAAGATATGTTTGGCTTGACCCAAAAAAATAGCAAAAAAAAACGTGGAAAAATCAGTCGTACGTAGGAGCATTTTCACATCGAATGGATAACAAGTTCAAGTTCTTTACATTCGTAAATCAAAAAAAATTTTATGAGTCAATCTTAGTTCATTCATGTTAGAAATGATAATATTCTTGATGTCAACATTTGTCAACTAGGTATACACCACTCATTAGCTCATGATTATTAACGGATGTCTGTTCTTGACATAGAGTAGAGTGGGTCAAAAGACGTTCGCCCGAAGTCTCGTGATAATTAACGATTCATTATTTTATGAACCATAGCATGTGTATACCTACTTATTATTCGGCAATTTGCTCAAGTCCCCGCCATTCCCATTCTCTTACGGATGTATGATTGATCAAAAAAACTGATCGAATGAGCAGTGGCTAAGTTTTGTCACCGATCAAATTTAAGTACCAAGAATAATAGAAATTGAATGGCTTTCTTTTTGTAATTGAATAGATCTCGATCAATATATCAGATTCTGATATTTTCTACTTTCACATTTCCACCTGGCGATAATGAAACTTGCCAATTAATTTAGTCATCAAATCTGCATGTAGTTTTACGATGAGTTTGCCTTTGCCATTTTCCTGATTAATTACCGTACGCTTGACGGCATGTCTACAAACGGGGATTGATAGTAAGAGTACTCGGTACGCGGTACGCGTATCATATAGTATCATAAAGTACCATTTCCCTACCGAGCAAGTGTTTGGACTGAATGAGTATTCACACTACTTGGTAGGAATATGGTATCAAAGTGAGTACCCCATACTCTCTAGTATAGACTATAGGTTACTCATTGTTCATTATAGTGTGTGGGTAAAGCGACATGACATTACGCCTTACGTCTTAAATTAAGGATGTTCTGGCGTTAGTGTTCTAACGTTAGGAATACGATGAAAATTCTACAGATTATTTATTTTTCCCATTTAAATACGTGTGTAAAGTTTAAAGATGATTGACTTATTGGTTCAATAGTTATTCAACATTTAATTTTGCATGGATTCCTATGGATTAGCAGCACATTTTTGCATTTCTGATCGGAATTAACAGAGAAGCAGCGATGAGATAATTGTATTCGAACTTTTCGAGTGTGTAGATCCAATTCTTAGCAACATTTGTAAAAAAAAATTCTTTCCGTTTAAATTTCAGTAAATTTTGTCTGGGACTGTATAGCCAGAACATCCTTAACGTTATAATAAATTTAGGATTATTAATCTTCATATAGATCTTTGTCTCGAGAGGGTGTACCGAAGTAATCGGTGCAAACATATCCAGTAATTAGTTCTGGAAGCAGTCTCCAACTCCTGAATCTACATATATCCGTTTTCCAGGTAATTGTCAGAGAGTGAATAAAGTTTATTGCGCTGGTATTTAACTCTCCATTTATAAAGGAAATAGTGGAATATCTTCTACAAAACATTTGGGATATGAATCTCTGTACCTATAGTTAAAATAATTTTTGTACTTCTGTATTACGTACGTAGTTGAAAAGTGAAAGAGATCCATTCACGCTCAGATAAGCATTGATTCATGACAGTGAAATGCTATAAATTTTTCCAGAAAGCACACGAGACTACGTATAGTTATAATGTTACACTGAATATGTGTACCGTTTTCGTTTATCCCCATACCTACTCCGACGTTCATAAATTGAAACACATCATTCCACGAGTCGCTGAAATAAGTAAGATGAAATTGCAGATACAGTGGTGGAATACCTAAATTTTTAAGTAAAATTTTATCCCTTCATATGAAATTTCCGGAGTATTTTCGGTGACGATGTTTCGTCGTTTACGTAATTAAAGCCGTGCGATAATTTAATTTGGACCACTCAGGAGACTGTAAAGTAAAGTTAGGAGCTTGGCAACAAGGAACTAACGAAGCTAGCAGTTGACTTGATAACGTAAAGACATTGTTCTTCGATGCTGACGAGTCAGGACTAGGTTCTGCGGTTTCGTCTTGACCCAGCAAATTACTTCCTCAGTAAACGACCATGCTTACAGCAGAGGTTCTTGTTGATGAAATCCTATTACCCATCGCGGTTATTGAGGCATGAGTAAAACTTTTTGGGGTACCTTCCATACCCAAGACATCGCGAATATGGAAATGTCTCTCAAACAAGACGCCGAAGGAATCTGGTAATGATTGTGTGAACATACTTCCTTAGATATGGACAGATACTAGAAATCGATGTGTCTACAGTATTTTCAGGGCTGCTCAAAAGTACTGACAAAGTTTTAAAAAGAAAGGGTGAGCAAGCCATCATCTTGATCATTGTGATATACCATCTGTACTATACCTAAATATTTTTCCCATCACTCGCTGTCTCAAAGTTGAATGAAACTTCGATCTCATCGCGATATAAATACACGCGAAAATCCGCTTTTGACGTTTTCAACAAAATTAAGTAAATTCTGTGTACTGATAATGTGATTCTTCGATTCACAGGTGGGTTCCCAACGCCTTTGTCTCCTAAATTCTAGCACGAGCTTTGAATCCATTTATTAAAACAAAGCAAACACGGTAAATCAGATGGGAAATAAATTCAGAAATAATATAATCCCAGCAAATGAGTTGAGAAGTAAATAATAAGGAAATTGTGAGAAGGGTGAACCATCACGATGTTTGTGAAGTTCGTAACTTCATGATTTCAAGTTTTAAGTCCACAGTTCTTACACCCATCCGAATTCCGTTACTCTGCGGAGGTGGTTTTCAAAAGGGCAACCCACAGACGTGATCGGCCCCAGAGATCCGGATGGATCCTTTCTACAAGGGTGCGACGAATGTGGACAATCAGACCAAATCAACGAGCCGGAAGTCCGTAGGCTCTCGTTTAAGCCTTTGGAAAAAGCCTCTTCTCAGTTCTCGCAAACAATTTTGTACTACTCGGTGTCTAATGAGTTTGAAATGTGATTTACGTCAGGCAAACAAAGTCCTCTCACTTGACTGATGAAATTATACCTATTCCTATACGCGCGTTTGCCAGCATTCATATATTGTCTCTATGAACGTTGAGGATGAGATGATCTTTTTTAACGCCCCCTATGATTTATTATCCTGTAATATCACTAGTTAAAAGTTTCACTTTCTTTTCTTGGCGAACAACGCGAAGATGGGTACCTTATACTCTGTGGCCTCAAGACCCAACCATAATGTCAGATCCGGCCTAATGCTTCGATGGCACACCTTTCGTTGACACGGTTCAGCAGACAGCAGGCGATCGCTGACCTCAGCCTCAGATGCATCTTAAATATCAAATCTCTGAGTCAAACGCGTTTTACGCGTTGCAAGCTCTTCGATTGACCCGGACAAAATTACGCAAATGATTATTCCCACCTACCAGACAGAACACGTGAATACAATATTCATCAACCATCTGGAAATGACAATAAATGTATACATCTCGGATAATTCGCAGAATAATTATGATAGACTGGGAAAATAGGTGAAATCATTCGGTTCATTTCATGGTACAAAGTCTTTTATTCAAAATATGAGAACTGCACTCCCGATGGATGTTGGAGTTTCAATGTATTTCATTGAGCAAAGCTTATTTTTGAATTACTATAATTGAAATGGAACTCAAAAAGGACACAGAAATTTCGGGTCTTAGGAGTGAAAGAGATGAGTCCATAAATTGCAAGTACCCGGTACGAGGGCGTTAGGACTAAGTAGTGAAAATATGCTAGAGTACTCATGCATCCTACGGATTCATGAAACATTGGAGTTAAGAAGATTTACGAGGGTATAAAGAGAGGACCGGGACTATTTAGGATTAAGGGAAGTTGCAGTTTTCGGAAAGGAGCTTTTATGGGTTTGGGATGGGTAACTAAGCTCAAAACACCTAAAATACAAACATTTAAATAGGGTAGGTACCTACGTTACGGGCTTACCTTCGATATCCGTTCACGCATCGCGTAATTTTCTCCTCTGAACAGGACTCTGATCCTTCATTACATTCGGAAGAACGAATCGCAATTACCTTTCTCACAGGATGTGACGTAAGCAATTAGACACGTACTGGATCGGCCCAAGGCAGAACGGACTATAGGATTTATTCATCGTGTTTGGAAAGCCCAGAACGTTTTTGGCTAGTCATCAACTTAATCCTAACTTTGTACCTGTGTGTCGTTGAACACTTATTGAAAATGAACAGCAAACTTTGTCTTGGATAAGCTTCTTCAAATTTATACAACGGCTTAACGAACACAATCATATCCGATTGAAAGTAATCTCAGCACCTTTTAATAAAAATAAGATTCTCTCTTGTTTCCACCTCTATACTTACATCTAGACGCATATAGTAACCAAATTCTTCATACGTACATTATTACCCATTATTTATTAACGATTTCAGCTTCTGTTCACTCAAAAGCCTTCGAAACGTTTACAAATATCGTAGTGACACGTATCTAAAAAAAGATTATTATCAAACCTACGAATTTCAAGTATCTATTTAAACGCAATGCTTTGTCACGGAATAAAATTTGTCGATGGTATACAGCTGATGCTGACAAGGACATGAATAACACAATAACACAAGCTAATAGTGGGCTATTGTTGCCAAGAGAATCCTTCATTCAAGTTATTGATTTTTATGTTTTATTCGACAAGACTGAACGAACAATATTTCGGGTCAATACATTTCTTCAATGAATATGGACTGTTTCGATTTTACTAAATAAAATATTCAAGCGTAGGTAGGTATAGAATAAGCCAAAGGTAAGACTGAAATTTATAAAATTTTACACTCAAGATTTTGTCAAATCTTTCATCAATGAAGAACGATTACTACTTAACTTTTATTCAATTGGCGGCACCGCGTTCGCAAAAAAAAGAACTTGAATTACATAAGAAGACACTTTTTAAGGAATGATTTACGTGCATCGAAATTCCCTTTTCCGTAAAGACGATTGAGGCTACTGCTTCACTGACAAATAGTGGCGTGCAGATTCACCTCGACATAAATTGCTATACCATTTTGTTACGTAACGTACAAGGCTCACACTCGCAATAACTTGTAAAACGAGACCATCTTCCCTCGTGAGAATATTCCATTAGCGAAATTTATAAGAGAATATAAAAAAAAGGGAATAAACTACAGTATTGAAAAAAGTTTAACGAAACGAACAACTTCAGCGAATATACACTCATACATTATGATAAAGGCATGAACACTTAAAAATTGTATTAAATTATAGAAAAATTTATTATGTGCGTCGCACAACACCATAATAGTTTCATTCTATGATTAGTCATTTATCTGGTGTCGTATTTCTTAGTTAATAGCATTCAGCCAATAAATTTACGACGTAGGTGTCTTTAGCTAAAAGGTTTTCTTGAGTGGCAAGAAAGTGCGGGTCCGCTGTCCGAATCCTAAAATGAACAACATCTTTGAAAAGGATCGAAATTAAAAGGTAATGAGGTATAGATACAGGCAAAACTTTTCGCAAATGAGTCACGCAGGTATATTTATACATATACGTACCTATGTGCGGGAAATAAGAACAAAATTATTAAATAATTTCATGTTAAAACGTAACACTTTCTTATCCCAATATGACGATATAAATGTATTTTTGCCAACTTCATACTACTGGTCATTCATATTTCAATACTGAATACAATAATTACAATTAGTACCGGCAATACTTCACTTATACGGGGAAACAATGTTTCAATCATCTGACTAATTGAAGATCATAAAGTTATGGTACTTAAATGCCAATTAAATGAATATTTTCAATAAGAATTACGAACAAATATTGTATAGGTATGTATGTCTCATCGCTTCTCAAGGGAGCGTTACAAAAGACTGTATTTTCAACTCGATGTGTTCAAGGTATAAAAAATTGTCGATATAGGTGCTATTACTTATGTCAAATTATAATATCCGCAAGAACTTGGTAGAAAAACTTTTCATTCATATCTTATGACTGGATTCGAAACTATTGACTTAACAAATAACGAAAGAACCTGCGAGGAAACTACCTTCGAGAATTTGAATTTCACGCACATCACGGGTTCTATTGTAATTAAACCTGAGCGAAGCGCGTCTTGATATGATAATTCGTGTTTCACAACGCCCGTTTGATTAACTACTAATTAATTCTTCTTATCCTCCTGCAAACTATGACGGATAATTTTACAACCTTTGTGTTATCTTTTTTTTTACGATTACAAAATTACAATTTAAAACACACCGTTAAATGATTGCGATTTATATTGCTACCTACATTACCATATATCAACACCTTAAGAACAGACTACAGGTACAGTAACGCACGTAGAAATATAATTATTTATCATAAATAATGTTGATACTTGCCGCTGATAAGCCAGGAGATTATTCCACTCTACCTATGAAGTTATGTATGTACGTTACGTAGTGCATATAGGTACCCACAAAACCCATAAATATCCTTCTGTCCGAAATTTCAGGGTATGTACAGAGAGAGATGTGGATGTGGGTGAATTCCCAAAGGCATTTCGTTTAGTGTTAGCGATGTACCGGATTTTGATGTGTTAAAATTGGCCAGACGATTATAACTACATACAATGCGGATTTAGAACAAGGATTAACAATTAGCATCTATTGGGAAGTAGTGGAGTAAATTTTGGCTGCGTACTATACTGGCTAGGGAATTCGTTCCAATGGGAGAGTGACGTTAACATTTTGCATTGTCTTTTAGCAGTAGGTAGGTATATGTGATCGTCCAGCCTTTAGATATTGTATTTAAATTACAAAAACTAAAAGTAATTAACCGAAAGTAAAACTCGTACCTACCGTTGAAACTGAATGAAACAAAAAAATTGTGTAAAAAAATGAAAAGAAAAAAAAAGGAAAAAACCAGACGATAACTCACGTCTAGAATTTCAAGTCGTGAAATTTGAAGACAGGTGGTTCATTAATTAAATTTAATTACTGCTCCCTCGCTAGAAGTACCTACTCCCTTTAGAATGTCCAGCTTTAACAAGAGAGAGACATATTACAGTTTAGAACTTCTTGCTCAGAAATTTCAGCTCTGTTTAACTCTCACCTATTGACCCTGTGGTCGTTTGTTCGTCTCGCCCTTTTTTCGTTTTATTTTTACCCAGAAATGGCCTCACTGCTACGCCTATATCCCAAAAATGTTCACTTTGGGATCTAAGGGTTGAAGGGAATAAGGGGTGGTGAACACTCAAAACGTTTCATTTCCCGTCTTCCTTTGCTTACTTCTTCCCCTGTTTTAAGCAGACCCAACACCACGCGATTATCCCGGCATTGTTTATCTCACCCTTGGGAAACTTTGAACAAATCGGTTCCTTGTCTCTGTTGTAGATCGACGTAATTTTCATTCAAATTCCCGCTACACCAAAAAAAAGGTGCAGGGTCAGCCTATATCCGCCCTATGCCACCATACAAAGATAATGGACACCCAACAGCTGATCATTGAAATTTAATGCGAAATTATTTAATTATTTTTAAGTTCTGGCCAAGAAAAGTGGAATTTGGGGTGCAGGATTCGACTGAAAAATGATAAATCAAAATTATCAGCCGTGTCAAGTCAAAAGGGTGAACATCCAACGTTATAGCCCATTTACCGCATCCTACGTCTTGGACATGAGGGATGAAATACCTCGAGAACCGCAGTATCTACCGAGCTGAATTGTTCTATGCTCATTCCCAACATCTGCTGCTCGAACGTGAGCTTGTATTCATCGCGAAAACTAATCCGCGTTTTGTTGAAAGAAAATAATCCATATAGTGGAAAAAAAATGATGATGTATGTTTCGCCATACAACGGAATGCAATTTTGTTTCTTCCAATTTCGAGCTTTACATCTCGGATACATCTCTATTCTCCAATAATCAACCCTTACTTTTCTCATCTTCGATGGGCCATAACTCGGCTCGTACCTGTAAAATAATTCGATCACTTGGCACTTGAAGCACTTGTGAAAGTATGAACAATTTTATGTGCTTTTTATCCTCCTATCTTCTTTCCATTCTCCGAATTTCTATCTTTTTTTATTTCATACGACAATAGAAGTTTAAAGTTACCCTACTTTTCGAGGGTTGAAGGGTGCGGTTCCAGCCCTTCAACGGCCAAACTCTGTCGGCTCGGATATCTCGCTATGGCCTACGGATAAATTTTACAATAAGGAAATCCGCACATTATTTTCTCTGGTTTAGGGGGCCAATCATAAATCTCTGAGAGTTCCTCGTCTCGCCAAATTTCGCAGTACGCCGAGCATCAGTTACCAAGCAAGACTCATCTCGACCTGAAAACAATATACCTAGTTGGCAATACAGTATGTGTTGTACGTAGGTATAGATATATAGAATCCGTGATCACTGCAGCATCTTCACATTCACGTCGGTTGCGTAAGGAAACTGAGGTAGTTGCTGGAGCAAAGTTAAGTTCTACGTGATCTGAACCGGGCCAGGTCCCTCAGGCTACTATTAAATCGGGGATTGTTAGCATCTGCTTTTGCCTTAGGCTCACCTTTTTGAAATGGGAGAGATTCTGCGCTGGGAAGTATATAGGTACGTTATGGTCTTTCGAAATCAATACCTTCATGGCTCTTTCTTTACGGTTGATATATATAACTAAAACATCCCCACCTTATTTTACCGCACTTTATTTCATTCTATATATGCGTAAGATTATATATTCGTTAAGTTTTGGTTGGTGAAATATGCGGAAGGTATATTGCCGTCGACGTGCTCTGCTAATTCACGTGCCATGATTTCACTACTTCGACTAACCAGCATTAAAATTTCAAATTTATGAATCATAAGCGAACTAACATGTGAATGTCTCATCGGAAATTGAATATTGGAGCTATTTCGAAGGGATGCCGGTATGTACTGACACAAATAGATAAACGTATAAAAGAGGAGTGCTGCTAATGTGGATACAGGTATAGAATCTTAAGACCTTTGCCTTTAATTATACGCCACCTGGCGCGTGAATATATTTCAATTTAAATGGATTCTCCTATCGACAAAGCGCGAAAGATTAGAATCAAAGTTCAAACAACTTTCATAAGCTATTGTGACGTTCCACGAATTTTCCATTCCATAGTAGTAGAAATAGAAGAGAATTTGACTTATGCTATTAACTGCTATGTGCATATTTAGTTCTTGGATTAAAGTCACTTGTATCACTGTCAGGTCGTAATGAACAAACTTTTCCTCAACTTTAGAGTTAAAATTTTAAATTGAATCCTGCGGCAAGTTGTAAACGGCAAAAGGACAAAATCAAGTCGGTATTCATCACGTGCGCAACTTTTGGAGATTAAATTCTCAGAGTAGAACGAGCAGCTTCAAATACAAACATTATAATCAGTTATCATTTAGTATTATAACTGCTAAGCCATGTTTATGCCGGTTTTCAGTAATCAGAGCAGCCGCAGTTATTGACTTGAAGAAGTTTTAGTATACTTAATGATGAGTAAACTTTGAGAGTTTTTACCATTGGTTTAAAATAAATTTTGGTCGTTGCAAGCTCGTATATTTTTTAACATCTAGACAAGGCCTGAGCAGTAAGCTTCAATATCAGGTTGTTAAACATTGAGAATTCTAATTCTATGGAAATTGTTTCCCCTTCGACAGACTAAGCCCACTCTCAAATTGCGAGTAGTTCAGCCAATTAAGAAATGCTAATTATTCAGTGTCACGATCAGTAATTAATCCGAATCTCAAACTGGAATTGCAAACCTACTAGAATGAAACGGCCTACTAATCGATGAGAAAACTCTAGCTTTAATAGACAGCGGGAGAAACGCGGATGAAACTACTGCAGGCTTGTTCCATCTGGAATTCATTTACCCTGAAAAATAATCACTGGAAACAAGATTGACCCTCGTCAGACATGCTTTCAAATGGGATCTCCAAAGACATGGATAAATTTGAAAAAATGTAGACCCTCAACCCGTTAATATAAACTTCAGCTTTGGTTTTTTTCAACTATTAGAGGTTTCGTTAACAATAATTCATCCGTTTTCAAAATTTGACTGGCATAGGTGCAAATTAAAATGATACATGACTGATCTGTGGGAACATTGGCACGTTGTGCAAGTCGCGATTACCATACTAGCTCATGATTCATAATCTTCTGTAAATAAATCAAATATCTATAGAACCTGATAGACAAAGTCCGGTTAGTGTTCTAACGATTTTCGAGTGGGTAGGATACCTAATGCAGAATATCAGAAAAATGAATACTCGTGATCAAGATCTGACGAAAGGCGTTTCAAAGTGGAACTAAGGGGAAAAATGATGGATTTATTTTTTCAAAAAATATTCATTTCCTTCTTTAGTTTTAGTTGTAATTTATTTTGTTCGTAGTTCTAACATTTAACAAACACCTATGAAAGCTAAACGCTCGCTGCTGCCTAAACGGCTGCTGGGGCGACGGGAAGGTGATCTCCCTCGGCACGGAAACCCTCACCGTCGGCGGTCCAAGTTTCGGAAATTTCCTTTCCATCGGGAGCATAGTAGCTGAAGGATCCCTTCTTCACAAGAACATGCCCGGTATTATCTTTGTTGGGGACAAGAGCTCCTTGCTCAGCAACTTTGGTTCCATCGCCGGAAACATAGCTCAAGGCGTACTGGCCAAAATCGTCACGAGTCTCATGGTAGTCGACGATGGGAATAACTCCAGGAGCAGGTGAGTCCGCAGGGCGTGCAACGGCGGCAACAACCATAACGGCAAGAGCGAGGATCTGGTGATGAAAAAAACGTTAATTGATGAGCACAATGCAATAGCTCGAGGACGAGGATCTGCCGAGAGGGCAATCGGACTAGTTGTTTGCTTCGAGTATGAAAATTGGATGTGGTATTTTTCCATGGCTTTGTGGAAAAACACATGACGATCAAAGTTAGGCTGACTCTACCTCAGGTGTAGGTAATCGATGATCAAATAATGGAATAATTATACTCACGACTTTCATGATGAAGTTTTACTTGGGTTGTTAGAACCGATGGTGTTCTTAGGAAAGCTACGAAGACTGTGGTACTTCAAAGAAAATTTTCTGCCCATTTATACTAAAATTGACAGCAGCGACGTATACATACGAATATTCAATATTTACGGTTATCCAACCACCATTGAGAAGCCCCTTTCACTGAGAATGGAACGTAAGATAACCGAAAATAAACGGGCGAAAAAATTTCCTCCGGGCGATGTACAATTTTCAAATTAAATTTTCACCTCGTATACGAGGGTCTACCGTTTCTTCATACCGTTTACTATACCTGGCATGTCATTGGTGACACCAAAGCCCATTAACGAAAATATTTTAACGATATTTTGAGATCCTCATGTACTGCAAGTCCGCTACAAGACGATAAAAACTGATAGACTATGGATAAGATCATATAGATCCGGAATGAAAAAGAAACGGACAATGAGAAAATTTTAACTCAGTTTTTTATATCCATCTGAATCTATTTGTATATGCTTGTATGTCATCTCTATCAGACTTTTTTTTAACAAGGACATGGATTATAGAAGTAACGACACCAATATGGCTTGAGATCCAAATTTAATCTTCGATTCTATCATTTACAATCTATAATCACTTGTTATGTTTGTTCGATTGATTTTCCATTTGCTTTTCAGTCATTGCAAATAGAGGCATGGCTGTGAAATTGATTTGTTCTTGGTTTGATAAAGTATAAACTTAACAATACACAATTATACTATCAAATGCAGTTCTAGTTGCTGGATTCAAAATCTTTATTGAATGAACGACAGCTTGATTAACAGTCGTAATTTTTAACGTTAAATTATACCTACTGCCCTTTTTTTCAGTACAGATGTACCCATGTATTGTTTCATTTATCCAATTTTTTTCAATTAATCTTTGGAAGGTATGACGAGATTGGTAATTTTCAGGCTGAATAGACAATAAAAAAAGGATGAATAAGCCAAATGGAAGAATAAATTTATATGTAAAATAGATAAGCCGTGGGAATGAAGTATTAGAGATTTGGGAGTCTGGACCGAACAAGATTCATCCGTGAGTTTAATTGCTTAAGTTTATTCTTTACTTTCGGTAAACCAATCGACTCTTTTGCGGGGTTGAATCGAGTTTACTTTCACCCCCAATGACAAACGCTTTCTACAACTTTCTTGAGTAATATTCTTATCGTCTATAGAACAGTTTCGTTCGATAGCAATAAGTATTGGAAATAATATAACGTGGCATGTGTCGGAAAGTGAAATCACTACATACAGTAACACACTGCAGTTGTATTTGTGAGCCATTTGTCCTGAGGGTTTCAAATTTCAATATAAATACTCAAAGTTTTCAGTATTTTTCATCAGTTCCATTTGACTCGTCATTTACTACACTATCTCTCAATCCAACATGCAAATCGTGAGTAAAATTACCGTCATACCAGTGATCAAGCATAAGTACTTTGAAGTCTTTTATTATCCAAAAAAAAAAAAATAATTTCAATTCTTCTGCGAAACTGTATCGGTCAATTTTTTATTACATATCATACATTCGATTGATTACATACTTATACTCGATCAATTATTTAACGTCTATCCATAGGTTTTGGTATTCGCTGCCTTCGTGGCCATCGCTGCTGCCGGACCCCTGGACAAGCCCGCGCCCGTTCCAATTGTCCAATACGACGAACACCGTGATGATTACGGACAGTTTTCACTGGGGTGAGGAAAATAAATGACTTATTATCATTCTGTATGGAATAAAATAATCATTACCATCAACCATCTAACTCAAATCATCATCTACGCTAATACACATACCTACAATATACCATACCAAATTACTGTATCCTGAATAATTCTGAACTTCTCTAGTTCGTGATTAAGCTTGTACTAGCATAATTAAACCCCGAATTTGAGTAACATAACCGGATATTAATTCCCCAGTATCACTTCAAACGTCTAATTAACGCAATCGATTCGTGGTTTGTTGAAGAGACTCGAATATGTACGGCAAGCTGGCGCTACCTAGAGCATTTCCCTTTTATTAACGATTCAAGTAATTCGTGGAATTCTCGCAAGCCACTTGTTCCGCCTCTACTTCTAATAACGCATAATTATGAGTAATTCAAATGAGCTGCTAAAATCCATAAAACAAACTGAAAGACTATCACCTATCGCTTCAAGCCCGGGATAAGCTAATCTTTAAATATGCACACGATTTTAGATACCAAACTGGAGATGGACTCACAGTAGTCCGTCAAGGAGAATTGCAGCCCAATGAAGATGGAACAGATCATGTCTTGGTCCAATCTGGATCTGAGATGTACACTGCCCCCGATGGTACGCCAATCAAAACCAGCTGGGTAGCTGATAAAGACGGATATCGTGCCATGGGTGACCACCTTCCCGTTGCCCCTGTTGCCTAATTTCTTGTCTATTTGAATCTGGATACCACACTCAATAATAGTTGAGGCTAAAATAACACGCCCGAAGATTTTTTTTTTTGTTCGAACTAATTAAACGGGGTTAAACCTCTTCAAATAAAATACAAGAATTAGATGATTATCATCGTTGTCACAGAAATAACCGTTCCCGTATATTATGCCTCCAATTTTATCGTCGACCAAAATTTTTCGACACAGGAATATGTTTTCCTCCATCCAATACTGTGCCTACCACTATTTAGATTCGAATAAATAAAAACTCGTGCGTTACACTATAATTTAATGTATCTACAATACGTTTTAATCCAACTCCTCCTCTTCCCCCTCCTTGACTGAATTTACAAAATTTTACATTTTGCATCGGAGTTCTATATACTTTCGAAAAAAAAATATAAATATCCAACAACGATAGGGGTGGTTCGCGACGGTACAACTATTATTGGACTAATTCCGCTCGGATGTCAATGATAATGACAGTGATCAGTGTGATCTAGCGTAAAATTATTGTATAATTCGATCCACCTGATCAAATTTTTTAAATAAAACCACCAGAGCCCTGTGATGAAGGATAGATTGAAAAGTTACAGTCACTATCCTGGAGCCGCAGCAAGATCAACGTGGTGATCCAAGTTATTAGAACCAGAGGTCAATGGTTAACCGCAATTAACCTTAAGACGTAAATTACGCGGAGCCAATTAGCCTCTTATCCCCCCCTTTCAGACGTTGATGAATATTAGGGCAGAGTTACTGCATAAATCGGAAGAAAATTCTGTGCCGTTGCTAGGTTTGAACCAAGTTCAAGCTCACATACCAATCAAGCACGAGACGAGCGAGTTCTATCTGTTATATTGCATATGCGTTGCAAATTTCCTGCTGCTGATTGATGCGATAGGAAAATCTCTCGAGCCAAATTTCCCTTGGTAGTATTAACCTGTCGGAAACAGGTGGTATTGCATTTCCGCAGATACAACAAGAATTGGTTAATTCTGAAGGAGAAATTGTTCATTTCTAGTTATCGTAACTGAGTAACTGCGGTATTGGATTTGGCATGCTAAAATACTGGGAATATTGCAACACGCGAAAGCTCAAGAGCGGCACAATTATTAAAGTGGGACATTTTGATAAATACGACTTTATCGTTTTTCAAATCACTAGAATAAAAATCTAATCAAAAATTTCCTGCGCCAAGATTCAGATTATGGAAGTATGTGTATTGGAAAAAAATGTCGATCTTCTAAAGGTGAAAGTGCAGTATGCGCAAGGAATTTTTGGCACCGACGCGACGCGACGTGACGCGCAGAAAAACTTCTGCAAAAGTTTCCTTGGGAATACCTACACTTTCATTTCAGAAGATTGAAATGTTTTTTCTCAATACACATACTATCATGATCTAAACCTTGCTCCAGAGAATTTTTGATTAGATTTTCTTTAGTCATTTGAAAAAACGGAAAAATCGGTTTTATCAAACTTTCACCCAAGTCTCCCCTCAATTCGAGTGCTTTGCTTCTAACTGGTATCTACATCGTCTTCCACGCAGAAACACTTTTCTATACCTATAAGCATAGCGGTGGCGCTTCCTCATTCTGCACTATCTTTTTCTTGAGCCTGTTTATGTTGTTGAAAACCGATCGCAAGCCAACCATTAACAAAATCCGGATTTACTCGCTTAAATGAGCATCTTCAATTATTGGTTTCGCCTGCTCAGCAAATAATTCTCGAGGGACGAGATCAAGTATTGATAGCTGTACGAGCCTGCGACATAGGGGCTTGAAGACGCCATAATATGTTATCATATTTTCTAACTTAATTCTCATAATTTCAGATTCGAATTCACACTACCTGTACGTAGATTTGAAGTCTGCCTATCAATTAATCAGCGATTTTTTCATCGCGGAAGTTAAGCATCAGGAATCTTTCACAATTTTGCTCTAGGCGGATCTTCTTGCGCTATTCGAGTTGAATAGTGTTGGAAAGGTATATGAATCATCCGTTGACTTATGAATTCTTTCTCACACCCATAGAGATGAGATATTGTGCGATTGCCATGAACCGCATGGTTAGAATGCTGTTCATTGCCTTAAAAACAGGATAGGATCGTCGAATAGTCAACCCGCATGCTTTCTATAGCTGAACTGAAGGACGCGGTTAAATATTGACGATCATTAAAGATCAACTTGACAGCTTCTTCGCGGGATACAATTCTTGTTTTTTTTTCTTTTTTTTTCTCTTTTAATGGTTAAACAGTAAGGTCATAAGCGAAAACAGACCGGAGGTCAATTGATGACATTTATAAAATAAATTTGTTACGTAATGCACCTTGTTCAGGTTTAAATATATTCCTGATCAATGTCCTCGTCGTGGGGTCGATATTTTGAAGAAAACTTGTATTCTTGATTCCACGGACTTATTTGCCTTGAAAAACGCTTGCCATACATTCGTGAGGTCGAGAAGAGGCCGTTTCTCATTTACACTAATGTTCGTCAGTTCTACAAATCTCGAATTCGATAATATCAATCACAAGCCAACAGCTACATAATGTTAACCCAATTTTAGGGATCAATTGATTAGCTCAGGTAATTATTAGATAATCAGATATTGTTACAACGACACAAGTATCTATTATGGTCCAGTTTTTCCTTCGAAAAATACGTGATTACGAATAAAGAAAGAAGCTTCAGTGCAAATGTGAAGTACTGTCAGTAGATACATTATACAATGTACATATTATACGCATCATACCCTGATTTCGCCGAGCGAAAATCGGTCAAACAAAATAAAAAGTTTGTCAACTGACGAGTCTATTTTGGGTCAGAAATTAGGAAACGTGTGAAATGTCCGTTGCATTTTAGAAAGCTTCAACGTTTGTTTTTGGACAATTAGAATTTTAGGAGACCGAAATTTACGGTAATTAAATTCCATTTCAGAAACAAGACTCTTTAAACCTTCCACATACCTACATGTCAGAGAATATTATAGCGACAGCTTGACAGTAGAGACATTTTAATGACACGATTAAACCAGAGCTAGGCTCGGTCTTATGCCGGGGACAAAACGTACAACTATTTTCCCTCGAAAGCTTCCAAATTGCCACATTTGCATGACAGCTGAGATAAGTTCGAGAATATATCCTATCAAGGTAAATCTCATTCGAAGTG
Source organism: Tenthredo livida (assembly GCA_963992785.1). Taxonomy (NCBI): domain Eukaryota; kingdom Metazoa; phylum Arthropoda; class Insecta; order Hymenoptera; family Tenthredinidae; genus Tenthredo; species Tenthredo livida. The sequence continues at coordinate 7,368,825 of OZ023066.1, forward strand.
TCTTTGTGGTACGACAGACGGTGTCGAGGCCGTCTCGCGGCGTAGGTATACGGCGACTCGTTTGGTGGTTTAGAGTTCAGCCATTTCTTGCGAAATTCCATCTAACTGTAAGGAAGAAAAAATTAACACAAAACGCTCGATGTAATCCTGCCCAACTTTTATGGTATATTAAGTGCTAATTACCGCCCAGGCTCACATTGAACATTCCAATTAGCGAATACCAATTCACCCTCGAACGTGTGGGTATATTCCGCGACTCTCGAAAGCAAAGAAAGTACTCGTCTGCAAGTTTGCATGAAATAAGAAGCTCGAACCTGTCAAAACCGAAAACTGTGAAGACCACTCCATGGTAGAATCCCTGGTCGGCACTTTGCAGCGGAATTTTTATCTCAGAGATCATGAGATTAAAATGTTGTTTTAGACAAAACAGTGATACTTGAATCATGATTTCCTAATGGAATTCAGACGGGAATGATTATGATTATACTTCAGTCGCCATTATACATTTTTAGATTTATGAATGAAATTATCATCGCCAACGCATATTTTCAAAAAAATTAGCCAATTGATGGCAAACACTCTGAGAGATTTCTCAGAATAGATATCTCATCATTTGGAGGATTTCGCATATGAAAGATATAATTGTATAGATTAGACCGTCGTACAGGAACGGCCAAGCCCGCAAATTAGACACACATAATTGGCCTCGTAATTGGCTCGTATTCATTCAGTATTAGTTGGAAACATTAAAAGAGAAAACGTGTGCTTTTAACTATAACCATTTGTCAGTTCGTTGGTTGTCATTTAACTAGTACAAGATTCTGGCTATAGTGCTTCGTCACCATACTAAATTCGCGACGTCTTATCTCGGATATTTATTACATCTGAGATATTGATATTAATAAACGGCAGCATCCGAAGCATAAATTTTTATCCGCGGTTAATTCCCTCAATTTAATAATCCTCAAGCGAATTTCGTATCAACACATTTATTTTATGTGCTAATAAGCCGTATCAAACTTCTAGATTGGCACAAGCGTCGAGTTACGGCTGGTATTTTTTTTTTTTATTTCTTATCGAATTCAAATTTCTTACGCAAGTTCAAACACACCGATACTGACAAACTTGAACGCTGTATTAGTTGGCCCGGCGAGTTCTTGCACAGCTAAAATTGAATTAATTAAACAACAGCGAAGGCTTCAACGTGCGGGACGTGGGATGATGATAATCTTTGACTTATCTCAATTCCACAACTATGATCTCGCTTTTACCTTGCTCGCTCATATATCAAAGACAAAAGTTTGATTAAGATTCACTGTCTACCTTCAACCTCTCTAACCCTCCTCGAGTAAGCTGTACCCTTGGAAAATGGTGGAAAAAACCACATTTATCATCTCTTGTTTCTGACGTTTAAGCATTAACAGAATTCGACGTGGGACCATATTCATATATGAATATAAACCGCGAGCCTACTCATCAGGTAGGTAATAGGAAGTAATCATCATTCAAAAATTTTCCAAAGTCAAAATCACACCTTAATAATGAATTATAGTGGGGAGAGGAAAGATTGAAAAGCAAAAAATGCAACGCAACCAGCACCATCTTTATTTTACAGGTAAAAATTTGAACAGATGAATATTTTTTACAGAAATAAGAAATTGTTATGATTTTTTGGTAGTGGTTGGTAAAAGAAATTATATCCAATAAAATACATTTCAAAATAATTCGGCTCAAGTTCATTTACTAAGCACCAACTACAGAGGGACCATCGATGTCGTAAGCATGTTGAGTGAGTTTGCCATCTTTGCCTCGGGTCGAAAACGTGCCCTTCTTTGAGATAACTACCTCCTCCCCAGTTTTCTCATCTGTCAATACGACACCCTCTTCTTCGTATGTAGTTCCATCGCTGTCGACTAGTCTGCAAGTTATACATGATACGTATCGGTATGTAAGTATACGCACATGGATCCGACATTTATCAGGCGTGGGTATGAGTAGGCAGCAGTTGCAAAATCGAAAGTTTAATTAGAAAAGTTAAAAATTTATCAAATTGTAATTGAGTTTAATTACTAGGATGAGATAGACTTTGAAGTGGTCAAAAATTCACCTGAATTCCGGCGTCAATTTCAAACTTGAAACTTGTATATGATAGGTAGGGTATATTATGCGGTTATGCTTCGGTGATGAATAATTTAAAAAAAAGTCTCTTTTAGTTTCTACAGTTCGATGCCAATTTTTAACTATCAGTTTTTGACAAACTTTGACGTCTGCGTAAGTTGACATTTCTTTCTTGATAAAAATTAGGTTCGTCAAGTTCGAATTTACGTACTAGCTACAAAGCTGTTGAAGTTAAAAATATAAAAGTAACTTTATAGCTGCAATCGATTACTTTTGAGGTATTTTAACCGATAGGTTAATTCCATTAGTGAATAACTCATGACTCAACTGTTAATTACTATCCAATAGTAACTTACTCACCCCTGGAAATTATAGAGGATCGAATGAACTAACGTTACTAAATTTGATTTCCATACCATATGGATTAGTTTCGCACAGTGGATTTGATAAGATTTTCGAAACCTGCACTTATCGTATATCTTATATACTTATCTCGTGAGAAAAGCTAGCTGTACCTATAATCATAGCGATATTACCATCTAATTGAAATGAATTACACTCGACTCAATTAACGCGACTTCATTGTACTTGCTTTTGTATAAGTGAACTCTACACACTGACACACACTCTACAATTCAATATGCCATATCCGCACAAAATTGTTATTAGCAATGATTTCATTCGAGGCATACCTAAGTTAACATTTCACCTCAAACGTGCGTGACGTAAACTCTTCAATCTAATACGCCATAAAGAATGATTAACGAGAGAAAAAAACAGGCGTAATAGAAGTCATACCAATAAATAAGCATTCTTCATCGATTTTCTGTATTCACAACTTATGTACTGAAATTGCTACTACAACAATATCCGATAATATATTATGTATAGAAAAACAATGCACTATAAAGAAATTGTTTATCGATAGCTGAAAATATATGGCCAAGTTTTGAAAGGAAGGTTCCTCTTTAAGACCGATGTACGGTCATAAAAATAGAAGCTGCAAAAAGTTTTTCGGAAAAATAACTATAAAAAATATGTGAAGCAGAAGAATTTCCAGAGTATAGAATACGGCTCCGATGTGATCTTGCTTAGCAGAAAAAATGAAAAGTAGGTAAAACTGTATAGTACCGGAAAAAATGAAGTACGCTATGATACGATGGGATCAATAGTACATGTACGTACCTACCTCAGCACAAAGTGACCATCGTCGTCGACATGGATTTCAGGTTCTTGATCGAGTACCAATTCTTCGTTACCAATTTCATCGACTGCAGATTCCGACTGCGCAGTAGCATAGGCAAAGACAACCAAAAGGCACGAGAGAAGAATGACCTGAAAAATATTTGTGAAAAGTTCTATACAGCCCCTGCGTAAGTTCAAGCTGCTTGATTAAATTTTCTTCCTCCGATTGTCTTCTCTTGACTTCCTTTGGATCTCGCTCGTCAATGCGCAGAGACATTCGGTTTAAATTTGATTTGGAATTTTTCGCGCGGTTTCCGCAAGACAAATAAATTAAAAGATGAGTTTTGTTAGAGTGACTCGGACAAAAATGGTTTCTAAAACCTTGCAGCACTCTGCCACAACTCACAAGTCTATTTGCATTGTTGTGATAAATCTGCAGTTTGGAGCAGACTCAGTGGCACCTTGAGAGTACCATTAGCTTTAAGTGCGACCTAAATGGCTGCAATTATTCTTTCGCTGAGAAAATAAAATGAGACAATATTTTCCATTGCTTTTGCACAAGAAAAATGCAACTAGATTCAAAGGGGGGAGAAAGCTAAAGGTTATCACTTGTTGTAAAAACAAGGAGATCGATTAGCTTGCGATGAAAATAACGATTGCAGAGTTAAGTACTCACGAATTTCATGATTGCAGGCTAACACTGCTTGACACCCTCACACACGAAGTATAATTTTCTTCGCATATACATTCTGAATGTTGACTTTCTTTCCTATATATACCGATACCCAACCCGGAACTTCCCCTGCCAAATTATAGCTACCGTTATGAATCGTCGGGTTAAATTTTAGACGATATACTAGTTCGTTGGAAAGTTACAGTCAGCCGGTCGCTTGAATTTTCTATTCGTATTTGGTAATAACGTGACAGGCTACTATATTTCAACTAGCTCTTCACTTAAATAATTCAATTAATAATAACGAATTTTTCACTTTATGACTGATTCTTATTTAATAGTTACAGTCCATATTCTTCTTCAACCGTGATAGCTACTTTTTTTTCCTAATCCCATTTTTTCTACCAGTTATATTAAACGGTATCGTAGAAGCACGCAACATTATACGGGCTCAAAGTATATTATAATGAATCGAATTTCAAATCACCATAATTAATAGTCTATCAAGATATGGTTTCATTTGAAACACTACGCGCATATGCATGATTCCACAATTGTAACGATTTCAAAAGCTCTTTGGCCCAATCACTGAAAAATTAATTGTAGTGGTATGAAAAGCTACTGCAGTAGGTATATATATTGGACATCCATTGAATGTAGACTCAAAACAATATTATAAAAATAGGCATCAAGCATATTATAGAGTCCACAGAATGTGGAATCACCTCAATTAATTCTGAGCAGGATATTCTGAGAACCAATCGATAGGCATAAGGCAGGTACTGAACTGTTGGACTCGATGCTCAATAGCTTTAATTATACGTCGTATTACCATTCGCCGGGCGTTTCATATTTCGTGTAGGAGCAAGATCTATTAAAATGTACCATATGTAGAGCAATTCAATCCGACGGATTCCATTTTTAGGATTCCGTTCAACATCTTGATTTATCACTGCAGATAGAATCCAATCCTTGGCTTGATCCGATTCCTGTCATTGGCATGAATCCCTTTGATCAGAATCGTCTAATTTCAATTTTAGACTTATTTCTTTGAGGAATTTTTTTTGTTAATTTGTTAATTTTTTTTTTGTATTCATTTCCGCAGTCCATCTTTTTTTCGTATTATGTTTGGATAGATGATTGGAGAATGGAGATCCTAGTTTTAATTTTGGGACTCAGGCACTGGAGCTTGGCTGTGTCATCCTCCGAATGCAAAAATTAAGGGTCGTTTATATAATAACGATGATGTGACCATGAGTACTCCTCACTGTTCGACTTCCCTTTTTTCTTCGATATATCAAGATTCCTGGCAGCGGATCGCCGCCAATTACCCGACTTTCATATATCTACACGTAGATAGGGGATTTGTGGAAATGAATCAGTTCGGTATACCTATACGATATGCATCAAGCATCCCACATACTCTCTTGGGTATTTTATGGGTCAGCGAAATTCGATCCGCCACCCTAAACCGATGGGATTCACAAATCCTAATTTCTCGTAAATCCTGTATTATTCTATAATGTTGATACCGGTATTATTGGATAATCAAATATACCTATGTATATGATTATATAGTTGTCATTTCATAATATAATTTCCACGCTGATTTTCAGAGAACATTCATTGCCATCTTTACTTATTGTACTATTTTTCACGATATACGCTACTTATGGTGATCGATCACCGACTTATCCACTCCTTTGCGTGTATTATACAGAGAACAGTGAAATCATACAATAACTACCAAACTTTTTTTGTTTTAAGTTTGTATTGGGTCAAGTTTCAATGCCTAATGGTTTATGCGCTCCGTTTGCGGCGCTATCATACTAAAAGCGTAAATGACGTAAACAAAATCATAAATCACTTGAAACTAGCAATCACGTTGCATACATTAACTTTCAGGTAAATCAATCTATAATTTTGTTGAATATCTTCCAATCTTCATCCAATTCGAAGCTTTTGATGAAATGTATGGGGTATTCCCCGTGAAACGGATCGGTTTTTGGCCGGGGGTTTGATTTTTTCAATGCGATATATATCTTTGAATTTTATTCAACACAATTTTATAGAGTGGCAATATTTATATAATGTAATAATCTTTTTCAAATATCGAAGTAAGCCCGGTTGCCCGGTTACCTGCCTTACGGCGCGGGCGTTATGAAATGAGTAGGGTTGCCTATGCCTTATGCATATTGTATGTCGGGTGGCATCCTTTCAGGCTCCACAATTGCTTGGCCTGTGTAATGGTTAACATCTATTATAGGTATAAAGAAATAAGCTCACGAGTGATAAATTTAATATGATTTATATGTGTGAAAACAAAAACCAGACGTTCTTTAAGCGCGAAAATTTGGTGGAATGAAACGGGGTCATTTTGTGGCTTCAAAATTTCATGATATGCTCTTATCATAAATTTTAAATCTGAACAACGTGTTAGTTTTCGATATATTCATATCTTCACTAATTTACCATGCATCAGGTCTTATCAGGCTTAGGGTATAATCAGGATATTTCGGGTTTAACTGCCGCGTATTCTAACTTCAGCCATAAGTTTTGGTAAGTAGAAAATTATCCAAGTTTATAGTGGATGAGGATATTCAAGAATACCGAAACTTTCACACTATTACGCTCGTTTTTCATGTTTCAGAGACTTTCTTGAGCCGAAAAAAAATCCGTAACTAGACTTTAGAAGGCGAGATTTCGAATTGTCTAGAATTTTCTTTAACTACTTTCATTACCGCAGCTCTTAACACAGATACTACCTATTCGTGTTTCGAAATTGCTTTTTTTTCCAACTCACATACTTCCGAACGAAATATGGTTCAAGATACAGCAAACGAGCCTTGAATTGCAATTGTTAGGCTTCACATAGGAATATACCTATATGCGACTGTTCACTGTGCAGTGTGCAGTATATGTATAATACGAGGGAAAATAATCACCTTTGATACATGCGTCTGCCACAACTTGGAATGAAATTTCCTTAACGCAGATATTGCAAAAGTTTCTACCCACCTAACTCCGCATGGTTCATACTGATAGAAGACAGCTGCTAAAGAGTGAAAAGTTTGATCTAAAGAAACGAAAAATTACTCCATATGCGGTGGTCACGTATCATATCGATAATTTATCCGGAACACACGCGGCAGACAAATAGTATAGAAATATTTAGGCATTCAATTTCCAAAAGCAAAAAAAAATCTTGGAATTCAGCATAAATCCCAAGAGTCATTAAAAATGTGAAAAGGTCCTATAGCATCTGATATACTAATTATAGAAGCATTTCTCTTGTATCAAAGCTACGAGTGAGCGCTTATTAGTACAGTGAATATTCATCAAATCGTGAAGTGTAGAGCATGAGAAGAATGTTCAGCAATTAAATTGCAGACTAAACACGTTCGAAAAAATGAGCACAGCACTTCTTTAGGTATCTTGCTGTGTATCTCTGCCAGGATGAAAGAAGAACGTATTCTTTGATATCTGTTATTAAATGTTTTCGTTATATTAATAATTTTGCGACACTCGCATATCCATCCAGATACAGAATTACGTGAAAATAATGATAAAATTCATATTGGATTAAAGTTTGAGTATTCAATTTTGGAAGTTGCGATGCAAGAAGTGTAACTCGAATTTCTACCAAGTCTAAGAAAATCAATTGCAAGATTGAATTCGAAAAATTCTCAGAGCATATAATGCAGGGTATTGTGGACATAGCGGCTAGACTTAATCATACTAGAATCATATTCACGACTACACTTGGGCTTTTGATCAAGATGATAAGCACATTGTGCTCATTGACGAGCACGTCTCACGGGCTAATAATCATGTTAATAGCAGTATCAAGCATGCGTCATCTACATTGGAGGTTTATGTACTTAGGTGTCTCACATAATCTTCCGACAAACTATTTCACGAAATCTGAAATTTTCCGGTGATCTGATTCAAATTTTCTCATCTTATGTATGAACTGATATTTCAAGAGAGGGAGAACTGAGTAGTAAATACTTTTTGATTGGATTATTCGAATTCGAAAATAATATATCTGAATAACTGTACTTCGCGTTATAGGTGAAATAACTCGATTCAGATATCGGATTACAATTTGGGATCGAAACGATCGTTTCCTTGGAACAACGCAGTCAGCGGTAAAATAGCCTTTAGCAAAATTAGCCCCTCTTCGGACCAGCATGAAAATGCGCAAGGATAATCCTAATGTGGTCCCGAATTCGAGATTCAATCGAGAAAATTTGTAGACTATTGAGGTTGAGGATAGACCTTAGGCTTTTGTTAGACTTTTTAATTATAATATAGTCGTGTTGATTTTCAGAATATTGCTTATCTCGTCAAAAATATTTTGGAATATTGATTGAAATGATACAATATCTATATTGCATTTCCTTCGTAAATTCATTCAAAAATTGTTAACAAATAAATTGACATTTCTCAATTTATCAGTTATCACATGCAAAAAAACCTTTGATGTGAATTGGTCGGTTCATTTTTCCAGTGATGCGGTATTTAATTTTCGAATATTCAAATTAGAAGAATCGACTCTGGTCTTAGATAGAAGAATTACAGTTGATAAAGCCTTGTCTATTGGTTGCGGTTGCTCCCTATCAAAACCGGTGAAACTTCTCCAACTAGTTAGTGAAGTAGCAACCGCTTAGACAATTAAACTGGAGAACACAAGGGACCTTTGCGTGCTGTTCATTGATCAGGTATTATTGGTATTCATTCGTACGATCTCGACAGTATTACTGGCTCTTGCGGTCTAATAGACATTTAGTACCCAGCGGTATAGTTCTTGCCAATAAAACAAGTCTATCTGAGAGGTAATTTCTCTACATTGCAGAACTTCAACGGATCAAGAAATGCACTGGAGAATTTCAGTAATAAGCTCTGAATTTTCGACTGCGACATCACCCAGATGATTTTCTCGACAAAAGTATAGTTCGAAAATTGCTTTCACCGGTTCGGTATTATATGCTGATCGTGCAATTTCAAATGGCCGATTTCTCGAGAATCGGGTGTCTGCAGAGAGTGTTCAAATTTTATAGGTCCCTTTATTGGACACACGGGAAAAATGTCATTGAGCTAGCTGAATTTTATTTCATTCCATAATCTCCATCGACACAAATGATTATCAAATTTTGTTAAAATTGCAATTCATTTGTTTTTTTCTACACCCTTGTTGAATGAAAACGCGGCGGCAAAGGGCCGTCCTCAATTAACGTATCATTGCATTGGTAGGGCGGATGGAAAATCATCTTACGTAAGGGTTTTCCGAGCATTTCTTTCTACTATTAATGAAAAAAAATTGGGAAAGTTGAGATCAGGATCATGTAAAAATTACGTCAGATGAAGAGGAGGCAATTTTACGGACTCTTGCATAGGGGAGGGTCGAGAATCACGAGAATTAACCTTACGTAATTTATAAAGGGCTAAATCAGAATTAATACCGTAGGGCGATAATTATTTGTTATTCACCCCGTTCGAATTTTCAGTATCCTGCATATAGCAGTCAGTCAACGTTTTAAATATGCTCAAAGTATAGGAGAGATCGAGGAAAAATGGGGATCGTGAGGAAAGAAAGAATGCAATAATAATAACAAATCACTTCATATTCAAGTTTAATTTAAAGTTGACATCGTTTTTCTGACAAATTCCGTAGTTCTTTCTGAAATACGTCCCTATCAATGATGGTAATCCTAATTGATGCACCTAATATACTATACTGAATAAAAACTCATGTTTGGATAATGATGCTCCGCAATTACTGTTCTTAAAATACTGTCAATATCTCTGTATTCTCCATTCGTTTCATAAGAATTTTTTTCAAAAATTGATGCTGAGTTTCTATGAGGTATAGTATGTAGTTTTGGAAGGCTGTACGCTTAGACTAGTTGTGTTGACGGAATATAAGGACAGCTCCCCTTATGGACCTCTGATGAAAGTCGACTAGAATTTGCCGCGAGCTAGCGCTCCCTCGGTAATTCTGGCGGTACATTCAGCAAGCCAGTTCAAAGTATTGCAACCTGCTGGATCAGTGTTGCGATTACCGACTGCCACAAAACGTTTCCATGATGATACGTGCGTTGTGACCGTAGGTAATTAGGCAGCCCATGCAAATGTTTTTTCATAACACGGGCACGAAATGGGCCTCCTTTCATGCTCGTCGAGAGGGAGGGAAATCACGTGTTTCTAACGTGAGCACGAAATATCCGGCTCAGCGGGAGGGAATGATTCCCTCCCGCTCCAACGGCAAATCTTGGATCTTTCGTTTTTTATATAATAAATTATTATTAATTAATAACAATTTTTTTTTCAATTTTTTTTTTTCAATTTTTTTTTCGATTTTTTTTTTTAATTTAAAAAAAAAAAATTTTTTTTTTTCAATTTTTTTTTTTAATTTTTTTTGTTTTTAATTTTTTTTTCATTTTTTTGTTAATTTTATTTTTAAGTTGAAAAATATCTATAAGTGTGTGGTGCACGACTCAACACGCGCTATCCCCGATCCGATCGACGCGCATCAAAGTCGGCCCATTCCGTGCCCTTATTATAAAAAATACAGTGTGCATCTAGGGAGGGATGGCCATTTTACCTCGGGTGGGACGTTTTTAGCACTCGTCTTTGTCTCGGACGCCTTCGGCGCCCTCGACTACGACTCGCGCTAAAAACGTCTCACCCTCGCTGGAAATGGCCATTTTCCCTCCCTAGATACACAATATACTATTGCCGGTTTTGTAGCATTCTAGCCCACCGGAATTAAGTGAATAAAATAAAGATGATTTGATGATGACTTAATTAGCAGATAATGCGAATTGAAAATTCATGTTTGCGCAAGTTCCCCCGCTCTCCTACTTAGACATTATGGTAAAAATAAAAAATAAAATAAAAATGCATTGGTTTGAATGAGTGTGTTTTGCACTGTATAAAACATATTTGAAGCAGATCAAAATTATGCGAATGAATGAACATGTGAGGAATTCCAAAACAATAAGGTGCCTTTGATTCGTACGGCCGCATCACAAGGGCGCTTGATGACTTCGTGTGATGTCGCTAATGGAAAGCGGCCACATCTGACCCGCGTATAATTAGACACTAGACAGCGTGTCAGATGTGGCCATCAAGTTTGTTCGATTTGACTCGTACTACAGATTCCGGATGCTCTGATTGGCGAATGCAAGTCTAATCTCGCATGTGATTGGTTGGGAATAATCTAGAACTACTCACTTGTTGAAACTAGTCAATTCTGACGTAGATTCAGTCTTGTGTCTACCTATGCGTCAGGGGACAAGGTTAGGTTAGGTTAGGTTCGTACACCTTTGCATGCATACAAGACTTTTTATGTATTACGTTTTGTGGAGCCCCGTCCAATGTGACAAAAAAGGGCAATACAAGGTCTTGATATTAACCGTCTGCAGAACGTTAGTTGACATATCGAGAGTGTACTGAACGTTACGATACTCTTTATCCAACCGTCATACGCAACTGCACTGTCTCAATATTCGCGAACTTTCCACCTAGCCCACAAATTCATTATTCTTACCGGTCGTTGAATCCGCATATACTGAAATTATAAGTGCATCAACATGGGGAAGAAGAAAGGTAAGAAACGTGAATTAAATATTCAATCGTAACCGCATAAAAAACGTTATCAAACGCATCAAATGATGCAATATGTTGCAAATTGCATTATCTTATTTTATACCCTGACGTAGTTGTAGCACAACGAGAATATTCCCAATTCATCTTGTATACTGATAGCTAACTTCCTCGGATATGATTTAAAATGAAAACTCAATTCCGGATCCAATAATAAATATCCTTGACAATATTTTGTTAGAATTCCGTATTGTTTGTTGATATGCGTCACCACATTGTCAATCAATGTGCCATGTTTGTATAATACCTTAGTGTTTGTTGTTTATTTTTTTATACGCTGTGGCTATTCGCAAGGTAGAGTGACTCTAATAGAGACACGCAAGAGTCACGCAAAAATTTTGTACTGCTTTTTTTTGGACTGCTGAACCACCGGGTGAGTGGTTCGCATGGCTCACGACGCGAAGCGGCTCACAATTAAGGAAAATCATCCCTCTCGCCCCCATATCACCTAGTGGGCGGATTCTCGGACGGAATTCATACATTTTTTTTGTGAGGGCCCCAGTCTCGTTTTATATTATGAAAAAAGAAATAATAATTCGGTCACTCCAATTCTCCGAAAATTTTTGCGTGACTTGCGTGACTCTATCAGAGTGACTCTACCTTGCGAATAGCCACAATGTTTTTTATATCTTCTGTAACTTGATCTTGTTGCGGTTGCAAGTAATACAATCCTCGTTCATAGGTGCATAACTCTATTTTACGCTGTGTTATTTTCCTTCGACCCCACTACTACTCGCCATTATATTTCTACTTACTACGCACTTTCTTGTAAAAACTGCAAGATCTAACATTGCCCAATGATTCTTTTATTCACAAGCACAAAATCCCTGCGTTATTCAAATTGTGAAATACTGAATAATATCATACTGGTATCGGCTTAATACTTACAAATTATTTTCGAGTCAAAAGTAACAAGAAATTCTACCGTCTCCGATTCATTCTGATCATTCAATACCTTCGATCATATCGACGCTACAATTGTGGTCATAAGACAATTCTTGCTATAACAGGAAAGAAGGGAAAGGGACAGTCGGCACAAGAAGAGGAGACTCCCCAAACTTCTCCAGCTTCTCAAGCTCCTCAAACGCAGCCTGCTGCCTCTGTATCAGAACCAGCGCCTCCAAAGGCACCGCAAATTGTAGCCCCTGCTCAATCTTTACCTGAGGCAGTTCCAACTGCCCAACCGATAGGAATAGGTCGTGGTAAAGGTAAGGGTAGAGGCAAAGGAGCAGTAGGACAAGTTCCAGCTGCCCCTTTTCCGACTCCCCAAACTTCTCCAGCTTCTCAAGCTCCTCAAACGCAGCCTGCTGCCTCTGTATCAGAACCAGCGCCTCCAAAGGCACCGCAAATTGTAGCCCCTGCTCAATCTTTACCTGAGGCAGTTCCAACTGCCCAACCGATAGGAATAGGTCGTGGTAAAGGTAAGGGTAGAGGCAAAGGAGCAGTAGGACAAGTTCCAGCTGGCCCTCCTCCTGGACCTCCAGCCGGCCCTCCTCCTGGTCCTCCGGCCAGCTCTCAGGCAGCACCAGCGTGGGGATCTCGACCTGGAGCACCTGCTCCATCTCCACAACATGCTCCCAGCCAACCACAGGTATAAGGGTGATTTTAGGTTCAAATTGAAAAATAGAACTGAAAAGAACTGAAATTATCCCCGGGATTTAGATGGAGATACAAACACAAATATATTTCCCATAGGTTTTATAGACTCTTATACACTCAAAGCTTGTTATCCCTCCATCCATTCGTAAGAAAGAAACAGTTATCAAATTATTCGGAAAAATATTTAGAACTGAAGTTTTATGCAGTAATTATATCACAGTTCTGATCGCTCTAGGCTTTTCAGATTCTATCTCTGTTTTCATAAAGCTATTATAGTGGAAGCGAGATTCTCAGAATCATCATTGTTATTCCTAGTCCACTTTATGTTCTTTATAATATGTTCCACAGCAACCGGGTCCTTGGCGTGGGCCTGGGCAACAAGCAGGTCCACAACAACAGCAACAGCCACGAGCACAACCGGCTCCTCAGCTTCCGCCACAGCAACAGCAAGCTCCTCAACAAAGACCGCAGCAACCACAACAAGCTCCCCAACAAAGACAACAGACTCCTCAACAAAGACCACAGCAACAACAACAAGCTCCTCAACAACGACCACAGCAACAACAACAAGCTCCTCAACAACGACCACAACAGACTCCTCAACAACGACCACAGCACCAACAACAAGCTCCCCAACAACAACCACAGCAGGCTCCTCAGCAAAGACCGCAACAGCCTCAACAAGGCGCTCAACAAAGACCGCAGCCATCACCACAAGTTTCCCAACCGGCTTCGCCTGCTAAAGTATGATTCATATCAACTAAATTTTAGGCATCTACAGAATCAGGCTTATTGGAAACCCAAGAAAAGTAAAAACGAGAAGTTTGATCAAGAACGTAGAATTTGGAATGTAGTATCGACGCATTTAGAAACGATAGTTCAGTTATTACAACTAAGACAGTGTTTTACTGACTAATGCTCAGTGCTCGTGTTTCACAACGGTTGTTTCACATCTGATAAACTGCAAAACAACTAAATCTAACATATTATTTCCTAATTATCTGAAATAGAGTTATTAAACTGTTCTAAATTGCACTGACAATATTTAGTCTGGAAAATCTTCCACGGTCTGAAAAATGTTAATGCCAGAAGCTCTGCATGAATCTTAAAAATATTTTCACGATCAACTAATAACTCTGTGCTATTATGGACACAGTTTCCAATAGCACGATTTATTATCAATATCGTTCCCCGCTTGGATTGAAAAATTATCCTGAAAGCTTTAAGATATTCAAAAAGACAAAGTAAAATTAATTTTTTTGCCAACAGTCCGGCTCACCAAGTGCTATGAAATCGACGGCAGATGCAATGGCAAGAATGAGCTTAATTCCGTGTCGGAAAAATCCGAATAGGGCAGGAACTGCAGGAAGGGCCATTACCGTAGAAGCAAATGTTATGTCAATTTCATTCGCCAAGAATTTCAACCCACATGCCGTGCACTATGACATCACCTTTGATCCAGATAAACCAAAATTCATGCTAAGAAGGGCTTACAATGTTGTTCATCAGCAGTACTTCCCTAATCGACACCCTGCTTTTGATGGCAGGAAAAATCTTTATAGCAGTGGTTTGCTTCCATTTGGACCAAGTGTAAGTTACATTACTATTCATGAAAACACTAATTACTGCCTTTTCCATGGTGTCATTCCGAATCCCTTGAATCCCGCAAGTCCTGCTACATATTTGATTACATATTGCATTGTAATGTTATCCAAAGAATCTATATTCTAGCTGCCAAATATAGCTGCTATAATCGTTCAATCATTTATGCAATCAGATGGCAGCTGAGGTAGAAGTCTTCGATCCTGAAAGAGAGCAAAATAGAACATACAAGGTAGTCATTTCCAAAGTTGCCGACGTTGACCTCTCTTGGTTGCCACGTATCGGCGTTGGTATGTCTGGATATGATCAAACCGGGCTACAGGTGATCGATGTTGTTTTGCGCAATGGACCTGCGTCTAGATGCATCACGGTAATATTATGTAAACTATATCACAAGGAAAAATATCCTATTTTTTCAGTTTTCAATTGAAAACTATTCGCTTATTCATACATATTCTGCAGTAGCTAATTCAATTTATTGTCTGTCCTCTTTAGGTCGGTCGATCATTTTTCTCACCACCAAAAGGTCAGGTAGTTGATTTGGGCAACGGTCTTGAGTTGTGGGTTGGAATGTTCCAGTCCGCCATTGTCGGTTGGAAGCCATTCCTGAATGTAGATGGTGAATAGATGTTCTAAAATGAGAAACAACTATTGAATATATTCAAACTTGAAACATTGATCTAAGAATCTTGAAATATTTTCATTTAAACAGTGGCTCACAAAGGATTTCCAAAGGCTATAAACGTCGTAGAATTCATGCGAGAATTGTGCAGAGGGAGTGTTACTCCTTACGATGTGGAGCGCGCGAAAAGTACCATTGCAAAGCAGCTTAAAGGTTTATACCATATGAATTAATCCTAGTGTTTTTACAGCCATAAGTTTCACAAGGTTTTACCGATACTATAATTATTTACTGAAATTCTGCATCCTTAGGGCTGAAAGTTATATACGAAATCCCTGGTCATCCCACATCTAAACGAACTCAGCGTATAAATGATCTTCAGGAGAGCGCGGTCCGTAGCACGTTTAAATTAGACAATGGAGTACAGACAACAGTTTATGACTATTTTCTGAAAGAAAAACGTTATAAAATACGACACCCAGAGTTGCCCTGTGTATGGGTTGGTTCGCGTCAGAGACAAATTTACGTTCCAGCTGAGGTAATTCAAAAATTGAGTAGAAATATAGACTAGAAGATATGAGACAATGTATTACCACATTTAAGTACAAGATTGTTCCTTTGTTCACTTATTCGTTTGTTCCGGTACATTCGAAGTTTGTGAAACTACCTGAACATGTGATATTTATGAAATTTATTTTACAGCTCTGTACAATTACCCCGGGTCAAGTAACGATGAAAAAAATGGATGAAATCCAAACATCTAACATGATTAAATCTGCTGCAACCAATACTGACGTTCGTAAACAAAAGATTATGGACGCGGTGAGTTGTTGATTCGATCATCTCAACATTGCGAATTAAGAATTCTGCAGTGGATACATAAAACTAGAGATGTACTTTAAACATCATAAGCTAATGAGAAATTGAGTATGTTACATGCTAAAAAATTGTATTAAAATTTGTATGAATTACAGTTTGCATCGATCAACTTCAATAATGATCCGTGCGTGAAAGAGTTTGGTCTATCAGTCGGTGGTGGATTTGAAAAGGTTCCAGCTCGAGTGCTTGATCCACCGATGCTGATGTATCAACGATCGACGAGACCGAGTCGCGGAGTTTGGAATGCTTCAGCGTTCAATAAACCAGCTGAACTCGAGCCTAAAAGTTGGACTATACTCAATGTTAATGGTCGATACACGCGAGAAGGAGATCTGCATAAACTTTCTGGAGAGCTCATCAGCATTGGTATAATCTACTGTCTAATCATCGTAAATGCGATGATTATTATTATCAAGTGATATGAATCACTCATCAATGATACTATTCTTAATTCTTAGACGTTCACAATTGATTAAATATAGGAAGGACTCTTGGCATGACGCTTGGCGAGCCACTCACACCGTTCACATCAATGGAAGAACCCAGGAGCGATGTTCGTCAAGTCCTCCAGTTTCTTGAAAGAAACAAACATTTGAAACTCATCATAGTGGTTCTTCCTGATCGTGGAACTGCTTACAGTAAGTTTAGTTTCTAATGGGCTAGAGTATGTCTTGTATGTCATAGATCTACTTACTTGCAGTGAAAAAATCTATGAAAATGTTCAATTACAACATGTATACTTGACAGAATATTTTCGATCATACGTTAATAATTTTCGGTTTCTATTGCACAGGCAAAGTGAAACAGAGTGCAGAAATACAAATCGGGGTTCTAACACAATGCATTCGAGGAAGAACCTTGAGCCGACTTACAACAGCTACAACAGGAAATATCTTGTTGAAAATAAATTCAAAATTGAACGGTGTCAACCATAAACTGATGGATAACAATTTGAAGTACGAATAATCTGTTTTAATTCATCTTCCGGACTTTAAAAATGATTATAAAAAACATTACAGTTTAATATAATGCTGATTTGTCTTCAATCTTCTAGACCAAAATGCCTGATGAGGCCTTGTATAATTATTGGTGCCGATGTGACCCATCCTCCACCAGACGCCATCGACATACCTTCCATAGCTGCGGTAAGATTGTTACTGATTGGTAAATTTTAAAAGATTTATTTGAAGGAATTTAAATCATTGGAATAAGTTTAACCAATAGACATTGAGTTGTCTCATCTTGTCTTGGCATTATTTTCAAACTGATACTTACCAAATGTATTTCTAATCTATTCTCTATGCTTGACATGCGATTTTAGGTGGCTGCTAGTCACGATCCAGGAGCACAATTTATGTACAATATTAAAACTCAGCTACAACCGCCGCGTGAAGAAATCATTTTAGAACTTCAGAGCATGGTTCGGGCACAATTAATGTACTTTTACAAAAAGACTGGTCACCAGCCTCAACAAATTATTTTCTACAGGTGAGTGATAACCAGGAATTTAAAACATTTCACATTTATCGATTTTTCTTTTCGTATTCATTGCTCAAATTTTACTTACTGTTAAGCTAATATTAATTGATATTTTCACAGAGATGGTGTAAGCGAAGGTCAATTTGCTCAAGTTCTAAGCAGAGAACTTGAATCAATCAAAAAAGCTTGTGCATCATTGAGTCCTAACTTCAAACCTCCGATCACGTTTTTGGTTGTTCAAAAACGGCATCACGTTCGACTTTTCCCAACAGATAAAAAAAATTCCGACGATAGAAACGGCAACGTGCAAGCTGGCACTGTGGTGGATACTGTGATAACTCATCCGGCACACATCGACTTTTATCTCGTTTCACACGCCAGTATCCAGGTAAATTCTATCAGAAACCATTTCAATGGCTTATACGCATAAATAACTTTGAAGATCCGTTGGGGCGCTAAATTCGTCGATCTAATACTTCAAGCTAATAATTCAAACTAATAAAATTGAACCAAATGATTTTCTTGTCTCCCGATTTCTCTTCTACTGGCTGATTGTCATTGTCTATTTTCAGGGTGTAGCTAGACCCACTAAATACAGATGTCTGTGGGATGACAGTAACATGACTGAAGACGAAATCGAGCAATTGACGTATTATCTATGTCACATGTTCTCAAGATGCACACGTTCGGTCAGCTATCCCGCCCCAACTTACTATGCTCACTTGGCTGCTTATCGGGCTAGGGTACATACCGAACAGTAAGTTTATAAATAAAGCCTTCATAAAAAGTTTACACCTTACATTTCTGAAATATGAATGAATGTGCATACTCGAATTTAGTGGATAATATCAGCTTGGGTGGTAAGGATTTGGAGAAATTTGGAAAAATAACATATATTATCATTATTGTTATTTCTTTGACTTGTGAAGCTTATATCCATAAAATGTGATATTTTTGTAACATTATGGTATTATACTTTTTTCAGTCTTACGATCAACATACACAATTTGGACGAAGAGCAACGCAAGAAGTTGACCCTGGCTGATGGAATGGTTCAAAATCCAATGTTCTTCGTTTAGCAATGGTTTTCTGTTACTCTATCCGCAATAGGAAATACCTACGTGGCTTTATTATAGCCAGTATATTATCGGTGAAGTGAAATGAATTTTGATTTTTGATTTTCACGTATTTTGAATAGAAAATAATATTGACTAAGTATTGACGCCAATTTCAATTTGAAATCTTAAAAAAATCTGATTCACCAATCAATTTCGCTTTACTGTATTATACTCTTATGACTTAAATAATCCAATATAATCATCGGTTATCAAATAAATTGTCTCAACAATGCCTTTGTAGATGAAAATCATTAAATGCAATTGAAACTCAATATCATTTTTACGACACAATATTTTTAGTTTTATTTTTTGTCTTGTTTTTCTGTTTTTCTCGAAATCTGTATCGAGAGTGGCAAAAAGTTTAATAATTGGAAGCATCAGGTATGAACAATTGGCAAATTAATTTTAAGTAAGTCCTTAGTATTTTTTTTTTTTACATTTTCGATGCTCTCTTATTCTTTTTTTCTATTTTTTTCTCCAGATATAAATGACTACGCTCTAGTTATTGAGAATCTGAACTAATGGTCTTGTATTTTTTTTTCTCTTCTAATTTTCTTTCTACTTCTGGGTTTCAATCAATAATCGTGATTTTACTACTAGGATTAACTTCTATAATTGAGATTTTCTACTAGAGGTAGAAAATATGACATAAATTGAATATATCATCAATAACCTTTATGAACCATGAATAAACCTCAGTGTATGCGTAAAGTGTGGATATTTCTTCAAGAAAATGAAAAAAAAAAAATATATATTTTCTTCTTCATTCATCAAGAGATATTTTAACGCTTATATAGAACTTATGTATAAATAAATGCGCTGAAATAAATTTTCCATCATGATTATTTTCATCGATTAATTTCTATCATTTTTTCAACTAAATCATCGATATTCTATAAGTCTAATAATAAATATGAAAAGATTTTATCAAAAATCGGCAAGCTAATCAATACAGCATTTAATTCGTTGCGAAAATGTCTACTACTTTATGAGTTCATTTTAACAATTGTAGATGGCAGCTCTAGTACCACAAACTTTTGAATCTAATAACGTCGCAAGATTCAAGAATACACATTTTCTTCCAGACTTATGTATTAGCCGAATCCAGGGAAACAAGCACATGAAATTTTTTGTTGCTCTTTCTACCGCTCATGGCCTGTACCATCTCAATTTCAGCCAATGTAGTAGCTAGTCGGTCTAGGTCAGCAAATATTTCAAATAAAATAACTTATTGAAAAGAAAAAACAAGAAATTAATTACATCGTGAAAACATTCAACATTCGTTGGTCTGTTTTATTATTTTTATCAAGTTTTAGTACCTACGACTGTGTAATGTATTCAATTTCGAATTCCAGCTCGATCAATTCCATTTTATATTAAATCGAAGATTGATTAACGTGTTGCGGATTTATCGATGAAAATTACCGGTGAGTATAAATTCTTTTCTTTTTTTTTTTGTCTTGTTTCGCGTGTACCTACGATACATGTGATTTCAAAACTTGGGAAATGACGCAATTTGGAAATAAATCAGATTCCAAAATATGGAAACGAGAGTGAAATATATTATGTATCATTATAATTTGCAGAAACTCAATCGATGCAACTCAATGAGCTTAAAAGAATTCGAAATTCTGGTTCTCCTTTAATAAAAACGGATAAGAATATTTCAGGTCGCTTCTAAACTATTTTTATTTTAATCAAGGTCAGCCAAAGTCAGACATTACATTTTCGCTATAGACTAAAGTGGGCTGTGTCGTATCATACATAATAATCCATGATGATATAGACGATAGTACCTGTATCCTATAAGTTATAACTATTAATATCGAAACACCGCGAATGAATACACTGCAGTGTAAAACCGATCAAATAGTATCACCAATAATTATAAGCTCCAAAAGAAGAGAATTTGAAAATTATTCAACACATATTAATTATCATTGTACCTACAAAGATGAAAGTAACTAAATAGAAGAATCGGTTTCTGTTGACCATAACTATAATCTATCGATCAATCATGATGTCTTACGTCCGCTGATTACTAATGTATCCCTAATTTGATTGCGACATTTTACGACCTATAGATGTTTCTAATTGAGAAAATCAATCCCAGTTGAAATACCGGATAACTTCTTTAGTTATCCCAGTTGATCGAAAAGGGAGTGATCAGTTTATTCAATTTGCGAATGGATATGTTACGCATTTCTTTATTAGTTCTCCTCGATTTGATCATTTTCGAATTTCAATGCTCCCATAGCCGAGGAGGTCTCGAAACGTATACAAAAAATTGGGGAAGTTCAAAGGAACCTGGGGTTTTGACTACATTTTTTTTCTATATATTCGGAGACGTTCTGGCCTATGGGAACATTGAGATACGAATACGTCCGAAATAAGGATCACGCTAATGGTACATCTATCTTCACCAAATATGTATCTATCTTCTCTTACTCAGCCGAGGTTTCTGGCAATGCGCGCTGCAGCAGCTGTCTTTCAGTATAGATATTCAGAATTATACAGCAAAGATGGCGCCTTGCTTTCCTGCCGGTTCAAGTTGTGTGTTTAATACTGAACAGTGTTTGGGGATGTTATAAACATTTCCTCGTGTCTGAATCTAGTTTGCGGATATTAAACCAAAACCTCAGTAGTATAAGCGGTGAGTAGTCAGACTTTTCATAACTCATTGTCACACTTATCGTAATTTAACTCATTGTCAATTCATTCGTCCTGATTCAATTCAGTGTAATGTATGATACGTACGTTATGTACGTTATTTGTGTCACTAGGCGAAAGACTCCGAAGTAATTTAACAATGACTCCTATACCTATTCAAGATTTTATATACTCATACTGTGCGTAGTTTGGTTCAGAAAGAGAGTACAATCAATATACTAACTGTGCGAAACTGATGTAAATATACCCTCGTTAAAATTAAAGAAAAAAGAAAAAAAAACCTGCAGACAACAAATTAGAAAATCGTCGTAAGACAACGGTGATTATCATTTTTTGTCTGGTTCTATCAGTCGAAAACAAAAAAAAAAATGAAAAAGATAAAATAGAATTTAGAATGCTGTTACACAGAATGTGTTATAACCTGTTTTGTACGAGCGTAGAAAATATACTTTCTTGACTTTCTTTGTGCAAGTACCTACGTATGATAGTCTTTTCGTTTCGTGAAAAACAATTGGCAACTGCCCAATGAACTGCCTCTATTCGATAGAGTGCGAAACAATGAAACACGACTACTAAAAACTAGTCCCTCTATTTTCTAACTCATCTCAAGTTTGTCAGTCGAATATTTACGCGTAGCGACTGCAATCCACGATTTGTGAATGTTATTGAAAGGTATAGGTAAGGAATTGCACGCCGAGGTCGTTGATCTCGACGACTCAAGATCTATCAACTATGCACGTCACTCTTTAGTCAAACGTATGCCCGATGCTAGAGAAAGAGAGTATACGACGTACTGCTGTTTACTTTTTATTTTTTATTTTTACCATCACCATAGATCGTAGACCAACTCCGTCCGCGTACCTGCAACTCGTTAACAATCTCTTTTTTCTTTTTTTTTTGAAAAAAGACGCAAACAAACACAACAAAGTGTACGTGGATCGTGGTACATGATAATACATGGTGAAGCTTTATCAGATTAGATTAATTAGCTGATCGATTGATAATCGTTCCTTAATATCTGGCCGAACGAAATTTAATCCGGCTTTAAACTGTCGGGAAAGTTTCAGCCTTTATAATAAAGGTATAAGATATTGAATTTATCCAACGGATAAACGATTCGATACTATCATACTTTTGATTGAAAGATGGTTTGAAATTTGAAATTTATATCTGTCCTGAAACATAAAATTGGTTATTGAATCACGAAAATCTTCGAATTCCTTTCACTATTATATATTCATGACTCCGCGTGCAATACCGTTACACACAAACTTGCAGGCGTTTGCTAATTTCATGGGTATTCAATCGATTAACTAAACGCGCCTATAGTCTACTGCTTCAGGCTTACCTCGAATGAAAGGAGACGCTATCGTCACGCGATCCTTTAGCGTGTCGTCAAATATCATAGATATTTATACTGTAGAGTGTAGACCTTATAGAGGGAAGGGTTAAGGCGTTTTGAGTTGTTATGCAGACTTGGGTGAAAATAAAACATACCTAGTCAAAAAATAATAATTCGTTTTTATTCCCATAAATTTATACCAAAAGCGAGAAATAGCATAGTTCCGTACATGTTCATGTACGTGTATGTAAATCGCGACGTTTCGCCGCTATATTTAGATGTAAATATAAATCTTTGCGTCAGTCAGTCACGTGCGATCGATTAAAATGCAAGGCAAACACCTCGAGGGAATCTCTAAGCACGACGACCTCCAAGGACGCAATTAGCCAGTCGCTAGTTAGCTGTTTACTCAATTTCGATTACGTCGAATCAACACTTGATTGCAAATTCCGTACGTTGATTAAGGCACAGCAGAACTATATCCGTGAGGAATTTGATAATAGTAATAAAATAATAAACAAAGTAAATTGAGTTATTTACATATATATGCTATATGAAAGAAAAATATGTGATTCAGTTAAACGAATACATACACCTACGCGTGTATAGAAATTAGAAAAAATGTATACATTCATAGTGCGAGAGAAATGGAAACGCGGATTGACGCGTAGAAGAATGAAATTCTAGGCGCGCAATATAGAGTATAGGGAGGCGAAAGATTAAAAAAGCGAGAATAGAAACTAAAGTAGTAGGTACATATAAAGAGTGAAGTTCAACCGGATCGATGCGGCTTATGCGTCGTACATTTGGCCGAGAGTCGCGGGGGTAGAAGTTTGAGGGGTTCAAAAGGGCCGAGAGGATCCGATGGTGCCGCGTAGCTGTCCTCGTCCCGCAAAACCTAGTGGAATATTCCGGCCCATTCACTGGCCGCTCCCTCCTCCTCCAATTCCTCCCGAGAGTTGAGTTTGTTGAATGGTGGTATGAGGAGAGAGCGAGAGAGCGAGGGAGAGAGAGAGAGAGAGAGCGAGAGAGCGAGCGCGAGTGGAAAAGGGCTTCCCCTTCAAGTTGAAGGTCACCAGGATCCCCGCTAAACCCAACGTAAAACGCGTCCTTGTTCTGGTTACGCAAGGCCCAGGGAGGATTCAAGAAGTGCGTAGCAGTGATGCGTGGTTTGGCATACCGCGACGAAACCCTACCGCAAATCTCTCACATTACGAGGTGTTGGCGAACCTTAATCTTCAAAAACAAAAAAATACAAATTTTTTGTTTTTTTTATTTTTAGTATCATTTTCACGCATGTCTCTTCACATTTGGATAATGACGTTGGGATAGATCGCTAGATCGAACCATTCTCCGATATGGAAAATATATTTATCCAACTTTTTTTTACCTGTAAACTTCTATGACCCGTTTACCATAGAAATACACGGAACAGGTGTTATATTTATACCCCTGTGCACCCGTTACTCTATATTTAGATCAACCCTCGCTGCAGAGTTTCATACTCCATTCAAGATCGCTATTACAATTTCTAATGGTTTGTATCAAAGCGTTGAATTTTCATCTGGATTTTAACTCTTGCGGTTATCATTCAATGTTCCTATCGATTCCACTCGACATAGTAAAAGCATGTTTCGTACTGCTTGACTGTAAAGCAACTTTTCAAACGATCGCAAGTTTCTTATACTATCTAAAGATCGTATCCGCGTAAATAGACACGAGACACACCTCTCATATACCGACAATTCTAGTTGAACGTATGCGCAACAATTCTTAAAGTACGTATAATTAGAGCTCATCAATCGCGATATTGGGTGAGAGTTCCGTAAGACTCCCTCACCCTGTCGTTTGTTTACTCGTGCGTTGTCTAATCGTCAACAAACACCGCCACGTCTCCCTCTTCTTATTCTTCTCGCAACATCTATATAACACTAAACTCCTATATTTATTTCATCCTTGTCTCGCCTCCCGTTATACCGTCTCTGTCTATTCCTCGTTTGGCAACGTCACGTGATCTCGGGTAGCTATTGATTTGGTGAGGGTGAAGGCGCGTCGGCGCCTCGACGCTCGTACGCGTTGCTGAGGGAATACCGGTCGCGGAAGTGAGACAGAGACGAAAACCTCCGGACGTAGTCGGAGGATAGACCTACGCAAGTATAAAGGGAACCAAAGGTATTCGTCACGAGTCAAGAGGCGAACTCATCGCGATTACTTTAATCAGGTACACAAATTTCATTTCTAACAATAATTATCCTCATACTAAAAAACAAAAAAAAATTATTATTATTTACATGTATGATATGGATAATCCGCGAAAATATATACATAAAAAAAAACATATACATGTATATATAGAGGCATATATCACCTTACTTCCGGTATAAAATTTTTCTGATTATATAATCGCCGTTTGCAGCAGAACATAATTATTCATGGAGTTTATATAAGCACATAGATTATGTAATAAGGGTTTTAATAGTTATGGACGTAAGAATTTCCTTCGGTGTTATTATACAGAGATGAAGAGCAATTGTCATATTATAGTTGGTTTTGTTTGTCTCGAGAAGTTCCTTGAACGGTGAGTTAGTTCTTTTATTAATTGTTTGTTGATGGGTGCAGGTTTGATCCGAGTTCGTATGATCGTCGGATTTCCCGTGGAATCATATTGTAGAACTGCTTGATTTAATATCGATCGTGAGTTACGCACATTAACCTCGACTTGATAATATAACCATACAGCTACTAATAGCGACGTGATAACAGTGGAACGAATTGCATCGAAATTGTATATTTCGGAGGAATTTATGAATTCATGGATTCTTGAATCGTATAAGACACATCGTTCCGGTGTCTATAAAAGTGGATTACCCATAGGCGGAAGAGACCGCACAACGTCAGCTGGAACAGCCCGCGAAACCTTGCCGCGAACCTTACATCATGATATAAATTCTTTCATTTTTCCACGAAACACGGAAGCCAATTTACCCGGTGAAGTGGGACGAATCTATAAGGATCCCGAGAAACCAATTAACCCCGAAAGAAAATTGCCGCTGTACACCTTTCTGCACATTCATTTATCAGAATTGTGTCCTGTGGCACAGACCAGGGGTGCGGAAGCCCATGATTTTCAACGTTACTATATGTATCGATCGATATCTTCTTCTTTAATTATTACTACGTATCCTACATTCTGCATTGCGTTTTCAAAATATTATCATCAAAACTGAATACATTTTCCATTATCAGTCGTCGGATTGAGGTTTGAAAATTCCAAGTGCACGCAGGAAATGAATATCTTCAACCCGTTCCTCATACACTTGCCCTATAGCGAAAATTGGGGCTGCTCTTATGACGCGATAAATTCTCCGAACAAGCGGGTCGGTGAATTCGAACGAGAAAACTGCGCTACTTGAAGGAATCTCAGGAGGGTATACAGCCATGCCATGAGTTTTATATACGATCGTGAATTTGCATCTATATAAGGGTTGCATGGAGTAGCTGTGGAACGGTTCCAGAGAAGATATATAAATAAACTACGTATGGAGAAGAGTCTACTAACGTATGACCCCGGTCATGTTGTTTCATTTTTGTTTCTCTCAAAAACTTTTACCATTTTTTCGAAAAGTCTAACACACTCGGCTATAAATATGGGGCAAAGATAATATCGTCGAGGAGTTTGGTTACTGCAGATTGTCAGGGCGGATTTTTCTGTCGTTTCTGTTTCAGATTACGAAAAAGGAAATCGCGGCGTTGAAACGCAAAGAGATAATTGGAGTGTTTGCAGCGAGTGCAGAGGTAGTGAAGCTTAATAACAAAAAGGGAGAAATGGTAGGCCTGGGGGCGGCGAGGTGAGCTAAGCTCGTGAACCACCCTCGATGCTTAACCTACGGCTTGTATCTACTCATTTCCTTAAGCAGCCATAGGCAACGCCCTGCGCCTAGCTGAAGGGCCTATGATGTGCCGTGAATGGGACATGAACCCAAACCTAGTCGAATTCTACCTTGAGAATTAATCTTGTTTCGTGAGAACGAAAAAAAAAGAAGAAGAAAAAACAAAAAGAAACCAAGAAACAAAAACGCGTTTTTTTTAGAGTTCGTAAGTCGAGGCCGTTCCGTACCATACGTTCGTTCGAAAATTATCCCTCTGTCGTACATCTGCACGGTCGAAACTGATCAGCACCAAAAAATTCACTGGATAACACCCAAAAAGGCCCAATTCGGGCCAGATCTGGCTAACAATAACTGCTCTCATCGGTTTAAATCGAATAACATAACCGACACAACCGGAACAGCGGAATTTTTTCATTGTGATAATCACCTGATAAACGGGGATCTCGAGTGAATGGAAGTTTCCAACTTTTGAACGGCGAAGAACGGAAGCGGAAGCAGAAATTTGGAATCTTTTCATTCCTTTCTTTATACATACACTATTTTTCCTACCTTGTATGACTTCGTTATTCTGCACATCTCAAGGGTTAAGATTATCACGTGTTTTAAATTTACTTAAAGAATTCTGAAATTTTAGATCTCGTTTTTAAAATTCTAAGTGAGGAATTCGCGTATTTGTTTTAAAGAAGAAAAAAAAATATATAAGTCGATTAGAAGAGACATATGAAAGAACAAACGTTGGACAAAATTGCTTTTTATTACCTAATATCTCACCTATAATTGTAAAATATCACAAGTCGTAGATTCGAGTTTAATTATAAATTATCGCGTTAGATTGAAAGAAAAAAGAGAAAATAAAATAAAAATACCTATTATCAACGAGTATCGCGTTACGAGAGGAGAAATACTTTGAAAAAGAATAGAAGATACGAGAAGAGAAGAGAAGCGAGGAAAGGAAAGGAAAGGGAAACTGTTGCTGTACCGGACAGCTACCAGACTGAACTTAGGATATTTCAACCTGTGGAGAGTCGCGAGAGAGTGTATTGTGAGTATAAATATAAATATTGTTAATCTCATATTCATTCTGTCCCGTTATACCCTTTCCATATATTTCTACGTTTCTCGTGCTTCCTTTTCATCACATGCGACCTGTTACACAACGCAAACGATAAATGTGATCGAACGGATGTGTGCGATTCGACGTTAACAAAAATTGTATAACAGATTGACAAAAGGCTGCGGTATATCAATTTTCAAGAACTTTGTTCCATCGTACTAAAATCAGAATGAATTTTTGATAATAGCTACTACGGTTCATTCTAATCAATTTTATACGATCTGGCAAGGAAACAGATTTTAGCTTTTCCCCCGATCCAAATTCATCACTAAACACTTTTTACACGCAATCTAGGTAGTTATATACGTTCCAAAACAATTAGACATAACGCCCACGCATGATCAGTGATTTTCCGCTTGGCCCAAATCCCGAAATAATATAGACACAGCTTAGAATCAACTATAGCTGTATGCCTAATAGTTCTACTCCCGGATTGAATTTCTATTAAATGTGAAGACGAATGGTAGAACGTACTGTTTAGTTAAATCCCTGCATGTATTTCTAAACGCAAAAGCTTTATGTATACACAATTAGGGAGAAAGCTGTTCTAATCATATTAAGCCATGTAAACTGCCCCACAAGGTTGAAGTACATACCTACCTTCGCGTAGTGCAAGGTCAGGATATCTCGGTTTATTTTTATTTTACATAAAAATCTATACACATTAGTGTAATGCGTATCTAACGTATATAAGCATGTGTACCTACCTATAGGTAGATCGAAACGAGAAGCGAAGCAGGCTTACCTCCGGATTTTCCTATATATTTTTACGCAAGAATTATGAGTAGGTACTACTTCCATGCGTTCCGTCAATCTGTCATCTTCTTTTTTTTATACCTCGCTTATTCTACGATGGATGGTTCTTTTTTTATTAGAGTGAACAATTATTTTCGTTTCTTTTACCCATACTCGATACAGAATCGGAGAATATCATAATAGACAATCGATGAATGAAAAGAAATGAACAAGTTGTTAGATCATTTTGGGACTGAAGCAGCAAGTGATTACACAAGTCTTGCATACAACATCCTACGTGATCCGGTGTGGACCGTGCAATCACACTGCGGTTACGTATTCCCATAGAATGGTTGGAAAATTCCATTCACTAAACCGAATGAGTCATTGTTCATTTACTGTACCTTGCTCCCTTCTTGCTCGGTCACTCTTTCTAGCTCAGATTCGCTTTGTATTATAGAATATATCTAGGACATCGCCTTGGTCCGAATTTGCCAGTTGCCGTTTACCGATTACCGATAACAGATCATAGAGATACATACCTGCGACATCGTCTATAAAATAATTTCAAATAAATCCACGATTATAAATACGATTGTCGTATCTATTGCTATAAACTATCTTCATCGAACGATCAAAGTTGCGTGTACGCACACCTTGCGTTCGAATCGATCGCACGGTGACTGAATCTCGCACATATCCTTCATCCATGGGGAACAAGGTTGATTAAAGTGCAAATTTGAAGACATATCGCGGAATCGAATGGCTTCACTATATTGTTCTGAATTTGTCCTAAATAATGACTGCGACAACAATCTTCGCTACAAACTCACCTCGAGATATAATTTTCCAATTTCATCGAGTTAATTGAACTGTTAATTGTCTAATAGGTGGATAATTAGATTGATCACTCGCTTCTTTGTACCTCTCTACGATCAATTTGCTTAACGCGAAAATAATGGCATCACCACTACACGCTCAGAGTACCTACACTTACGTTACACCGTCGTGCAGTTTAGGGTCAAGGTTATGCGAATTGCGTATATTTTCCTGATACATAATATGCCATGTCGAATCAGGGATTTAAAAATGCATGAATATCCATGATTATTTAAATTATCTCTATAAACTCGGCTATTTCCACGGTTTACAAATTCAACGCGATGCATCCGTTATCGTAGGTAGTACATGCGGTTTCGCTTGCTTATCCGATGTATACGTAACATATTATACATATGCCTCATCGTTCGTGCTGGTCTAGTTTTATTGTACCTGCGAAATCCAAGTCCGCTGGTCTTTTTGTTTTTCTCATATTTATTCCATCTTTTTTTTCTCTTTCATTTCAACACTCCAATTACACGCTTGGTATAACAATCCAGACCAGAAAAAAAAAAAAAAAAAAAAAAAAAAATAGAAAAAATAGAAAAAACTGCTTAATCTTTAGTTTTTATTAGTGCCGTGCATAGTGGTCGCCTGACAATAACTGCTTTGCAGTGATTCGCGAATAATATGGTGTGCAGAATGGTCTGACCGTATGGAGAGGAGATAATTTTTCAAATGGGGTTATTAATTCATATAAATGTACACAGAATTCTCTTTTTTATTTTTTTCCCATTTTTTATCGCAGATTTTTTTCAGGTGTAATATAGTTGATTAATAATCGATTAACCTGCAGCAGAAAAAATGGCAAGCATTTATATGCCGTGGAATATTTCCACCTGTTACGTAACCCGGTCGAATCTCGCGATACGATCTCTGTATAGATTAACGCATAAGAAGATGAAGTTTCTTTTTTTTTCCAAGTCTTACTATTGGCCGATTAAAAAAGTCTGGTACCCATACCTCATTCTGTGTATATTTTTACCCGATTTTTTGCCCACGAGCTCTTGAAACTTTGGAGCCAAACTCAACAGAGAGAAAGAAGATGATTGAAGAAGTAACAGAAGGAAGCAAACAGCACGCTTAGCTTAAGTTTTGCGCATAACTGCAGGAGGCCAATATATTGGAAAAAAAGACAAGCAAATAATGAGCAAAGCTGAATCACTATTTGAAAATTATACATATAGGTATAAATTGTATTGTATATGGTATGGTTTAGTATTATTTATTATTCCGTATAGTCTATCGCGCAAACTATATACCATATACCAATAGGTGTAAGTTATAGGAACTAGATTTGGCTCTTCGTTGTAAGTAGGTAGTAAAAACTTTCCTTTTCACTTCATATCAAGAATTTGTACAAAGTGCTTTGACATTCTCGCTGCAGTCTTGTTTCATCGTTAAAACTTTTCCATTGGATATTTGAGAACGACTTGATATCCTATACCTACCCAAGTGTAATCACTTGACTGTAGAAGTTTCGTATATGGCTATGTACATATATATATAAACCGTGCGGGTTTTATCCGAAATTTGGCACAGTGATAAAACTGGACGATACATGTATGCGATGTATATGTATACTATATGCTATGTATATACCTACCTACCATTTTGAATCTATGACAATTCATCTGTGGAAATGGGTCGTAGATGATTTTTTGGGTTAACAGTGCGGCGGTGGGTCGCGGTGCCGGCGAAGTGGGATGAGACGGCCTCAGCAGGATACTCTTCATCATCACCACAACCACCACAACAACCATCACCATCATCATCATCATCATGGATCACCAGCAAGTCCCACACGCTCACGCCAAGCCCACGACAAGGTGAACTTAGATTTTCATCAATATAATCGGACGAAATTTGGAAGATAATAAAATTTTTACTATAAGCAAATTTCCACAAAGTTCATTCCACATTCTTCAATTTCATATCCATTCTATGGAATGTGTTTCCCGAATTTCTATATTTATTAAAAGTGATGAAAATTACGCGAACCGCGCGTCTGTCCAACGAACATAAAATTCGGTATTGAGTACTTGGAAGATTAATAAATTACCACATTTTCCCGTTGAATTGTCATTGCTTGTTCATTATTTAAAAGTAATATAGTGAAAATTACTGATTGTAAAACCTTGAAATTTTCGTGTACATCATAACCGCGTCACAGTGGGTATATTTGCGTGATAGGATTCATGTTTCCAGGGTAATGTGTTTGCACTCAGACTTTAACGGGAATCGATATTTCGACTCATTGCTTGTGCCGTATCGCACCGTAGTTATAAAAACATGATACCGCTTGCGCGTAGTAGGTATATAACTTTCCTATTTTTAAGAAATTTCTCATCCTTTTTTCTCCATATTTTTATTCTTTTTATTCCTGATTTGCTTTATCTACGATGATGGTTATAGGGATTCGGTGTAATCAATTGAGTCAATTAACGAGAGATTTATTTCGCATTAAACTCGCATCACGTTTACCAAATTCAAAATGTTTATACCCATAACATATCATCAGACTTCATATTATCTTATGTTCTCCATTTTACCCTAAAACGACTCGTTTCATGTACTACATGCATTTAAAATCCCCTCAAATTACCCAAAACATCCCCTAATTACCTTTTTTCATTTGAATCATACGATTTCAAATTGTTCCAGAATTATCAAATTACATTGCATATTATTTATACGTGTGTGAGAGAGAAATAGGGAATTCAGTCAAACTGCACAGAAATCATTCTATTATCTGAACTCCATAACGCTGTGCGAAACTTCTATAATTCATCAATTCATCTTGTATAACTTGAAAAGATCGTATTTTCCTTATACCAAAAGACGAAAACATCTAGAGGAATCCGCAGTTTTGTTTTCTGCGCAATACGAAACCACGTAAAATCGCATGATTAAATCGAAATTACATTCTTCTTTTTTTGTTCAACGATTGCGGTATCGTAACGAGACAATTTCAAAATTCTTTAAACGCATTGGTGTAAAATTTTCACCAAATTATAATGCGCTAAAATCTGATTCTGATATTGTTAAGCGAAACGTAAACTTTGGAAACTAGAAAAGAAACGTACATAGTTTAACCTGGAGTTTACCCTCTTGGCAAATAATCGTTAAATACAAAAGAGAAAAATCCGTTTCTGGTGTATGTATACCTAAGCTATAAATTTTCCTCGAAACTTTGGAAGTTTTAATCGATATTTTGCTACTACCTCCTATATCTACATACTATAACGACTAAAACGTATTTTCTCGCTTGTTTTCGAACCCAGTCAACATTTTTAAGACATTCTTTTTTATCAGTTGTGTCAGATAAATGGAATTCGTGTACTTACTACATGTTATGTAAAAAAGTAAAAATCGTTCTTGGCAGCTGTAGCAATCATGTTGCCTTTTCATTTTCACCTAGCTCGTTTGTAACTTTATAGTATACCTACCTACATATCTCGCGAAAATAAATTTTCCTTATTCGAGTACTTTCGATCGACTCTTTTAATTGATTTACCCACTACAAGATCTTGCCAGTGATTCATGGCAGTATGTATGTGACAAAGCAGCTTAAATTTGCGGCCTTCTACTTGCCAGTCTCTATTCTTAGTCATTTCGTTCCATTATACGTTCCAGTTAAGACTGGAATTTAATCGAGTTAGCTTTTGTCGCGGTAGTTTGCCAGCTGAGAGCGTTATTGTGATGTGAAAAGCCGCGTAAGAGAAAATATAAATTTGTCTCAAATAACCAACATCTCACTAACTATCTTATCTCTGCAGCATCATCGCTTCTAATTGCGAATTTCTTTACGCGCGGCTTATTCACGATTATATAAATAATTATATTAGGTATATACACGCATACTTATATACTGCATTCGCATTATTTCAGTGAAATTTATGCGGATGAATGTTTTTGATAAAGGACCCCGCACAAATCTTATGGAAATTGGATCCCGGTCAAATTTGTGACCATGATGACTTTTGATCAGGATGACCTGAAGCACAACATACTACAATTTTGGACAATTTGACCGGGATCCAATTTCCATAAGATTTGTGCGGGGTCCTTTCAAAAAAAATCCACTCAACAAAGAAACTGAAAAAACCGAAATGAAAATGAAATGAAATTCTTTTCTTAGGACGAATCTCGCCTCGCGCGAGTTAAACGGGTCCTTGCCGTTTCGCTACTTGGTAGATCGGGGGCATCGAATCGCGTCTTCGGGGCGCGTCTAGACCTCGTCGAACCGCACCAGGACACCGGGGTTCCATTCGTTGTTTATAGACTATGCAGCTTCATAGAAATTCACGGGTTTCAAAGCGCAGCCGTGTTTCGATTGTCAGGAGGAAGTCCTCGCGTTGCTGAAAGACTAAGAGCTGCATTTGAAAGACGCGGCGATGCCGATCTTGAAGGTGCTGGCTGTCCACCTACGGCTGCAACTTTACTCAGGCAATATCTGAAGGAACTTCCTCAGCCTGTTGTTCCGTCCACCCTGGTTGGCAGTCTGCTTCGTTCTCACGCCCGTGAGTTGACATTTTTTCGAAAATAATTATCATCACATTTTTAGATTTCCCACTTTTTATTTATTTATTTTTTTTTCAAATATTTTTTCACGTAATTAAGTGTACCTTACATTGCAAAATTTTCGAGTGAATGACACGTGGAGTGAAGCTCGGACTTGGCCAAATTTTAATTGTCATTTTGCCAGTTATTTTCATAAGCATTAGACAGCTGCGGCTTTTATAGTCTCTCTAGGTGGGCGAAAGTTCCGCAAGAGCCAAATGATGAATATATATAGTTAGTTGTATGTATACATATAATATTGGCGTAAGGAATCGATGCCAACGCATTAACGTGTGTTCACATATATATGTTTGTATAAAACTTTTTTCGCGTGACTGGTGTCTAATCAGCCGTAGACGTGCTGCTATAATATACTCTTTACATCCGCGAAATGTTTACACAAATAATAAATTGGTGGTTGTTTGAAATTTAAATTTATTAATAGACCCACCATGTAGGTATACTATACAATAGGGTATAGTCCTTAATTCGGTCATATGCGAATTTAAAAAAAAAAAAAAAAATTAGCCAAGACCCCAGGTTCATACTTAAATTCTAAGTACTGCCCCAAAGCCTTCGAACTTCCCCATTCAAATAACACACAACAAATATTTCTGGCCGCATTTAATATCGGCGTCGATGATTCCGTTCAAAATTTTTTTAATTATATCAAAGTTGAGCAATAAAATTGTGCGAGACGTTAATCGCAGTCTTTATGCTCCGGCTATCTTCTACTCTCTCGTCGTTTCTGTCTGCCTGCAGAAAATTACGCCAAAGACTACGAGACTTGGATTAAGTCTACGAAAGATCTTCTCTCGACACTTCCGCCGTCTCATTACAAGCTCCTAGGATATCTGACGGTTTACCTAGGTCGTTACGAAGCTAAACATGGCCGTGGTGCCGGGGTCTGCGGCGTCTTCGCACCTGTAATTCTTCCGCATGTTCCACCAGCCACGACTTTACTTCGCGACATCCTGGCGGCGGCGCCGGTCCTGTTTCCTGACTGGTGAGTCACTTTTCCGATATTTCCCGTGAAATATGAAAGCGAATCCATTTCATTTTTTTTTTCTTTTTTCATTTTCTTAGGGAAAATTCGTCTGTATAGATAAAAAATTGACAATTGTTTAGTCAGACGATCGAGATCTAATGATTCGCGTGGATTTTCAAGTTTTCAGATATAATATTAAAGAAAAATCTAAGATATATATATTCGCTAAAATATGCGGATCTACTGCAGGACGCGACTCTAAGCACGTAGAACGCTATTAATCTATATACTATACTTACTGAAATAATCGATCACCAGCTTCTTATTGTAGTTTAGCCTTGTCCAATATCTTTGTTTTCAAGTTTTTCACGTCTCCCCGGTCTTAGATCGGCACACATATACATATACACATATACGCAAATGATGAATATATGTGGCGTATTTTTTTATCGCCACAAGATAGTTAATTTCACATGTATACATATAAATCTGCGATGTAATACGTCACTGGGAATAAATGGTGCACGACGAATCGGTATAATTCTGCACACACTTCCGGTTCTCGAACGTTCTCGAAGGCCTCTGCATAGTATATAAGATTCAGTTGCAGGAAACGGTTGTTTATTATTTCTTTTATAGCTATTTAAAGAAAAAGTACTAAAACCGTGCAACGAAGCGTGACGTATCATTTATTTATTTATTTATTTATTTATTTATTTATTTATTTTCTTGCTCTTTTTTCCGCTGTTTTATGTTTTTTTTATTTTTTATTTTTTAATTTTATTTTCGTCGCGTCACGAGACTCAAAGATTGCGCAAGATGTCAAGCAACCTTTCGCTCAGATTTGCAGGTCGATCGAATGGCGCCAGTATAACAACCGCCGCACTTATTCATGTGTGTCGTTCATTGCTTGACCTACAATTATCGAAAATGAAGTTTTTTTTTCTTTTTTCTTTGATTATTTTTTCTAATCATAACTAACCGTGGCACGTGCCCGATTCCATAGAGATTGCCCGAGGCGTTATCGATTCGCTATAAATAATTGACAATTGATTGAATTTAACTATACCTATACCTTTACCTTATACCTATACTTAGCTATAATATCTACGTGTCTGCCCACGTATAATACTGATCATAAAATTTCTGAGGTTTAAATTTGCCAAAAAAATTTCCCGTCATTGAGACTAATTTGATAGACAGCAAACTGTCGGAGCTTGTCGCCGGCGGTGATTCGAATTATTCGAGGTAGTTATACAGGTGGAAATCGTACATTATTCCAGAATCGCTACTCGCTGATTTTTTGGCAAATGAAAAAATCGAGGAAATTTTTATTCTAGTCGTTACATCATACACGATGATGCATGCTAGGTACGTGAATATCTACTCCAATATGTCATAGCCAGCTGATAGCATTGATTAATTAAAATCCAATATGCGATGAGATGAACTGCCAATATGTTTGAACAATTTTTTTTCTAGTTTTCCCCAGCGCCAGATTACGTAATTTGCAACTTGAGCAATTTCATTATTTCGCCGGCCCCTTTCAGAAAAAAATAATAAATCACGGTCAAAAATTGTTTTCGATAAATTATGGAACGGTCAAACTTTCGAGTATTTTTTATACAACAAGAAGGACCACATCTTCGAGGTTTACGTGCCTTTAACTGAAATTTAAAAACTCGTCAAATTCATGAAATGTTGTATCTTTATGATTTGAAATGTCGGAAACTGGGATGAATTTCGTCCACATTTTTAGGACTGCA
Organism: Tenthredo livida; assembly: GCA_963992785.1. Classification (NCBI taxonomy): domain Eukaryota; kingdom Metazoa; phylum Arthropoda; class Insecta; order Hymenoptera; family Tenthredinidae; genus Tenthredo; species Tenthredo livida. The sequence continues at coordinate 7,405,718 of OZ023066.1, forward strand.
GATACCTACACATCTTAATTTCTCGACTTCACTCTATATAGTCAAAATTCTGAAATCATGTGATCGTATCGTACTGCAATAGATCGCGTGGTTCTGTATTGTCGCAATCAGCTATTCCTCTAATATAATAGTCCGAATAGATTGAGTTGTGAATTTTCATCGTTCGTTTTTAGCGGTAAACGATTCGTTTTATTTCACCATTAAGCTAATTGTTATTCTAGCTGATGGACGTTCGCTGTCCGTGCAGCGCCCTCGTATTCTCATACGTAATTTTAAATCGATTTTATACGCCATTCCCCTATCACTGGCAGCTCGTTTATCTGATCTGGTTTCTCGTTACTCGGCTCGTCGAGTCGCAGGGCGATGTAAGTAATCGATTAATTTTTAAGTTTCACTCCGTATAAGTACCTCATCTTTTTCGGCTAATACATATATATATATCATCTTTATCATATTCAATTGACAATGAACTTAAATTTTGATACGCAATTCGCAGAAATTTTAATCTACTTCCATTAATTGATAGTGAGATTAACTAATCGCAGTATTCGACTAGGGTATCGCGGAGAAGAGGATTAGAGTCTATACATATTATTCAAGCTGGGGCCTCCGGGGGTTTTTCGCCTAAATTATTACTGCAGCCTGAAAATTTCCCAAATTTATATGAAACATACGCGAGGGAATTTTTTTTCAATTTTCTATACTAGCTGCACTTCTATAAATTATCGCGACGTTTTAATTCATCTGTAATTATGTTCTAAAATATCATCCCTCTGCAAAGTAACCGCGATAACTGTGATAACGCGGTGACGACTCCGAATCAAGGAAACATAATAATCATGTCTCGTTCCAAAAGCTATAAAAAGAAAGTTTTAATTGGAGTCCCCTTCGTACTCGTGGAATCTCGCTTTCAGAGACATTCACCGGATGAAACTCGAGCTTTTCTTACAATTTCTTATTATTCTTCACCCCCCGGCTGTTTTTCGCTTAATGGAAATTTTTTCTCCTTTAATCTTTCCTCCTAATGACCTGTTCTCGCTAAAAATCTCGTCACATCAAGAATTCGGAAATTAAAACTACCCATCGAGTAATTACTTATATATAAGATGTTTTTCCGATTAATGATTACCATAATTAGAACTAGTTGCCACATGATTAAAGCTTAACGAATTTGCGAGCTTATTTGTATTTGTATTTTTGATTTCCAGTCATTTTTTCCCTTGCCAAGACAAACAGGATATTAGTGTTAATAAAATGTCATGGCTTTTACTCCGGTGAAAAATTTAAACTAGGATATATACTACATCGGATCCAGGATATGTATAGCTTATAAATAATTTGCGCAAATTTTATAAGTGTGTTTCAATTATTTTCAAGAGGGTTCTTCTAATAACTTCACGATACCGCGAATGACGTCAATAGAGTTACACGAATAACCACTGTATAAATTATATGTAAATAAATTTTTGTTCAAAGCTTGAGGTCTTTGAGCTGAAATATACGTAGTTACATACGTATATACATATGTATAAAAGCTAAATTGAAATGCATTGTAAACTGCATACACGCGGTGATGAATGAAACTTTCTTTACCCAACTCGTGCAGTACTATAGAACGTTTTCAACCTATTCAAAGACCAAAAATCTGAAAAGAATATACAGTCAAGCTATTTATTTTTCCAGTAGCATTGAATAAACTATATGTATATAAGTACAGATATATATTAGTGTAGGTAATTACCGGCTATTCACACCTACATAGTATCCCATTCACACGATTTATTTTAAAACTAGTATGGACGAGAATAGAACTTGGATGCCAAAGCAAATAGCTTAATGAATGCACATGTTAACCAGCCGGGGCCTCAACGGCATATAGAATTATTATATAACACGAAATTTCGCGTGTTTACGATACCCATCTAGTATTCATGGATTTATTTATGCTAATGGAAAATGTCACGAGTATATAGGAATCGACAAGTGCTTGGCTGACTTGGTGACTTCGTAATAAAATAATACTGTTAATTATCATTGGGTAGACATTTTTTGTCAGCGAGATAATTCGGTGGTAATACGGTACAGGTGCAGGTGCAGCAAATTGCAATCATTCTATGCATGAGGTATAATTATGATAACCGATATCCAAATTTGAAGCTATGCCCTGGTCTGTTTTCGTTCTTTGACAATAATTCAGGGTTCGTCAAACTTTAGAGCGGTTCTTCGATCGGCTGAACTTACGAAGCTGCAATCGTTGTAGTTATTCGTTTTTACCAGAGAAAGTGACGGGACTATGAGTTTAAGAGTGGCAAACCAGTGCCACGTGATACGGTACCGGCTTTTGCTATAAATTACTGATCAAGAAACTCGTCTGGAACAGACTAGTTTGTGCTCACCAATTCTAGAAGTACGTGCTATTGTTTTTTAGGAGCAAGTAGTTTGTACGAGAAAAATTATAGAGTCAGTTTGTGCTTTTGGATATTATTGCCATCATTTTATCCATATAACTCCGAAAAGGTGAATATTCACGTGGTTTCATTCAGCGGATTATGAAATGTCATTTTTTCCGTCACTCGTGAAATCGGCGTTTCGATTATGTCCCCTTGGCTGAGTTTCAACGAAATAAGACATGACATTCGGCTCTGTTAATTTTTAGTATTCAAACAAACACGTTGCACCTATACGTGGCTACAGTGGCCTAAATAAACAGAAATTATTCGAAGTCTGACAAGAAGGGAATGAGAAAGGCAGAAAATGTGAAAAGTCTTGGAAGTCTGGTTCTTTTCGCGAGCTGAAATTATCTAATTGCGAAACTCGAAGAATGGTATTTAAATTTCTCTTCAAAATTTAAAAGAGTTTAAAAAAGTTCGATATGTACTTCCGATAATTATCCATGAATTTATCTCGATATTTACGCACGTCGATCTCTGGGTCAAGATCAAATGTCTTTAGACTTCCGGTCACAGCCTCTTAGGCGACCTTCTCGGGCGATTGACGAGTCCCTCGTTACACTCACGTAACAGCTATCGTACGTGATATGTAAAAAAAATTATACATCGGCCTCTGGAGTCATCGATGGCCGAGGATAAAGTGACCGCGGACAGTAGGAACCTAGGTCATTTTCACTCGAATATAACGATCGGAAAATTACGTCGATACTATCTCTGCAGATCATGAAATTGAACGTTTCTTGCAAAATACAGTCGAGATTTCTTCCTTTTCTTCATCTTTCTTCGATAGTAAAAAAGATTACGAGGGTTATCGACTGGGAGATCAATCTCCCACGAAAAAACGGAATACTGCGATGGTTACAAACATAAAAATCGCGTTATTTTTTCTCCTTTTTTCTTACGGTCAGCATTTTTTTTTTTCCACATAAAATTCTACTCCTCCGGCAAGCTGCGAACGACTTATAATCAGCGACTGGAGTTCTGCTGAATTGCGCATTGTTGTATATACCTACTCGGGTATGCCCGGCATTGTTCACCCACCCAACCACCCACCGCGATTCACCATGCGACGCGCGCGTCCCGACGCTGTTGCTGTTGCTATTGCCGTTGCCGTTGCCGTTGCTATTGCTGTTGCTGTTGCTATGCAAAGCTACGGAAGAATCCGAGTGAATCAAGTTTTGCTGACGTTGAAATATGACGCCGAATGGCCGGAACTATGAGAGACATAAACTTGCACAAGTTTGCTATAAACTTTGACTTTATTGGCACAGATAACGAAACTTACGCATACTTCGTAGGTGATATAGCTGATGTATACGATAGAAAAATACTCATACAGGACACGAAATTGTCGTTAAATAATTTATCGCGTATAATGGTAAAAGCATTATGCAAAAATGTCCGCTAATTAAAATGCGTATACCTAGTATAGAATATAGATGAATGTGTAAACTTTTAACTGATAAAGGTTCAATGTCAGTAGACAAACGGTAGGATCTAGGTATTGAATTATTATAAATCGAAATCACATGTTTCAGATGTATAAACCGATTTGACCCATCAATCAATAGTTAATTATGATAATAATAATTTACAATCACTTATGTAGTACACACACTATCGGGAAATAATGCAGACTGATCATCGTCGTTAAAATATCGCGATATTCTTATCAATTAGATATTTGACAGCCTTAAATCGTCGGGTTTTTAAATCTATGACATGAAATTTCCGGTCTTTTTGCGACGCGAAATTGAAGATAATAGATGAACGAAAACATAATCGTAACTTATATTCATCAACGGCAGTAAAATATCGCCAATTTTCTTGGATAATTTTTTTTAACAATTTCACGCTATTGTATCCGCAATTATATCTCGGCTTTTTAACGAGCCATAAATTTATTATACGTCAAGCCCCTAGGCTATGTAATGCAACGTTTCGATTCAGCTTATTTCAGTAATAGTCAACTTCGACTAGGCTAAGATAGACTGAGTTATGCCAGGTCATGTTATCGGGTACGTGTTTGACGGCAGGATATTAAACAATATAAGTATGGAAAAGTATACTTCGCGTATTAGAACGCCGGATAGATCACGAGTCTTGCAATTATATAAGTAAATTTTTCAAAGCATGTGACTTCGGTGATGACTGATGACCATTACTATATTCGCAACACTGCGAACAATCGGGGAGTTATGTATGTGTGTATGTATGTATGTAGTGGCGATGTGCGCATTATCAAATGGCGAAGAAAATTTCTCGAAAGGAAACCTGATATTTGATTTAAGATAACAGAAGTATTAATAGAGGCCGGTGCCCATTGTTTAACGTAAGTCGACACATTTGCAATTTTCTGCAGAAATATATTCACTGCCGCGTAATGCGACACGGATCATGAGTGCCTATAACATTTCTCTGAATATTTCTTCAATTCAATTGAAAATATGTTGACTTTATTTTATTTTTTTCGGCTTTTTCAATAACACTGGTATAGTTATCCAGACTTGTCCCAATGGATGTGTTTCTTTTTCGTTGCCTAAAACATTTCCTCAATATATGACGGACAATCTAAAGTATTCGCGAATAGCATCATCCCCTAACGTGGCACTCACAGGCCACTGTCTAAATTCGACCTACTCAATTTAGATTAGCTACGATTATACCGTCCCTCGAGAAATTACAAGGGCAATTGATTATTCCGTCTATTTTCGACGTACCACCTCGGGAATAGATTCACGTGAACTTAATTCTTCTGCGTAGCGTTGTTCTTCTCCGTTCAGCTCGTAAAAATTTTTCCTATTCTTTTGAATTTTTACTTTTTATTTCCTGTTTTCTATTTTCAAAACTAAATACCGCGATATATATATGGGTATATAGTATATTTATATATCGTGGAATATAATTACCCACCGTGGTTATGACGAAGTTATATAATTACTCGTATAGAACTGCTTATTACCGTGTGAAATACTTATGGCAGTTAGTAATTCAAAAATCGTCATTAGATATCGCAATTAAAATTGCATTACCTCGCCGATTTAATGCTTTTTCTTACGTCTACGAACGCTTCTCTAGAAACGTTTAAAAATACTGCGATCTCTATAGTGATATAATAGTGATAAAGTATAATGTAATGAGTGAAGAATGAATATCAGACAAATTTTTGTGCAATTTTGTTCCCGGATCGATCGATTCACTCGGTTTTGTTATACATATATATATTCGACGAGTTCAACATGCTAGGCGGTAGCGGTCGTACGAACTGGTACTATCAGTTTCTGCTATTGAGATTATTTTCACTACAGCTATTCGAGTCAATTCTATAACGAAGGTATAATGAAAGCTGTTATTGCCTGACATTTAAAGACTTCATTTTTACTGGCTAAATAATATTGACGCAGTTGAATCTAAAGCGTATAAAAATAGCTCGTAAATTCTGACTTGGGCATATTTTGCACGCACCTCGCAACCATTGCTCTTGATAAATAATAATTAGGAGAAAAAAAAGAGGAGGAAAGAAGCTGACCGCATATAGAATCGATCGAAATTTTTTTTTAATTATCTTCGAACATCTTTTAAACATAATTTGTTACATTGCTGTGAGGAAAAACGCTAGTCATATAATTATTTTACACCGTGATTCATCCGCTTGATTATATCATATATATTAGACGTTCATTTCACTGTTTAGTAAAATATTAATTAAAAAATGTAATATTCATTAATGTATGTACATCAACTCTACTCTACACGTAAGCGTAAACTGGTATCTATATTTTAATACCTATTATGCCACTCATTCATTCAGATCGCAAAACTCGATCGTAGTAAAAGGAGGCGTCGACTGCGAGTTAATTAGCTTACGTATAGCGTAGGTTTAGATCCAGTGTATTGTTTGACTCTGCAACCTTACCCCGGGGGGGTCATGAATAATTATAAAACCGTGGAAAAGTGTAGGCCTTGCAAAAAGGGGGATGGAGTGGTTACCACACTTGGGAACTCGAGGTATCGACCACTCGGGGGGATCCTTTGATGTTAGTAAAAGACGAAAAATTATCGTTGAAATCATGAAGACAAGTGAAATGGAAGGTCGGACAGTTTGAGTATTCTTCAGGTTTACTTTTATCGAACAACTTTTAAACCGGCTGAAATTATTTCACACTGAAAAAAAATTTATCGCTCAAGGTTGCTACCGTGACAATTTTCGCGGCTAAAAGCGACCTCGAAATTTGATTGCTGAATTGATATGAAGTGGCATAGCTACATGTGGTACTCATCAGGAAGAAGAGTATGCAATATTGGTGGAAACGCTTCATAGGGAAGTGAAAACGCTTGCCTGATCATCGCTTGACTTTTGAGTTGCCTGTATGCAGACGTTTTCACTTCCCTATAAAGCGTTTCCACGAATATTCCCGATATAATGCAACTTTACGTTATGTCAATGATGTCGAGTGCCAGTAAGGGAGTCCGCGGATATTTTGGTAAAAATTATTTTAACTTTCCAACTACGCAGTAGTCTGGGTCTAGTGGGACGTGGGAAATATATGTGTTGTAATTTTGGCAATATCCCAGAACTGGGTATTCCGCCCTCTAACTGTAACTCAGTCTGCAGGCCAAGTCCAATATTGGAAATTCTCCTCTCTTTTGGCTGTTAAAAAAGATTACCTTACCCTCAGGCGGCTGTATTTTGGTCATTTGAAAGCTGTAATATAGCTGTATCCAAATTTAGCTACTCCATTAACTCGTGACACGATTATGTATATGATCCGGGTCCCAGACTTACACCGGTCGTCATTTAAATCTGTAGAAATATTTTATTTACAGAATACAGACATAACGCAAATTTCATTCAACTCACATCATCCTCATAATGTCTGCAGTTTATTATCTGCAAGTGGTAGTAATTAACCTTTCCTCTCACATGTGACTAGCCATGGGCAGTGGAAGGTCGACAGGTTCACTCATATTATTTTATTGCCTTTTTTTTCTTATCACTGAGGCTAATCAGCCTGAGTGAAATGTAGATTCGAGTATTTAGGCTCTATTCGCGCACATCTCGAAACGATGTAATAAAATTTCTGTAATTTATCGTGTATTTCACCTACATAGCATGTTCTACCTACCCAATTATTCATTTTTTATTTTTTTTTATCGATTACGTAAGGAATTCTCAAAGCGTTTGACTTGAGTTGAACAAATATGTAGGTATGATAAAATGGTTTCAAGAAACTATGCGAACGCATTTACAGACGTTGACTTTTTTTTTCTCTTTCTTTCTCTTAATTGCTAATAGTGCAAGAATTGCAGGTTCATCGTTGCGTAATTCATATTATATGCGGATAAAATATCTGACAAATTATCTCTTCCGTATATAAATTGTGGTAATCGACGTAGAGTTAGAGAAAAAATTATAATGGTATTTTTATTCTCTCGTATTATATACGTATTACTATATGTAGTATACGAGTTCCTTCTATGCGATTCGAAAAATTCTTGCATCAAATAGCACATAGCATACGTATACGATCGCTATTATGAATAGTGAAAAAAATAGTCAGAAATAGCCACACCAGTCAGAGTGCTAATAATACCTCTGATATTATAGTTACAGTTATAATAACAATAATATTATTGTTATTATTGTTATCATTGTACTAGTGACAAAAATCGATGAATAAGCCTCGACCGTTTTTTGGCCAGATGTCTTCGAATTGCATATGAATCTTGCGTAATGCAGTACGAAAATGAATATTAAGAAACAAAATTTGAAGAATTTTCTGAAAATTATTTCGCGAAAATATTTGGCTCGTGAAAGCTCACGTCTATACATAACACCCAAACTTGTATGTATAGATACATACGCATACACACATATGTGTGACGTATATTTGTAGTACTATATTATAGAAGAGCCAATTTCATTTCACCCCACGTGCGAGGAGGAGTTAAAAATAAAACCGAGGCTAAGAATTTGAGACCCGTGAATTTTGAAAAGTAAAAAGAAGAAAAAAGAAAAAATTCAACGTTTAACATTAAATACGCGTCGTTCGCAGGCGCCCAAACGTTATACCTGTGCGGACAGTTTGAATAAATTTGCAATTCTATATGGACAGGAGTTTCGCGACTGGGTCACGGTTTTTATCTACCTTTTCATGTCCCTTATATTTTCGTATACCGGGCACGTTTTTATAGACGGAATATATTTTCATCGGCGAATATTGTTGCTCCGTGATAAAAACGATCGTTCGTTTAAAAAATAATCGCGAATCATTCCTCAATGATACTTAATACGTCACGTATGTTACTTTTCCCATTTATTATCATTATTAGACAAAAAAAATGTCTAATTACCTTCAATTGTTAATAGTAAATTGTTTAAATAACTAGCAAACGCGAGTTATTCTTTCATTCTTCTTATAATTATCTGATGAAACTAACATTTATTTGAATTGCTAACTATACGTATGATATGATGTATAGTATGATGAATGATGATCTCTGAATGCATAGGATGAGACAATCGATTACGCAATTATACACATATACAGGTGTATGAAACGATCTGAACAATTCTGTGAGACGATGTGTTGCGAATATTGTATAATATGCCAGAAAATCAGCAGCTGTTTTCTCAGCATTAAGAAAATAATTCATTGCATATTTCAACACTAAACATCACCACGTCGCGTCGTCTGTCTCTAAACTATATAACTATCTTGCGATGCTATTATAGCCGTTTGAATGTGTGCTTTACATCACGCAGGCCAAAGTCAAGGAAACTATTTGAGGTTTGTTGTCATTATGCGTGAGGTCAGTCCTCAGTCACTCCCCCGTATGACGTATATGTGTGGAATCCACGACACGCGACACGTCATATTTGATAACTCCGGTTCCCCTTGTTTCTTCCTTTTTTTTCTAGAATTTTAGGGCCCGAAGATCTACCGCATAAATGTCGAAAAAAGCATCTAAATAATATCTGAATCAATTTTTTTTTTTATTCTATTTGCAACTTTTAATCGATTCATTCATCCGACGATATCCGGTGAAACACTATTTCACTCAGTTATAGCCAAACAGGAATTATCGATTTTTGCAGACGAGGAACAGACTCGCATCTTTACGAAAGATCGTCGCCGGAAGTTCGCGACAAACATGATGCAACGAGTGCGGGGACTTTCCCAATCATATCACTATTTCGAACTTCGGAAGTTGATAGACGATAACTCGTGTCTGGCTCATATCATCCAAGTGATAGTTTATTAGATATCGTTCAATCTAGCTCAGTTTCCACAACGATTTTCGTTCCAACCATTCAAGAGTAATTCGGATAGACCGAGAAGCCCTTATACGTTATATTAGTTCTGTAACGATTACCAGGCATTCATCACTGTCTTCCATAATTGCCGATTCAAACTTGAAGCCGGATTACCTAAAGCCAATTAGGGTGATCCTGTATCTCGTACTCGAGCTTTATTCCATCTAATTGTGAAATCATGCCATGGCAAGAATATTTTGGAGAACGATTCTTCCTTCGAGAAATCCAAACTCAAATCAAAAAGACGCAAAAAGCAGGAACAAGGAATTACTAACTGCAGTTTAATACAATATCTATATGATCCCTTGGTACGAGTTTCAGCTCCCTGAACACCCCGACTATCATCATTTAAAGATTGACATATGTCCTGCAGTTGGGCGAGATGAGTAATTAAAGTTGAGTCGTCAACAATTTTATTTATCTAATCACCTCGTGATGACTCGAAATTGCCCAATAATATATATTCGCACTGATTACCTAGAATGACCATATAGATATATATATATATATATATATATATATATGACACACGAGTAAAGAATCAAAAATGTCTATTCTTATATAATTGTGTATTCAAGCACTGCGAGTATATATAACGCTGACATCACTCTCTCCCTTGCCTCCTAGCTGTCATATGTCGATCCATATACCTGAACTTATACCACATAATGTGATTTCATATGCTTTTAACAAAGGATATGTACTACCAGCTTAGTACATTACTCGTTGGTAAATATCGATGTCATAGGTATATCTGGGGTTACCTTGTATTGAAAAAAAAAATCATGAAGTCGTATAACTTGAGGTCAGGTTGAACGTGGAACCGGGTATAAATTGCTAAGTGGTAAAAACGAGGGAAAAATACAAAAAACGTCCAATAAAACTGGTATTAAATTCATAAAACGTCGTTTTTTTTTTTCTTTGGTTCTTTTTTTTTCAATTTTTCTACTCATGCGAAAATTACGATGATATACTGTACACACGTATATACGTATATTTCTGACTACCTGATCCTACGTGCGAAATTATTTCTTATCAACGAAGAGAAAGAAAATAAATAAATCTGTGCGAATTATGTAGGTAATCCTACGTTGTGTCATCGAAGCTTTTTCCTGAATAATACCTCACGTCAGCCTTGGTTGTAACAGATATCGACCTAACAGCGATCAGTTGTATGTCTTCGCCTATGATTACGTATTGTCGTTGCAGAATAGCAATGCACAAGAACAACGATCTTTTTTTCTGACTGATTTAAGTGTCTACTTCCATTACGTTACGTTTATTGCTTCTTTTTTATTTTTTACATTTTCAACGACTGATTTATGCCCTCAACTTTAACGTTAGCTCTATCTGAAACGTGGAGCGTAATGAAACTGATGATGATTCACGTAGACACGCGTAAATTTATCTACATATTGCTTCAATAATAATTGCAGCGTTACTAGTTTTACGATCATTTTTTTTTTCTTTCTTTCTGAAAAAAAAATTCATGCATTGCAGTCTTCGAACAGATTTCAGAACTGATTTCTGTAAAGCGAAAGAACTCGTTTTCAGTAATATCTTCGGTCACCCGACGTTTTATTTTCTCTACTATTAGCCTGATTTTGCGCGGGGTTAGAAAACGCCCGCGTAACTTGAAGTCCGTCACCAGCTGTCATACATCATGAATATATAGTATACACACGTGTTAAAGATCATTTACGTTTACCCATGACGAACCTATAAACGAAACAAAAAAATACAAAAAAAAAAGATAAAATGAAAACGAAAGAAAAAAAATTCGTGCGCAAATCTGACGTATGGATTGAGCTAGCTTGCTGGGATACAGAGGCGAATCGATCAGTTTTAAATTTTAAATTCGCGGAATTAGTTTTCGACACAATTTTTGTTAAGAAAGTTATCTGCCGGACTTGAATACGTATATACTTTTTTAAAATCTCAACTCTTCCGACCACTATATCAATCATGCGGTACTCAAACAGATCATTCAATTATAAAATCGCCTGGTTATGACCAAACGGCGATTCGCGTTTCTGCGAAACGCTTTTATACGTTATGTATGTAGTACCTATACCTATACCTACCCACTGCGGAACATACGCGGGCTTTCGCATCGCGCGGTATTATACATTTATGCTATATCGTACATACGGCGTACGTAGACATATCGCATTCGTATATAATCGTATATACATACATTAGCGTACGCATATAGTATACCATACACGTATGTATGTATGTAATACGAATACGATGGCAGCGATCCTCTGCCACCACTAACCAACAGCAATGCGATACCAATATAGACTTAGGTCGACTGGTTTGCCGGCACAGTTCGTCCCAGGCGGTCGTACCGTTTGAAAGTACATTGATTCGTATCCGGGGGGGATACTAGTAATCATTAATAATAATCAATTTTCAATTTACATTATACCCTACGAGTGTATGATATATTAGTGAGAAAATTTAACGGAATATTGACAAACCAATATAAACTAATAAAGGCTTAATGAATCATCCGATCGGGAGACTAATAAGCTTTGAATTAGTTTACCCGAGCTTGTGAATCGGGACGGATATAAATATTGTTTACGTGAAACGTGTATAAATGTTTTTTACAATAGCTGAAAGATTTGTTTTTACACCAGTACTACAGTACTGGAAAAGAAAGCTGGTCTTTGTAATTACATGAATATTGGCAAGCGAAGGTCTCTTATGAAAAGTATATAGAATACTACACTGAATTATAAATCACGTATGTATATAATATAATACATTATATACATAATTATAATCGTTATTCATATTGTTCCTACAATATTTATATTATTATTTATGCATACTTTCCGTAGTTTTGAGACCAAGTAAGATAAAGATTGGATCGAGACCATATTAGGATGCATAAGTGTAACCGCGATTATATTATGTACATACTCCGTATTGCACAAGTCCCGATTCGGATTATCATTCCATCGTAATCGTCGAACGGATGTAGATAAATCCTACCGGAAGTTTCGAATGTTACTAAAACTTTGATACTAGTCAGCTTTCGACTCCATATTATTATCTACTCTATAATGAGATAAATTTATCCAATATTGGCAATGTTATACAAGTCGAGGATATATTTGCAGGAATTAATAAAATTTCACCAGACGTACACAGGCCGGTGATATGTAAATACATATATGGGACGATGAATACACATTGAATGCGGGAACGATACCTAATTTATTCTTTTAAGAAATTTTATTATTTTTACAATTCGCGATGTATATATGCGGTGTAGCAGTGGAAGCTGCGTTCGTTATCTGCACAGTTCGCACGCACGCACGCATACGAATGTTATACCTATATATGTATGTGTGACCTACAGTTGTCAGCAGGAAATGCGCATTGTTGTATTAATACATCACGTCAAGGCCTTAAATTCTTGTTTTTTTTATTTTTATTTTTTATCATTTCTCCCCGACATATTCTAAATGCATTGAAATTTCCGAAATTGACTCCTCAAAACTCCGAAAATTGTTTGCGTTTCTTCATGGACTAAGTGGGAGAAGAATTTTAATTGAATTAATGTATTGATAATAATTGATTGAAATTCATTCGATATTTTGCCACCGATCGTGAATAGAAATTAATAATACCTACGCGATTCGCGTTGACTGTGCGAATTGGGTAACGTTATCGCGCCCAATATTATACGGTATACTACCAATTAAAGATACGATGAATGGGAAATTGAATAAAACATTAGATGAATCGCGGAGGCTATACCTAAATGATTTAGATTTAACTTGCAAGATAATTATTTAATTTGAATTATTTATTTTTTACATTATCAAAACTCGATATACAAATACATATAGTATTTAACGGAATTTTATAATTGAATGACTTATATATATATATAGTAATATACCTATATATATAATAACGTTCGGTCTTTCTGTTACAGTACAAGAGAGACAACGTTTAACGGCGTTATTTCAAACGATTGTAGAGCTTGTAAAAGCTCTAAAGATAATATAAAAGATAACGAGAATTCAACGCTGCTGAACGCTCTGAAGCCGCGCAAGCGTAAGGAGAGACGCGAATCCTGCTGTCAGGAGCGAAAACTAGTTAGGTAACCGATTAATTGGTGATAATGAGTACGCGGATTATTTAGCTTTGTGATTACGCATTTCAATCGTTAAATTTCAAATAGTATATATCGCACGTACGTACATACCTAGATATGATAAATTATTATTATCAGTTTATCTTCGGTGTGTAATTTTAATTGAATTAAAGAATCCTCTCATCGGTTTATCGAAGCGATACATGATGATTAAAGTTCAATTAATTATCAGAAAAACGTTTAGTATTTATCATTGAATCGATCAATCCTCAAGATTCCATCTAGTTGAAATTAGATTAAAACATAATAAAAATTCCGATATTTATCTACCTTATGTTAGTTATGCTATGCATTTGCATATTTGACATGAATTAATTTACAGAAGTAACAGCGAAGAACACATCTTAGAACCCATTCGTAAAACCGCGGATTCTATACGCCGAGTTAGCAGTCACGAAGATTTTAACAGCGCTAAAAACGTTCTTCCAAAAGTTGGCCAAGACATGGGCCACGGAGTGGTAAGTTATTTAAATAATTATTTCTTCACACCTGCTCCGAAAATGCCCCTTTTCGACCTCCTGAGCGGGCGGAAAACAGGACTTTGCGCCCAAGGGCGGACAAGGAGTCTCTTTCGCCCGCTTTTTGCGGGCAGAAAAGACTTTTCCGCCCGAGGGCCGAAAAGTCCTGTTTTCAGCCCGCTCACTCGGCCTCAACAGGGGCATTTATGCAGAGCAGGTGTTACGACATGTACTAATTATATTTCTCATCATTTTTACTTCGATCAATAAATATAATTGAAGAATCTATTGTATACTTTTTTTTTCATTTAATTGCATTTTATTTATCGTTTAATATAATTACAGCGATGTGGTGGGCTACCGCTTCACGAGAGAACAAATATATCACCGGTTTTCAACAAACCATCACCAGTTCCATCCCCATGTGAGGTGGTCCTAGCAGCTGAGAGATTTGAATGTGACGCCGAGCGTCTTAGGAGTAGCGAACGATTTAGCCGAAGTGTAACACCAAGAGGAAGACGGCAAGCTCGAAGGAGAAAGATCCATGTAGAAAAAGACGGTGATCACGGTTCCAGCAAGGTATCTATAGTCTATACATCCATAAATAATTCATCAATCTCGTCCTATTATCGTTATATCGTTATAATTCCGGTTTTACCGTAAAACAAACAATTTCTATACAACATTCATGCTTCGATGTATTCTGGACATAAATTCATTCGCTCAAATCGCGAAATTACCATTTCACTATCTATACCTCACCATCGAGTACTACCGCAAAATATCTCTATACATAAATCTTAGACCGAAATGCAGCAGGCACGGTTCTCTAAATACGCAAATATCTGATCCAAGGAATCCGTAAATAAGTTACAGATTCTTCTGTGATATCATAATCGCAATCGCGCTTACTGCTTAGTATACGTATAATCCATAATTATACTGCGATAACTATAGTGGATTGAATATATTTTTTTTCTTTTTTTTTTTACATACCAGATCTTTGATAATATTGAAGATTCTAGTCGCTGTCAAACTTGAGTAAAAATTGTCGAATGCTATAGCTTGACACTTCGATCGATTAAAAACTTAACATTTTCATCTTCAGGAGCTAAAATGAGCATAAAGAAAATTTTACAATTTTGTTTCCTATCTTTTGCCTCTTGGAAAATGAAAATTTTTTAATTCATTCATTTTTTTTTGTTGCCTTTTAATGTGTTTTGAAGATGAAAATCTTCACTTCTTGATGTCGAAATTTTGATATAATATTATGATGATTTTTACCAAATTTTTGATAGCAACTAGAAGCCAGAAAATAATAACTACAGATGTTGTGGAAATAGGGCTCCTCCTCGCATCGTCGATAATGATCAGACACTTTAATCGAGCTGCGTTCATTTATTTCTGAAGGAAAATGAAGAGGAACCAGAAGACATGTATCCCGAGTCGAACCACATCGACAAACGTCACAATACCAGTGGGCAAAGTTTTTTGGAGATGCTCAGCAGTGGACCAAGTAGATCTCCATCACCAGCCAGACCTCCCATCGTTGAACTTGACGAATACAGCAATCCTAGTTTAACTAATTGGGGATTCCCACATCGTCAATCTGCTGTAAATATATTATTTTTTTTTTTACATTTTGGTTCTTGCTGCATTCGCATCGATTGATTGGAATTTAAAATACTGTTTATGGTGCATAATTTAAACTCATTCTCTTTTTTTACTTTCATTATTATAGGAGGACGAAGCAGACGCACGTATCGAAGGCATGCTATCTCCTCGAAACTCATTGCTGGTACCTCGACGTTTTTATTCTGAGAATGATGCGCAGCCAATAGCTCCAGACACTCCTGATCGCGGCCTGAAGACCCTGACAAAGCATATAAATGGTTTGAAGAAGAAGATCAAGAAGTATGAAGAAGAGTTTGAGGAGAATTTTGGATACCGTCCTAGTCATTCTGACAAAATGAGTAATCGTGACATCAAGAGATTGTGTTCAGAGCTGAATAAGCTCAGGAAAGAGCACAAGATGTTGAAGGAAGATCCGGTCGGCGCTTTATTAGCAAATGCTAATAACAAACTGAGCAATTTTGGCACTCAAGTTAACAACAACAACAGCGAAAAGTCTAGAACATCTTTGATGGGTGAAATGGTGATCGATGTTGAACGGAAATTGAGCGACAAAAGGCTGAAATACGACAGATCCGATAACATGGATGATCTCTCCTACGAACAACTCATGGATGAGAAAACTGCTGTACAAAAAGCACTGCTGCACATAGAAGGAACCTTCGGAAGACCCGTTTCAAAGGAAGACAGAGCTGTTGTAAGGCCACTGTATGATCGCTATAGAACACTCAAGAGATTGCTTATCAGAGCTGGACCGGTAAGACTTGGCAATTTTTATCGGTACAGAATGTTTTTGACTTAACATTTCATTAATTGATCAACTGTTTCTTCTCCTGTTACAGAATAAGAACAAAGACAGTGTATCGGAGTTGGCAACGATTCTGGAACATGAAGCGATGGATTTTACCTCATCGTCTTTACCTAGTAACGCCGCTGACTGTGAGAGGCGTGCAAGTGAACCAGACATGTCTCACCGTGGGATTCTAGACTGTATTGAAAATGCCGATCAGCTTCCAACCGACAGCGACAGTCAACATAGCAGCAGCGAGGGAAGTCGGGGAGGAGCTGAGAGCCTTCATGCTCTTCCACAGTTAGTAATTATTTGCTTGAGATATTTTCTGTATTGATTTAATGAATTTTTACAGAGAAATAGAGAAGAGCTCTGTGAGGGAGTATTCTGGAGTTTTAATTTGAGGATTTTCTCTGTGTGTTTTCAGAGAGGAACTTTTAGTACAACAACGAGCTACTCGAGAAGAGAAAAAGCGTCTACGTCGAGCCTTGAAGGAACTAGAAGCTCAATTTGAGGCACGAGCTGGCCGACGAATGCAGCGTGAAGATCGAGGACCTCCTGTAACAACGGTATATGAATCGTATAAACAAGCTAAGGCCAAATTGAGGCTGATCGATGCTCTTATTGCTAAGAAAGCTTGACGAAGTATTTAATCGAACTAATAAGAAACTGGACTGACAATTAATGTTTCATAATTCTACGGTGAGATATATAATCGATGTAGGAAGGTACTTATAGGATTAAAATCGGTTACAGCGTAAGAATTTTTGGACAAATAAAAAGTAAAAAACGAGTTTGATTGTTAATATGAGAAATGGTGGATATCATTTTGCTATACAGATGGCGATCTAATTGTGCACATGTTTAATAAATTATACAAACGAATTGAGAACCCACGCGAATATCAAAGCTTAATTTCAATTGTATATTTCTATACACGTTTTTATTTATATAAACGATCATGAAAGCTTTAACGAGCGCCGATCCGAGATTCGAAGATTCACGAAGCACGAATTTCGAAGTTCATATATTTTTAGGGTCGATGAAATTGAAACGTATTGAGTATATTGATATTCATAATAATATGCTATAATTTAAGGATCCAAAGATACGAAACTTATAAAAGAATTAAGTGATAATGTCAAAGTATTCATTAATGGGAATTAGAATTGTGAAAAATGAATAAATTCTTCAAACTTATTGTTAGATCAAATAAGATGCGTAAGTCGAGGCATTGGGTCCAATTTGTATTCGAATATGTGAAAGAATCAAACACAAATACTAGTTTCATCTCCTCATATTTTACTGGAAATAATTAAGATAGAAAAGCCTCATTGAAGACCATTTCAATGTATAGGTAATTATCATTTTGCAAAACCGCTGAGGCTATAGAAATATAATATCCTAGAAGGAAAGATATAAAAATTTGAAAATATGAAATAATACGCATTTAGAGATGGAATAGGTGTCAATAATTCGGTTGAAGAATACTTTAAAACAATATTATAATTCAATTTGGAAAAATGTTTACTTTAATTACGGCAAATAAAATGAATTTCTGAATACATATACTACTATAGGTAAGAACAAAATAGTTGAATAAACTAGAATCAATATTCTAATACATAAATTCTTAAAGTAGGAAATAGTAGTGGCTAAACATACTTAAAATCCATTAAAATATCATCAATCAGATACATAATACTATATTACCATACCCTATACGAACATCGACAGACAAGATCTCTTGGAATTAATCAAATGACATGAATATCAAATAATCATGATTAAAAATGATTTCTCTGAAACCAGCTTTTCCGCGAATTTTTCATTCAGTAGAAAAAATTCAAATAAAAAAACAAAAATAATGTAGTTTCCAAATTTTTGTGTATTTATTATTAATATTATCAGTTTCATGAATTCTTCGTTTTTTTATGATTTACGAGAACTATTAATCAACGATATAGTATTTTTTTGCTAGGCACTATATTCTTATGTACTGAACTGGTATATCTATACAAATAAGCGTCGTTTCACATAGTATAAATCTCATTTTTTGTATCCATACCCGCACGACTTCACTAACGAAAATATGTTATCATCGAATAATGAAAAAAAAAACAAAAAAAAAAAAAGAGGAATAATTTATATAAAATAAGTACCTCAATAAATATTACATGTTGTAACTTTAAGAGTACTATAAAATGTTATAAGCATATATAACAATATATTAAAATTTATTAAGATCTGTGAACTATTGTGTTGTTTTTATTTGTTTACAGATTATTTTTTCAGTGTTTCACAATCAATAGGCATTTTTTTATACACAATGAAAATGGTATAAAAGGTATATCTAGGTATCATAGATTAATGATTAGACTGTTAAATTATATATTTAATTGAATTGATAATATTAAAAACAATTGAGGGGATAGAACACACTCATAGTTATTTTTAAACGGCGCGTTTTGCTATTTATATCATTTCTAATGCGAAAATTATTTATATCCCAGTGTATGACATGAAACGAAAACCATTTTTAATTCCACGGACTGATCGTAGGTGCAAAAAATAAGATTTAATATTTAATAATTATTGCGAAAAAAAAAAATTAAAAATTAAAAATAAAATGAAGAAAAATAAAGAAATTAGTATATTAATATATAATTAATGAATAATAAAGAAGTCAGAAAAATTGATTATTCAACAATTATTTAAATATGTTAAATTAAATAATTTTGATTCGCAAGAATCGAAAATAATTCTTTAGACCAAAGCATGTTTTAGTCTGTGATAATAAAAAATATTATGCATGAATCTTATATTATTAAGGAAAGAATGGGGTATGATTTTTTGAACGAAGTATCGAAGGAATGCTAATTAATAATATTGCACGTGAAACTTAGGCGAGTTTTCGTAATATGTATATGATTGCATGGTTCTATCCATTTTTGGATAAGTCAAAATTTAAGTCTGATTTAAGAAATCGTGAGGCAAAGCATTTGGTGTGGCTTATAAGGGAGACAATTATGCTTACATTCGAGTGCAAACCAGAAAAATCTAATAATCTTCTTGATAAGTGTCAAGTATCGTATTATCATCGAGTAATTTTTTTATTTTAATTTATTTTTTTTATTTTGCGCTCTGATGTAAACGTGATGGGTGAAAAGTGAATTGATTTTAAAGTTTCATGCCATGAAAAAGTTCGGATTTACAAAAAAGAAAAAATAATTAGAAATTTTTTTTTTTCGTGATAGGGAGAAAGGAAATACTATTTATAAGAGTACCGTTTTATATATTAACATAATTGTTTAAAATATTTTGTAGCAATTAGCAGACGAACTTATAATAAAATCTTATATATACATATATATAAATATTAGAAGAAGTAAAGGTTAATAAGTATTCTAGTAAGTACTATATTCTAGCTGATGCATTTACAAATTAGAAAATCACCAAATCTAAGATCGATTAATTATATATATTGTATTACGTGAGAAAACCTGATGAATAATTAGGGTATAGAATATACGCGTTTATTTGAAAATGAATCGGCTATAATTATATTATAACATAACATATCTAGAGGATAAGCAGATTCTCAAAGGAAAATATGAGTGGTCAGTAAAACTGGTGTTAAATCACTTACAATAATATTATATAAAAATATGAACGTTAATTTATATATGTATATGTTACTATATTACATACTATAGTTGGATTACAGTAAATTATAATTGCTACACGTCAATATTTAAGTATCTCATATAAAAATACCAATTGCTTAAACCATTATAAATATATTATATAATATATATAATATGAAATAGTATACATATTATATGATCGAATATATAACAGCTATACCTATGTCACTAATTATTTGAAATCTGTATTCTATCGGTTTATACATTGATCTTTCTTCGTTCCCGTCTCCTACACCTTACTTATACGTTAATAGTATTGCAAGATGCAATAACACAATAGATTTGATAAATAATAGAATCATCGAACCCTAGATCGTTCGAACAATTTCAAATTTTTGAATTGGATTATTCGATAATAAAACGATATGGATTCGAAGCGATATCGATGGTTTTATCGATCTGAAAAGTTTTGAAAATATGTAAGCATTTTCGAACGCAGTTCGCCTCCCTTTCCAACTTTCGTTTTTTTTTTTTGGGTTGACGGTAGCGTCAATAAAGTCACTTTTTAACAGATGAAAAGCGCGTTGAGCGTCAAAGCGTCAAAACGCCAGTGTCAAATGTTGAGGTCACGTGATGATAGAAGAAACGCGTTTTGTAGCGTCGAGCGTCAAATGAAAAGACACCGTGAGGCACTCTTCTTAGGGCCAGTTCCACAACACGATTTTAACGAGACTTTAGTGTTAAACTCGAGTTAAGTCTTCTAAAAGACAGTTCTGATTGGTCGAGCTAAAATTTAACCGGAGTTTAACGCTAAACTCTGGTTAAAATCGTGTTGTAGAACTGGCCCTTAAGGTATATCTTCCTACGTTTCGTTTAATATCCTAAGTTTCAAGCGACTTCAGATATGAATTTCGACCATCCCAATTGGCTGCGAATATCAGGGTGAATTTTCATGTACGGTTAAGCAAAGAGCAGAATCGTAAACACCACTCTTCTATTGGTGGATCCGGGAATGGAAGTTCTCCGTTATGTCGCCTGCCACGTACGTAGCTATGGATTCTTGATGTTCACATTGGTTCACATAGCGTAGCGATGCGAATTCGCATGGTCCTAGCCTAACCTAACCTCACTTTAGACTGTCAGTACTCCGTCATTTCGCTCATTCAACTGCAGCCCCTCTGCCGGGTCAATCTGCTATACGTTAGTGGTATCATCAAACGCTGGTTGCGAATGACGTGATTCCTTTAATGAATCGATTGATGACATAAAAACAGTCAGTAGCCGCGTGTGCGTGCTACTGATAGTACGCGTGTCAATTACCGTGTCAAGAGTGATTTGTTTTCACTCACGCTGTGAGATTACGATTGATAGTTTTACCCGTGAAAGAGAATAGGCAAGGCCTATTGCGGCTGCAGTAGTCATGTCAAACGATAAAGCAGCTGTGCCGAAAAAGAAGATGATGACGGTGAGTAGAATCCATCAAATTATTTTCAACTATGTAACTGTAAATATTCATTTTTTATTTACACGTTCGTTGAATTCATGATTGACGTTTCCATAGATGAAAATTATAAACACGATAAGAAAAACGACTTGGTAATAAAATAGACACTTCATATTTCTGAGACTATTTATTATGCAGATAACATTCTATATCCAGCCTTGATAGCCAAATAATGAAACATGACCAAACGGTCATATCCTGTGTGGTGCATGACCTGATGATAAATTTTCGAACATGTACTCTGGAATAGGTAGCTAAATAAAAATTCTGTGCGAATCATAATGAGGAATATGCGATCCAAGATCAGCGATTGTACATGTTGATAGTTGACAGTAGGAGTCACCGGAGTTCGAGATTCGAATCAGGATATTCTTATCTTTCACCACCCTAATCTGTTATCAACGATAACTTGTGTAATGATGCATCTGCCTCATGCCGACAGGTGACATAAGACCGGGCTAACACGCCTCTAAAATTCCAAAGGTAGAAGATTAGGTTCAAACAAGTGCAGAGTCAGCTTTTTTTGTGAAAAAGATAAGTTAACCGTTAACCAGAATTGCCTGGAAACTTTTGATGACTCGACGGTACTTTGGAGTAAGTATGCGGAAAAATGTGGGAAAAAATTTCTACTCGACTCTGCGAACTATTTTTTTTTGTTACATGATATCTTGCCACATTAAAGTTGATAAAGATAATTATAGTGGAAAGTTCACACAACCGTTTGCATTCATTCCATTCATAAACCCGCGTGCGAAAACTTAAAATAACTTCCTGATTCCAGTGGTCTCATTCTTTAACTAATTTCGGTAGATAGCGCTCGCTGGTCTCTTTATCTCGCTTGAATATGTAGTCCAGTTGTTGTGCGAGCAATTAAATGAAACATTTACTCATGTATGATAATTCAGTTCTTATTACTTGAATTCGCAGAATAGAAAGAGAGGGAGCTCTCAGCTCAAGAATATCAGTGATTCAAACTCGAGATTCATATTCTAATATACTCGAAGCAATACTTTGATTATCCACTTCCGTTATTTGCTAAATAAGAATAATTTTAACCGTTGACGCAGATCTCCTCTTTACCTCTCTTTCTATTTTCTTATGTACTTCTATTTTGCTAGTTAAATTCACGACTGGAACCAATGGCAATTAGGATCCGCTCGAAAAATTTCACAGCTAACGTGGCCCACTCATCCTCTCTTTCTTTACCTCGTTCGCTATCTCTCTCTTTCTCCATGTCTGAATAATTTTTTTACTTGCTCAGGCGATTCATTTTACAAGGAATTATATCAATTTTCACGTTTCTCCGCGTTCGAATAATGATCACCACTTTATCTGCGGCAACTCCACGATATTATTAATAGGCGGAACGATTCCTACTCGGATAGAAATAAAACTTGATTAAAAAAAGCAAGAAATGAAGATAACCGTACTTCACCTTATCACGTTATTTGAAAGGAATTTTTTTCCGATATTTTTAAAGGCGGTACTTATGCTTGTACTATTCCAACTCTCGTCATCATCATAATATGGGGAAGCCGCACGCGCCGTATAGCAGCTCTGCTTCTGTTTCATTATCATTGTAGCAAATTTTCATCTTGGTTTTATTATACCAAATCTCTATTGTTTGCAGACGTCTCGACTAAAAGAAAATATACTAATCAACTTCAGTCTTATACTTAAGCACATTGATAAGAGACTTTTATCAACTCGATTATTATTATCTGATATTAATTTCTCCTGTTCATTTAGTATTACGCTGGTCAATAGGTACCTGTACTATTTATCAAGAAATTTTTTAATAGTTTTATCGCACCTCGTAATTGACTCTACAAACTAATACAAATATGCCGTAATTATAGCGTTGTCCAAAAACAAAATATACAATATTTAATACGCAAACATATTTCCGGTTCAATTTCAAATTTAATGAACATGAATCATACAGGTCCATTATTCTATTAATTAGGTATATTAATTATAATATTATATTATGTGTCTTTGCCGAAGTTTATACCGAAGTCTCTATGGACATTGCATGTCGGATCGAGTAGGGGATAAGTTATTATCGTATTTTTATATTATCTGAGTCGGTCATCATGCGTAGTATTTACATATATTTTAAAACTTTATCAATATTTATAGAGTCACCTAATCTGTATAGTCGAAATAAAAAAGAAAAATTTCCTCAACTCAATGTGATATTACATTATACTGTTTACTTCTCGCATATATTTCCACATATATTTCGCTTTCCGTACAGTAGATATATGATGTTATATTTTTACTATAGAATGGCTGGAAATTTAGTCGACAGACATACGGAATTTACGGCTGTTCAAATTACGTGAGTCGTGATGCTGCGGTGGTTAAGTACTCACGTTTATGTACTCACATATACTGGAACTTAGCAGATGTATAGAAATACCAGAGAGATCACCGTTACTCATTTGAAACTTGTGTAAATAAATTATACAAACTTTTCAGAAATAAGCCCCATTCGCATTCTCACCTTATTTCAATATTTCTGTTAATTTTTTAACAAACTTTTCAGCCGATTTTAACCGCGATACCTACTCTTCTTTTCAAATCGACCAGAAGGCTTGCGATAAATTCGGGACTTGAAAAATAACGGTTCTCATTATTTTTAGCAACACGATGAAAACAGTTGATAAGTATATACCTGGATATATGCAATATACATGTATGTATGCTGATTCAACGACCTCGTTTTGTTATATGTACTTAAACGTATAGAATGAGTATGATTTGATTCGAACCTTTTTGCTCATTTTTTCCCTCAAGAACGCGAGGAGAAACTTGGAAAAGATTTGCAAGTATAGGATACTTCGGTCCACGGTTCTTTAAAAATGCGATTGCAACGACTTGGGTGAAATCGTTTCTCGTCACATTTTAATTACCTATACTATAGTAAAAATAGGTCGAAAAAAAATTCACAAAGAAACGCGTGCAGCTAGATATGGATACGATATACGTATATAACATACGTAGGTATGCATTGCAGTGATCTCCAATTCTTGTGCAATGGTCACGTTATACGAGGTTGGACAGAATCACGTGAGAATATTGAATCTGCGGATTGAAGAATTCCGAAATACGAGGGAAGATTGAGTCAAATTTTTCAGGAGTCCGCCACTCGGTTTATACAGATAAATCGCGATGTATATTATGATGCGGAAATGCCGTTTTCCGTTCTCTTTTTATCCCTACGTATTTTTCAAACCCATTATTCCGCGTTTCTTTTTGTTCCTGTATATAGATCGCACATTCTCGTTTCTCACCTCGCAGTTTTTACCTAATCGAAACAATATTAAAGTACCGATCGCGTCATACCTCATACCGTTGATCGATTGGGAATCAACATTCAAGGTAATATAAACAAGTCAAAGGGGGGTACGAAAAAATTGTATACAAATGTATAATTCCTACTATATTCTACATGATTATTCGCACGACAATTTACCTATTGCCTCGGATTATTGAGAAGTGTTGGTCGTTACGTAAATCCGCGATCCACTTATATACAGATTTTTTTGTCAAATTTTCCATAATAATCCGATCATTAAATTTAAACAGAAGTTTCATCATTTCATATTTTAATCTTTTATTTTCAGGTACCTATGTATTGTATTTTTATTTGTACAGCATATATGCGATCACGATAAATAAAGATTTCTTAGATCGGTAGATGCCAACATATGATACGGAAATTTCTTTAATCTAATTTAATCACTGTATTTATTGTATATAGATTACTTATACAATATAATCATCTGGTATATGTATATATATGATTGTTCATTTCGATAGTGTGATAAATAAAAATACACGTAGATATACATTATACATAATTTCATATAAAATAATATGAAATGACCGCGAATTATACCCTTGATCTTGTTTCTTTTTTTTTTTTTTTATCTTTTTCTCCTTCGGACAAAACGCTGAAACCACTTCACCAAAACTAGCCGCAAGTTCGACATTGAAGTCTGTAATATGTGGAAAATTGAATTGATGCTGCTTGATACGATAAACTGCAGGGAAATATTAAATTTTCCATTCAATCATTAATGTGAACATTTTTCGGGCTGATTCTTTTCACCTTATTATCTTTCTGTAAAAACATATTACGTGTATTGATTCAAGAATTGAAAGTCTATCGAATTAGATAAATGAATTTTCAAGTAGTAAAAGATTCTATGAAATATTCGCCAATTAGTTTTCGTCAATTATCTCCCTTTTTTCACTCAGATCTATAAATAGATTTTCAAATCTTCATTTTGTTTGTTGAAAAAACACGTGAAAATATGTTATTGCAGGTAAATAATTTGCAGTTATTATATAAATAGATGAATAATTAGATTCTTTGACTAACCCCACCATATTCAAACCCTTTAAAAGTTTAATCTTCTTTTCCTCAACGTCTGCAGGAAGGAGGACTTGTTTGTGAACAAAATTATCCGCGGTATAATTAGGAATGATAATAATAATATGCTTTTTCCTTTATCCCTATACCAACTCGAAATTATGTATATATGTTCAGAGTTACCAAGAGATAAAAACAGATCGTATATGAACATACAACATAAGAATAGAAGATGCACACAGAGATAAGAGTTAAAAATTCTATTGGCTCTTTCTTAATACGAAACGTTATCAGGTCTGCAGAGCTTGAGCTATTGGTGGCCTCATCATCAGTAGAGATTACACGTTTAACTGAACCGCTATATTTCCGAGACACACTAAATCGCGAACCCCGCCTTCGCCCGCGCTCCGATCTCCACGATCGTAGCGACTTACCTACTCCTTACGTGGTTTGCGATTAAATATACATATAGGTATTTGGTAGATTAGTGTAGTGCCTCGAGTATCTATCCGCAGTCGATTGTTAAACCTTGGCTTTTTTTCCATGTGTTTTTCCTGATAAACGTGCGGCCAGGGTCGCGAAACAAAAACCCAACTTGCAATAGATTTGGTGGTGGGGTCAGCCAACCCCCGATACGCGATTTCAAGCCTTTAACGAAACGATATATATTGGAGTTCTCGAAGTACTAGAGACCCAGTTGCGCCACAGATCTCGATTAGAAGATTTACACTTATATTCTACACTTATACCTCCAACACCTACACATACATATATATATATATATTCACTGAAATTATTAAACGGTTCGGGATATTTGGACCGGTCAAAACGTCGTCTATTTCGAAAATTGAACGGGTGCGGACGCGGACGGGAGAACGACGTGCGAAACGACGGTAGTCGAAACAATCATCGAGGACTGCAGAAGTTGAGAAAATGATTCGCAGGCACATCACCCCAAACGGCGAGGTGTATAGAGTGAGTGTCAAATGAAGGCGATAACGATCTTTTTTAATCCCATATATTTTTAACAAATTTTTAAACATTTCCATCGCTCTTTTATTTCATTCAAAGTTAGTATCACAGCGATGCAAGATGAATCATTGAAACGAGATTAAAAAAAAAACATATTTCAAAAAATGAGAAATTGCAAAATACCCGAAAAATATATTTTTTCCAGGGCATTTTACTTTATACCCTATATTTTTCCGTTTTTTATTTCGGACACATATACCTTTCTGTTGAAGTATTCCATTTTACCTTGTTTAGCATCAGTCTCTTCCCTGTGTATATTATACAGAATAAATTATAAGAAATAAAACGCAGTTCAATCACAAGCAAATCAAATCGTAATAATCATAATTCCTGTAATTTTATCGTTTATATTTTTGAAATAAAATGTGGATCTAGTTATAATTACTGATTGATTAATCTACATTCGCTGTCGGCATTCGCGTTTATCTGGTTCTTGACTAATCAAAGGGTTAACTGTGTTACTTGAACTTGTCTGCCCTAATTCTTGGCTAGATTATTATTAGGTACTTCTGGAAGCCGATTTCAGTAACCACATTCGAATTTTATCAGTAATTTGTATGTAGGTCGATATATATCAGAGTATATGACACTTCTTAATATCTATGTACTAAATAAATTTATCGTTCATAGAACGTACTACTACGGTTAGAAAGTCACCACTAGAGTACACGCTTTTTACGCGATGGTTCAATTCATGTTTTGTTCCACCTATATCGAATGTCCGGTTGCAATTCTGCGTCTAATACGGAATTATTTTCCTATCAAATAAATTAATTCATTTACATAAGATATATCGAATTTCTATTTGAATACTATGAACCATATAATATTACATAAATGTTGATGAAGTAAATAAACTTCGTGTGTTATCTACATCCTACGATAAAATTTTTCATTATAAACAAGCAGATTTGATTGAATGAATAATTCTATGGTTGCCAATAATCTTGTCTTCAATTTTATGATTCTTTTTTTTTCATTCTTCCCTGGAATTTCATCGGTGAATTTTCTCGACGTATTTCATTCCGTGACATCTCACGGAACTTATACTGTAATGTCTTATTACATTATTTAATCATTGAAATGGCGATTTTCAAAGCGCGCACATGTTGGCCTTGTAATTTCGTTTCTAAAAGTTACTTTTATCATAATCTTCTACATTAAACACTGACAGACACATGTCCGACAAATTAATCGGAAATTTGACAAAGTTTTATACTGTCGTTTGAAACAATCATGTTACTATCGCAGATAATGCGGATATTGGTTCCGCGTGTTTGAATATGCTACTTATCAAACTCACGTTTCAATTTAAGACTGATAAAGACGTGTTATCAATATTTTGAGTGCCATTGCATATAACAAACACTGTTGAAAATTTCTACTGTGAACTTCCAATACTGTATTGGAAGTTTTATTCGCAAATATGAATAGTAAATTTAAAAGACATTTCCTCAAAATTAATTCACAAATACTTCAAATTTACTAAACAATTTAGCGAATTCAAATACAATTTTGTGTTTTTCCTATGGAAGTCCAGTTGAATCAAAAATTTATTCATACAGCGGATGAAAAAAAGTTCTAAACAACTTTACGTATAGTAAATCCTATTTTCGTTGATCCGATATTCTCAGCTGAAATGAACATCTGTACAAATGAATATTTTTACATAAATAAAGAACCGAGCGTTGTTCAATGTTGGTTTGATAATCATATTGCAGCGTTTGCTCGAACTTCGGTATACGTGACATAATACCTACGTGATTTTCTCAATTTCTGAATCGGTGGATTAACTTCAATAAATTTCTTATCCCGAGCGTGGATGTCAACGATAAAATAAAACGTCATTCATTTCAAGTCTGTAGGTGTACCTAATATGTCGTATAATTTATCAGCAAATACAAAATGCGAAAAATATCAATATTCTTTTTATAATTCGAAGAAAAAAAGAACATTCCATATGTCGATCGATGAACTAAATTCAGGAATGGGAGTAATAAAAAATGACTTACGTCATTACAGAACGCGGAATTTCTCGCGAAGGTAAAGAAAGTAACTAACTTTCTTTAAACTTTCCCATAATTTCTTACTCAACAGTCAAGTGGTAAACGAAGAACCCGATCACAGTAGACTTCGATCCTGAAAGTCAGTCATCTCTGAGTAACTCCCCGATCCAATAGTCCAGTATTTTGGAGTAGCCAAATAAACAGGGTGTTGTAATCTTATCGAGAGTGTACTCAATGGATCGCCCCAAATACGCATAAATAACAGATAAACATATAGACCAGTGTTTTCATAATCTGATCAGATTATTTTGTTTTTTATTCTTCATTATCTCGCGAGATGTTTGTGATATCGTAAATTGCGTCAATTTCTTTTAATCAAATTCATTGTGAGAGTATGATGCAGTAATCCCGATCACCCAAATCAATAAAGATAATTACGTATTACTTTAAAACGGGAGAACAAGTGATATGTGTTTGGCTCGTTGCGAATAAGACGAATTATTAATTTAAACCAAAAATTCAACCATGGGAATCTACACTCGTCCTGCAGTATCGGGGAATCTGAATTATCCTATACGTGATCAGGTCTGAAATTGTATAAATTATAGTATAATATGTACTACGCACTTTAAGAGAGGAGAGTTCATTCACTGTCATGATTCTCTCACATAGATTTTTCATGCTATGAAAAATGATATCAAATTCAATAACTCAAAGGATTGATTGATACAATCAAGCGTGATTTTTGCTGATTTCATTACCCATTCGTATGATGTAACACAATAATCTTATACTTGAGATTATCGAATCGGTAGATTATCTTACATCTGGGTGGGTGTGTATCTCCGGACTTAGTACCTTTAATCAGAATGTCGAATCATCCTTATTTTGCAGTGAATTGATGAGCACGAAGAAAAAAGTCATGATTCAGCAGATCTGTTAGTATATAAAAGAAATCGATAACTTCGTCAACTTATTAGTCTCGTTTGACGAATTAGGAAATATCGGCTAAGTATTCTGAAGACATTTACCTAATGCCATTTTTCCCTTTTCTCTTTCTTCCATTATTACAGACTTGCGCCAACGTCTCGGCCCAAGCGCATCATGTATCTCGAGCAAAGCGTGGTCAGGCGGTGGGATCTGTCCGTGGTTTTCGCGGATGCACCGTATGGTTGACCGGCCTTTCAGGGGCTGGTAAAACTTCTATAGCATTCCAAGTTGAAGCTCTTCTAGTATCCCATGGAATACCAGCGTATGGTCTTGACGGAGACAACGTGCGCACAGGTTTGAACAAAAACCTAGGTTTCAGCAAGGAAGATCGCGAGGAGAATATCCGCCGAGTTGCCGAGGTGGCTAAACTCTTCGCCGATAGCGGAGTGATTAGCTTATGTAGTTTCGTATCGCCTTTCGAAGAGGACCGCCAATTGGCCCGGCAAATACACAAAGACTGCGATTTACCATTTTTCGAAATCTTCGTCGACACACCCTTCAAGGTATGCGAGGCGAGGGACGTCAAAGGGTTATACAAAAAGGCCAGACAGGGTGCCATCAAGGGATTCACCGGAATAGATCAGAGCTACGAAAGACCGTCTAATCCGGACCTAATCGTCACCACTGAAAATGTTACGTTAGAACAATCAACGGCTATGGTTGTAGAGTTCTTAGAAAAGCAAGGGATCGTTCCAACTCTCCCCAAGCCCGGGGCTGGTGTTCGCGAATTATTCGTACCGGAAGCTAGAATTTCTACAGCTAAATCCGAAGCGGAAACATTGCAGAGTATCAACATCACCGAACTCGATCTACAATGGCTTCAAGTTTTAGCTGAAGGATGGGCAGCTCCGCTAACTGGTTTCATGAGGGAAAGTCAGTTCCTCCAAGTGAGTGATCAGAGTTTCCCCCAGTTTCCTCCTCAGATTAAATAATCTCCAATTAGTTTTTCCAAAAACTTACAAGATGCAGACATTGCGAGGTAACGTTTTATACATTTCCCAAATTTCAGGCACAACATTTCAACTTCCTTGTAGAAGAGGGTTCGGAAATAAACCAGTCAGTGCCAATCGTATTACCAGTGAATACGTCCGACAAGGATCGTCTAGAAGGAAGTTCGGCATTGGCCTTAAAATACGAGGGTAAATGTGTGGCTATTTTGCGTAAACCTGAGTTCTACTATCACCGAAAGGAAGAGAGATGTAGTAGGCAGTTTGGCACAAATAATCAGGATCATCCGTACATCAAAATGATATATGAATCCGGGGACTGGCTGGTGGGAGGCGACATCGAGGTATTGGAAAGAATAAAGTGGAACGATGGCCTCGACGAGTACAGACTAACGCCTAATGAGATTAGAAAAAAGTCAAAAGAGATGGGAGCTGACGCGGTATTTGCATTCCAATTGCGTAATCCGATACACAATGGGCACGCGCTTCTTATGCAGGTGAGATAAACGAGTGACGATGTGCAGTTTCAATGAAATTTCACAAAATTTATATCTCGCGCATTTTTCAGGACACCAAAAGACGCCTCTTGGAAGAAAGAGGGTTCAAGAACCCAGTTCTACTACTACATCCTCTTGGAGGCTGGACGAAGGACGACGATGTACCATTGCCGGTCAGAATGCATCAGCACAAAGCTGTTTTAGACGAGGGTGTATTGGACCCGAATGCTACATTACTGGCAATTTTTCCAAGTCCAATGATGTACGCGGGACCGACTGAGGCAAGTTTAGACTAGAGATGCTATCAGCAATTTTATTGAATTTGTATTTCTTCCTTCCCCAAATAATTGCGGAACATTTTAGATACGTTAATTGATTATTGCTGAATTTTAAACAGGTACAATGGCATGCCAAGTCCAGAATGACTACGGGAGCCAATTTTTATATAGTGGGTAGAGATCCGGCGGGTATGCCTCATCCTGATAAGTCTGCAACACCAGATGGCAATTTATACGATGCAACGCACGGTGCTCGCGTTCTTTCCATGGCACCAGGACTACAAAGTCTGGAAATCATTCCATTCAGAGTCGCTGCATACGACACTGCGAACAAGAAAATGGCATTTTTTGAACCAAGTCGCAAGCAAGACTTTGATTTTATTTCGGGAACAAGAATGCGAGGTAGTTATCAAATTCTCAGAAATTTACGTATTACTTGTAATCCGTTTATCAGGGTGGTCCCTAAATCGGTAATATTCGAATCCCAATGCCCCCATGGGTCAGAACGTCTTCAAATACAAGGAAAAGAATGTAGCCAAAGTCCCAGGTTCCTATCTCAATTCTAAGTACTGCCCCAACGCCTTTGAACTTTCTGATTTGAATAATGATGTTCAAATTTTCGAAAATGACTATCGAAAGATTTTCGCTAGCTTCCTAATGATAAAAACGATTCTTTTTCTCTTCAGGTTTGGCTAGATCCGGCGAGAATCCACCGGATGGTTTCATGGCTCCATCAGCATGGAAGATCCTCGCAGATTACTATCAAAGCCTAAACAAGAAATGATGATATATTATTTATATATATATTTTATAAATGGCAGGAAACGTTAGGAATATTATAACTTATCTATACATAAGATGAAACTGCACACGTTACTTACAATTGACATTACATCATTAGCCCACCCCATTATGCTCATGTCGTGCTCGATTTTTAGCCTAATTCAATTGACATATTATCGGGCTATGTTATCATTTCATTATATTTTACGATCCAAGACCATTCCTTAATTTTCTATATATTTGGTTTTAATTTTTCAAGCCTTGTACACCCATGTACTATTGCGTATATAGTATAGTATATTATACATTATACATATTATATGTAAATCGATCTAGATTCACTATAACAATTTTTGGGATATAATCGAGTTTTATTTTTGCAATTATACATAATATAAAGATTATTAATTGATAGTTATATTTAATATATATTTTATGAACACTTATACACTATAGTTTATATATTGTATATCAATTGGGTATTCACTATTTACAATAATTATGTAGTCAATACTTAATTTCACGCCGTGCACAGATATTGTATTAAATGTGATCGTAATCAAGTACTATGAATGGGAATGCTAATTATTATTATTTTTTATTTCTTTTTTTTTCTTGTAATATATTAGGATATATACATACGGATATTGTATATTATTTATTACAGATGCCAGAACTTGACATGAACTGTATGTACATAGTATATCACTTATTTTACTCAAAATATATTAATATTCTAGGACACGTTAAAAAATGACTTTGCTTCAAAGTAATTCCGTAGAAATTCTACCACGTAGTCTTTTTCTCTTAGCACTCCTGGATTACCTTGTTTCGCGTATCATTTTACTTTCAGGTTTTTAAATTCTGAGTCATCTTTATAATGAAATTCAAATGTAGTGGAATAAATACTTCGATACATTTTGATATTTTAAAATATTTTATTTTTGCAGTAAGATGTTTGCGGTACAATTTAGAAGTTCCATCGTACCTGATGATGTCGATGGAACAATTTGCAGATAAAAGTTGTTCAGTTTCATTTACAATTACGTGAATTAATCATTTTTGACAAACTAAATCAACTCAGTACCTAACTCGAATTTGATTATTCCGATCGAAGATGTATACTACCTCATTGTTGCTCGTTAAATCTACATCTGGCATGATGAGCTAATTACATTGCTTTAAAATCACGATATAGGTAATATTATAATCAATGTAACATATTTAGCAACATTGATATTACTCACTACGATTAACTTGTTATACAAAATATTGAAATATAAGTTACGTTAAATATCCTCTGAAATTTCAGACTGACAAAGTATTATTTCCTAAATTAGTATCTTCATATTAATAGCTATAATATTCATTTACATTTACTAACATAGGTATTATATGGTCGCCCACATGACATAACTACCAGTTACTATCTCAACGTTTAGCAACATTCTGTCAGTTGAGATAAATCACCGTTTTTTTTTTTTTTTTTTTCAATCTTACTACATGGCCTTTGAAATCATAACAAATTACTACTTTTTTATTTTTAAATATCTTTCCAAGTCATTCTTATTTACAAAGAAAAAGGCAACTTTGCATAACTCACAGTTATTAGAGATGGTTTCTTCAGTGAATATTACTCAAACTTAATGACCTTTACCTGAAATTTTCAATCTATTTTATCTACTACGATGAGAGCAGGGATATGAATTACACTATATGGGCATTTCTTTACAAAAACAAAGTGAATGCTAGTGAATTTTCATTATTATTCTACTATTAGTATATCTTATGAATATATTAGGACAGTGGTAATATTCGAATTCAAACTGTAATTATAAATGAATAAAATCTCGAATCATATCCCTGCTCCTGTTTCTTATTCATAAATATATATATATACTCTGAAATAAAAATTCAGGCTTGCTAGTCCAAGAACGTGAAAAAAATTATTGCAGTATAGTCCTAAATAAAATACACATGCTGTCTTGTTGTTCAGAGACCATGGGTATAATCTGAACAAATGTTACAGTGGAGCATGGAATTAGAGTTTGTGAATATTTTTCTAAACCATTAGGATATTATGTAAGATTGTAAGTTTGATGCATGCATCGATATTTCAAATGCAATGAAATTATTGCTAATGGAAGAAAAAAAAAGAAAAAGAAAAAAAAACTATTTGCAATAACGAAATGACAAGTGTTTTTATAAATTATGTTTACACCAGATTTATCCAAGAGGTGTTATCAGTGATTAAGTATTGTACATAATAGAAGCTGTAGCAAGATTGACTTCAGAATTAGCATCTGTTAAGTCTGGCAAAGACAGCATTACGGGAATGACTTGTATTTTTCCAGAATCATCTTGCTGTTGCAAATGCACAACAGTGCCAGATTGCAATATTTGATTGGTCATTTCGTCAGTTATAATCTCAGTAGTCTCCAGGTTATCTGCGGTCACTTCTTCTGTATAAACGGTCGTGTCTTCCATATTCATTATGACTTCTGCCGCTTCAGAAGCTTCTCTCGAGGTCTCGTATTCCTGTAATTTATAAACAAAAGACAAATAAAAATTCTGATCGTGAAATTTTTTAGGGATAAATTGCCAAAGTTTTACATCTAGGTATTAAAAAAATTGCGATAATCTTGCCTGATCGTAAGTCTGTTCGTAGTCTCCTTCTATACTCTGTGCCTCGAATTTTGCTATCTGTTCATCTTCGTACTGATCCTCAATTTGTTCTTCATACTGATCTTCGTTATCAAATTCAGCTTGAACTTCATCGTATTCTTCCTGCTCCATTTCCTGTTCAGAGCCAGAGGTGACATCAGGCTGTTGTATTTTTGGTTGTTTAGTATTTCTGCCGGTGACTATTCTCTTGAATCCGGAACCTCCCAGACTCTCGTGTCTTCTTTCATGCTTGTTCTTATCGCCAAGGTATTTAAATCGTTGTCTGCAAACACTGCAAGCGTACGGTCGTTCATTAGTGTGCGTTCTCTCATGACAAACAAGAGCACTGACTTGCTTGCATCTCCATGGACAATATCTGCATTGTAACGGCCGTTCGTCGCTATGTCTGTTCTGGTGATGTTTGATTAGTTGGATTTTTGTTTTTAGATTAAAACCGCATAGCTCGCACGTATACGGTCTATCCTCAGAGTGTGATATCATGTGTGTCTTCAATCTGAGCTGATTAACAAATCGCTTTGTACAATGCGGACACGGCAGAGTTCCTTCCAGTCTATTATGCACCACCATCATATGGTGTCTCAGTCTGACTTCAGAGGTGAATAACTGATCACATTCCCCACATTTCATCGGGTCCTTTTCAACGTGTGTATTTTTTATATGAGTTCGTAGAATCATTTCTGTCTTGAATGTCTTTTCGCAATGGTAGCACGTCACTCGTTTCTTCTCTTGAGGTGTGTCCGGGTTCGATTTTACCTCACCGGGCAGAGCTTCGTTGTGTATATGCGACATATGCCATGCCAAAGATCTGGGGGAGATCATTGATCTGTTGCAGATGTGGCACGTGTATTGTCTTCCATCCTTGTGGACTCTGTTTCTATGAATTACTAGCATAGAATGATTGGGAAACTTCTCGCCGCAGACTTGGCACGAGCATTCCTTCAAGCCTCGGCTATCAGTTTTCTCGTGTACTCTCATATGCAATCTTAAACCATCCCTTCGATTGAATCCAACGCCGCATATATCGCATCTGTATTGTCTTTGGTCTTCGTGAATTCTGACGTGTTGTTTAAGCGTCGAACTATTCTTGAACATTTTGTCGCAGTGCGGACATTGTATTGTGTATGCTTTGTGGGTATGCATATGTTTGGAGAGACTATAGAATGGTACCATTTTATGGCAAACCATACATTCTCTCTTGTTACCGACCGGTTGATGTTTGCGAATCCTATGGTGCCGTAAGCTTGCTGGATTCTTGAAATCCGCACCACAATCTTCGCATAAATAAGCTCTTAACGTTGTGTGGACAGATTTCAAATGAAAGCTAAGCTTTTGTTTGAATGCAAACTTTTTGGGGCATTTAGGACATTGGAAGACCTTCTCCCAGCTCATATGCTGCGTTTTAATATGTTGATCTAATGTTCCTTGGTGCTTGAACTTTTCCCCACAGTAATCGCACAGTTGGCCATACATATTGTCGCAATGTTTCTGTTCGTGTTGTCGCTTTTTACCTTTGGAATCCAACATCAAGTCACAATATTTACATATTAGTTTCTGCATGCATGTTATATTGTGACTCTTTTTTGCTTTATTAGTGGGAAATTCTGTTAGACAATCTTCGCAATAGTGCATTATTTTATAATCGTGTGTCTTCAAGTGTTCTTCTAGTACGTCTATTGTAGGAAATGTTTGATGACAATAATCACAATCCATATAATCTTCTATAGAAATAGATTCTTCCATAAATATATCTTCCAATGATTCTGAAAGGCTTCCTTTTAATACAGCGTTGTTTCTATCCTCGTACAGTGAAATTATATCTTCATCTTTTAATCTATTCATTACAATTTTTCTCTGTCTCAAATACTCTTGAAACTCCTCCAAGTTTTTGCCCGTCTCACCCAAAATTCTTTCTAATTTTTCTTGATTTCCTTCAGCACATGATTCGTCCAATTCTTTCTGCAGGGATTCTCGCTTCTGCTTAGCCTCTTCCCATTTTTGTTTGAGTCTTGCTAATCGAGCCAAATATTCGTCCGATCTTGCGTAAGTTCTTTCTGTTATCGAATGTTCTTCAAAGGATTCTTCATCTTCTTCTTCTTCTTTGTATTCTTCATCAATTTTAGTTTCTTCGCATAGCTCGAGCATTTCTGGACTCTCCTCTTTTCTTTTGGCCGTATCATTCTCTTCTGTCTCTTGCTGAGAGTATTGTCCCTGATAATTTGAACTCCCCTCTGTTTTTGTCACCTTCAGCGATCCCTCCTCGCTATTCATTGCGTTGGAAAAACCAATAATATTACCGCCCAGGACCTGTTCTCTCCTCCTTTTATACTCTTCGATTTGTTCTTCTATTATCTGTTCTCTAATATCAGGTTTTTTATATTTATCAGAGAACAAATCTTTCTCTTTCATTTTTAGCGCCTCATATTTCTTCAGCATTCTATCAACAGGTTTCATATCAATCGCAGCATGTACAAGATTAGAATCTTCGTTTTTTTCCCCAGGTTTATCCATCTTCTTAACTTTTACCAATAATAATTCGTTTGGTTTCGACCCCTTAACTGTAACGTACATGATTCCGTCTTCACCCTTTGTGCCAATGCTAATAGGATGTTCCATGTTCAATTTCTGCATAATTTTCTCACCGCTAACTGAATTATTCGAGTCTGCCGAATGACTTGGTTCTAGAGAGTCTAAGACTGGTTTTGATTTAAGTGGCATGGACAGTCTTCTCTTTAAAATATTGGGCTGCTTCTTGTTATCAACGGCGTCATCAACTATTTCTGTTTTAATTATATCTCTAATTTCCGGAGGTAAATCTTCTCTGTTTTCTCCCGCCTCGTATTTAACATATGCTTTTTTAGCAGTATCGTACTGATACACCGCCGGACTTGTCGAGAAGTCTTCTTCTTCGTTGTTGGACATGATACGAGCTTTTTTAGCCTCGTGTAAGCCAAGTTCTTCAAGCTCGTCGTTAGATTCTATATAATCAGAGCTATCAGGATTATTTGGTGGATCCTCCGGGTCGAATTCCTCGATAGAATCATTGTCGTCGTTACGAATAGGATCTGCAACGTTTTCAAACATATCATTTATGTATTCAGCATCGAAAACCGGCACCGGTTCTTCGACAATTTTTATCGCGTTCGATTTGGAAGCGCTAGAATCATCTGGTATCGCGATTGGAGAAGAAATTTTAGCCGGCTGTTCAGACTTTACCGAACTCGTATTGAGATTCGATTTCTTTTTGGCGTACGTATGTACGTCTTTTTCAATCTTAACTTTAGGATTGTTCCAAGCAACATTTTGACTCGTTTCATCAGAGTGTAAGTCTTTAGTAACTACTTCGTTAGCGGCAGGTTCGCTGAGCGCGGTATATATAGATTTCAATTTAAACTCAGCTTTTTTTATTTGCATGAAAAATTTATAACTCATTTTTAAATCGCATATACAATCCATGCACATTTGGGTGGATAAACTCTCCTGCTGATTTATTTCCTCCAAATGTTTCATCTGTTGATTTAATCGCATCTGAGTACCCTTGTCGCCGAATATATCAACCAACGGAATCTTTAGCCCTGCGCATGTTCGACAATACTTTTTTAACTGCTGTTTTGCTTCGTCTAAAGACCGCTTACTATTACCACGAGATGGTGTATTAATTTTTCT
The DNA here is from genome assembly GCA_963992785.1 of Tenthredo livida. NCBI lineage: Eukaryota > Metazoa > Arthropoda > Insecta > Hymenoptera > Tenthredinidae > Tenthredo > Tenthredo livida. Next base: position 7,444,962 of record OZ023066.1, read on the forward strand.
CAACTCCGCTAATCCCTTGACTAAGTTTTGCTCCGAGCTTGGTAACTTTACTCGAGGAGTGACTTTCTTTAATTGGGATAAATTCGTTATTTGAGCAAATGATTCTTCCCTAGAAGACGGAGACGCTATTGATTTAGAAAGGGAAATGTCGACGTCGCCCTGAACTTCGATCTGAACCTCACCATCGCCATCGCCTTGCCCTTCATCCTCGTCATCCTGAATTATGATTATCGTTCCATCCTCGATGCCAGATAATTGTTGTATTCCTTTCTCATCTATAAGATCGATATAGTCGTGGTCGGTTGCATTGCCCTTAGCCGTTTGGTCCAATTTTATTTTTGATTGATCTAAACTTTCTAAATGGTCAGTAGATCCCTCCGGTAAAATGTTACCAGAGGGGTCATCATCTTCGTAGGTAAAGTATATCATACCTCCCTCTAAGCTAGTCATTTTTTTTCTGGGTCGAGGTTAGGTCTCGTCAAACATGGCCATAGCACAATAATTCTGACAAGAATAGCACTCTGTATGTTATAATGCACGAAACTATCGTCCATAGATATTTTGTTCACTTCCTAACAGATCATTTCGAAGAAATATTTACGTTTTATACACTTTTTCAATATTTTGCCACCGTAAACTTTTCACTGTCGCTATCCAGATGGCGCGTGCCAAGATGGCGCCCGCGTCGTTCGCTATTTTAAATCATTACGGCTTTCTATGCTACTGAAATTCATGACTTATCTCACGACTAACAGTTCCCTTCTCAAGCTTTATATCTTTCACCGTTATTACCTCGATGGTATTCACCGATATTATATTTGAATATAATCTGGATTAATGGCGTTTTCGAAAATTATCGATTACAACTAAACGAATGACGGGCATTTTCCATTCAAAGATTCACTGCATACGTTTTACTGGGCTAAAAATACGTACGGAAGTTATACGTGCGAAGGTATACATGTATATGTGTATAAGTATACCTAATGCTGCATAAGAATCAATTTAACAATTACTCGAATCGGTAATGTTGTACTATTCCTTATATTAACATTTCGCCAATAGCACAATACGGTTTGATACATACTGATTAATAATTACCATATATATATGCATTCTCATAAACAATGTACCGTCTACAACAACATAAACAATAAATAAATTGATGTCAACTCCATGAGTGTAATTTACAAGTATACACGTAGTAGCAGATATCGCATTACAATTATATAACCGTTTCCATATGTATTTCGAAATTTAGTAATTGGCATGAGTAAAATTATGTAATAAATATAGTGACAAAATCATGAATGCAATATTTATATGCGGAAACTCATTCTATCGCTGCTGTAATGCGATATGAATATTTTTTCATCTGGCTCAAGCCTCGTCCCCATATTGCGTTGCAGTGCGACGCAGACGCCACACAGACACCACAGACAGAAAGAAGATTCATGCATGTGTTCATATCAGTGTCAACCTTAAGTCACATGACGCTTCACGGTATACGCCAGATAAAAATCAAGATCAGAAGCGGAGTATGAAGAACCTGTAATTATCTACCTGTAGTAATAGGACCTGTTATAATATGATTGTGACTGAGAAATAACATCAGACTTAAATTTTCAACTTTTATTGCACAAACACGCATATGTATATTGAGGCCTAAGTAACAAGTTATGGCTAAAATAAATAACATTTGAAATACGGAGTGATATCAAAACGCAACGAATTACAACCCAAGATGTTATCAATTTAGTTACGTTGATATCAATTGTGACGCATATTAGACATTCTATGTACATGAACAATAATTATTAATCGACACGCTCCCCCTTCCCGGCGCCACTTCTTCCTCAACTGTATCGGCCAAGGGTCTATTCCGTGTTTCTGGTAGACCGAGAGACAATACACCAGCGATTAATGCGGCGACGCCACAAAGTGTACTCGGCGCCCACCACGCCTCTGCGCCTAAAAGATCGACGACGTATGGCGCCGCAATGCTGCCAACGTGGGCCATGGTTGAGCTCGTGCCCACGGCGCTGTTTCGAGATATCTGCGCATGTCAATATTTGAATTTATTCAAATATGGAAAAGATATCGCGGAATAGAAACAGATATATTACGCAACTGAAAATTACGCTGAAGTCGTACTTGTATGGTGGCGACTAATTATTATGCACCTAACCGTATGCGTGATGTAATGCATTTGCAAATAGATATGAAAAATCAAAATATGACATACCGTAGGAAATAATTCAGAAGTGTGCAAAATAATCACACTGAAGACGGCAGCCACTGCCAATCTACCCGTCAACGCAACTCCCGTAATGGCAGATGTTTTTGCTTGAGGAATCAATAAAATACTAAGCAGTGCAATCCCAGATATTGAGAATAACAAAGCCGTGACTGGACGACGTCCCATTATTGCCAAAAGTGGTAATGGTAACAGATAGGCTGGTATTTCACTAGCTCCAGTCAGAAATACATATATGTATCGGTTGGCAGAGAAATTATCAACGTTTAACGCTAGAATAATAGAATCATTTGGATTACATTACATAGATCTTCTTCGATACCCTGAAACTGCAGACAGATAATTCAATTGTTAATTTGTCTTACCAATGGCATAGTAAGATAGAGATGTAGCAGCCCAAGCAAAATATACAATTATTATTCTCTTTCTTAGTTCAACGTGGGAAAATAGCTCGATCAAATTTTTCCAGTTTTCTTGGAACTTTGTTTTTCCATCTGTAACTTTATTCTTGGCTTGGGCCTTGTTCTTCACGTACTCCTTCCCGTTCGTTTGCTTAATTGTTAACACAAGATGGTCATTGACTGTGTAATCGGATCCGTATGAACGTTCGATAATTATTCGCGCTTCTTTTCGTCGATTTTGAGACATCAACCATCTCGGGGATTCTGGCATAAACCTTGAACGATAAACCAGGATACCTACTCATCAGTATGAAAAATGATTGGTTAGAATTTAGTGGAATCATAATCCAAAATAAAAGCTTGAGACTTTGGCGATTATTGACATAGAATGTCGGCGAAATATTAATCACTATTACCAGCAATGAATGAGCAGAACAATCGCTGGTACAGTGATGGCTAACTGAAGAAGTTTCCAATCTTTTGTCAAGTAGGCGATTCCCGGAAGAATCATCATGCCCAAAGGATAGCCCATGCTGTAGACAATGCCCATCCAAGCTCTGTGCTTAGGACCAGCCACCTCTGTCACTAATTTCACATAAATTATCGACTTTTTGTCTAAAATCTTGGCAGACATATTGACCGAATGAGTTAAACTATCGAATGATGAATGCACTGATTCTCTAATATGCCCTTTATCGATTATCAGATACTGATGGTAGCGTGAATTTGAGATGAGATGTCCAGTTTAAAATTTAAAACTCACGGATTGTAAAAGAGGAATGATAAATTGCTGAATTACTGACTCCAATCAGTCCTCGCAGTATCATGAAGAACCAATACCAAGGGGCTATGGCGCTGATAGGACCAGATATGATAAGTAAAATCGCACCGGAGATGTAGCTGGTACGTCTTCCAAATTTATCGGCGATTATGCCGAAAGTACTTGCGCCTATGAATTTACCTAGTGATAATGCCATCTGTACACTACTTCGGAGTGCGGTTCTGTCACATACAAGATCCCACTGTAATCAAGGAGAGACATTGATGGTGTTGAAACACATTAACATGGGGATGAAGATGAACATTCACTCGATTGAAGATAATCGATAAATTCTAGCCTCACCTCAACGACGATTGACGACGACCCATCAATGTCATCGGCGTAGCTCATTTTCGTGCATTTTTCTGTTCCCGGTCTTCCCGTCGCGCTTATGTTCTCGATGGCATTTTCGAAGCCCAGGCTGGCGAGATAAGAGTAATCGTAAGAATATCGCGTGCAGGATGATGCAGAGGAAATATTTTTTATTTGTGAATCCGTCCAGTTAGCGGCGGTTAATTCTGGGACTGCACACCAGTGGGTAGGCACCTGTGGATATAGAGTGTTGCAATTAATTATTAAGACAAACTTGAGTTCCCGTTAACCATTTTCGTGCATGCTTCAGTCACTATTCGCGTACACTTCACACTATCCTTCCTATTTCGTTTATTGCGACGACTGTACCTCGGCTAAAAAAACGTACGATGTTGCGTGAAGCCCGTTTAACAACGTGGGCGTTGCAGTAAGGAAAAAAACAAGCCATAGCAGTTTGGACCCCTCGCCGAGTTTGTCAAGCGCAGCTTCCAGCTCATCTTTTTGGTTCACTTCCTTTTCTCCTCTTTCTTCCTCGGCCATTATGTGTGTATCTGGAATGGTTTTAAGTGAAGATTACACAACGAGGAAATTCTTTCAACATCAAAGTTCGGATTAATTAATTATTGACGTAGTAAGCTGAAGGAACACTTGACATTTAAATGTTCTTTACACATATAGCAGAGTGCAATGCTCTCAGACACCAAAAATACCTAAATTAAACTAACTGAAGTCGTATAGAAAAATATTCTGTAGGTCATATGATGGCCTGGTTGTTCGAATACGAGATCTATTTGGCCGTAGCAAGTTGTTAGAAACTTTTTACTGTAGGTAATAGGGAAAGGGAATTGAATTCTCTTATAGGACTTTTCCTCACTGACGTTCAGTCTATTATGGTTCTTACGGCCGAAATATTATTTGGAGTTTATTTCTTCTTTTTTGAGTAAGGTAGTCACGGTGATAAGTAATAGATAAGGGTAAAGCCATCCAACATGTTTGTATTCGATTAGGCTAAACGGCGCACGTGCTTCGCTCAGGGCAAATTCCAAGCCACGGGCTTTTCTTTCTGCTATCAGTCAGCTATCGATGAACTAATAGTTATCACTAATGTTCCAAATAATCGTATAATCTAGAAAGCGATTGAGTCGATTCCTTACCCCCCATACTTGCGTAGTATCAGCACCCTCAAATTGTAATGACCGGCGTTCAATCAATATTAATCCATCAAAATTTCGTCTTATTTAAAACCTGTATGAATACGACCCATCATTACTTTCTCAATATCTGAAAGTGAAAATTGAGCCACTTCGTGAAGTTTCACTATAATGAGAGTCAAGATCGAGCGATTTGGAACCAAAAGTGTGAATTTTTACTCCAAAAAATGCATCGACCAAGTTTCATTCTATGTCTTTGTCACTCAAGTTTAAATTGTCAAATTCCAAAGTCCGGTAACAGCTATAGATTTAGTATTCTATAATAAGCCGATATAGCTGAAGTTGTTTAGCAATGACTCATGGATATTTTTGTTGTAACATAAGAAAATCCGGTTTAAAAAACCACAGAGAAACGGTAATCGAGATATTAAAAATAATTTCATACACGTATATCACGTAATAAGTTCATGCGATCCGATTCCTATGAAATTTTATTCTCCTTCGCTTCTTGAAGAGGCAAAACTCGAGCCTAGCGGCGAGCGCGGAATTATTTTATTAATAAATGATATTTTATCTTTACAATTCTGAGTACTTTTCTGTTTTTGAACCTAATACCAGACGGTTTCGTGTGTTGTATTCTGTGAGAATTAACGTTGAACCGTGTCAGCGAGGTTTATCACACTTTTATTACTCTTAGATACTAATATTAAACTAGGGTACGTAAGCTTAATTAGCTGTAATTCGTATCTACCTTCTATCTTTTACCTGCTTCAGGGATCATTTGTAGTTTTAACAAGTTTGAAACCACACAAAATAACGCAGACACACTTACGCCGAATGTATGTCTTACCAGCCAGCTGTTTTCTCACTATGGCTCAGAGTTTCTGTCATAAACAGCTTTGCCCACTTCCCCCTCTTTCGGTGAAATAAATATATGGTCCATCGTCTGCACGTGTGTGGTATCTAGTACTCAGGATACTCGACCAACCACGATTACTCATAAACCGTGTCAGCGTTGAGCTCAAACGCGCGAATGACCCACACGTGTTTTCATACTTGTTCGATAATGACTTACAGATTTTTGCATCATCATTGCTACCATTAGTTGTAAGCAAGCTGAATTAATGTGACATGAAGGATAACATACAATAATGCGTTTACGTTTATTTCTTAGCATTTTCTGTAAAACTGTAATCACTTATCAGTCAAGGTAGTTCTTCTTTTATATAAAAAGCTCAGTATCGCGCTCACACATTCTGGAGTTCATACTTTATGCTGGCAAATTGAGTAATTGCAAAACTGTTTTTTATATGCATCATACTATATGGCCACACAGTAGAGATTGACAATTCCACATTATTGTTAGTGAACGAGCGAAGGTTAAGACAATTAAATTTACATTGCAGATGACGCAATCTATAGCCTCTAGGCGTATATATGACTATATTGACTATGAGGAGCTGATGTGATTTGAGAATAACAGGCAAACGGTCCTAAAGTTTTTGATTCACGGTTATAGCCTTTGCCATGTCACATTGTTTAAATTTGTAACAAAATTTGTGTTCAGAATCCGGAAAACTTCACCTTATCATACTTCCTTTTGTGTGCTTATTGTTGATTGGCATTGCAATCCTGTAAATAGTTTTTACTTGAAGTAAAACTATGTTTATTCGGAACCACGAATTAATTGATCTTTATAACACCATGTTCACATAATATCGAGATGAAGCGTTACCTGTTAAATCTGCAGATGTATACAAATTTCAATCACAAGATATAAACACAACTCTTTCATGCATGCTTGAAGTTTGTTTGATAACAAATTTGAGAAATACCCGCAGAAATTAGTGTTACCACGACAAGTATTATAGTCGCACTGCTATGCCGGTGCCAGTGCCCTCGCAAACGAGCAGTTGCTGTGATAACAAAACTGCTGTATTGTGAATGTAAGCTTCAGTATGTGAGTGCCTGGTAATGATCGCATGAATGTGTTGAATGAGTAGTTCTCGTATTAAAAAAAAAAGATAGCAGCGATCAATTCTTAATAAGAACAACAACAGGATGTTTTTCGATCGATTATCAATTGACTACATTGATTGAGAATTATATATATATATATATCTATATATGAGGCATTCCGCGTCACTTCAACCACTAGAAAAAAGAAATTCTTACGAAATTACAACAAATTGGGCTATATGGTACGAACAAATTCTCGAGATTGCAAATTTTTCGGAATTTTTCTGGACGGCATATTTGAGTTTTATTCAATTTTCATTTAAACAGTGATAATATCTCGGGAACGGTTGATAGCGTAACGATAATGTTAAAAAACGATAATCTGCGGTTTTTCAAGGCCTATACAAGGATGAAATATACTTTTATTTAATTAACGGAATTTCTAATTCTCCAAGATTTTTTATAATAAGTATCTCTGCACATAACTTTTCGACAATTATTGCGATTGCCATAAACAGGGCTTTCCCCAATATTCTGGTGTCTATCCATAATATGACAAGTAATTAGGCAGTTCTGATAGCACGTGCCTTGCTCATCAAAATTCAATAGTATTTATGAAAAAGTTGAAAATCCCGTAACAAAATTCGAATCCCATGAAAACAAAAATACTCAAAACTCGGTCTTTCCATACAGAATTTGAGGATATTATGTCAAGCGCCGTTCCCTTGCAAGAAAAGAAAAAGAAATTTCTATGATTTTGCCCTAAACTGTGACCCATAATTATGCTCAGTTAAATCTGAATAAATTTCATCCTTGTAGGTCTCAAAGAACCGCAGATTTTTATCTTTTTTAAGACTCGAGAATTTGTTCGTATCATATAGTCCAATGTGTTGTAAATTTGTGAGGATTTTTTTTCCAGTGGCTAAAGTAACGCGGAATGCCCCATATGTATTTATACATATGAATTAAAAGATTTTCTGGTATTTAATTTGTAAAACATTTATTATAGATATTTAAAATTACATATAATTTGTGGGTGCATGTGCATCCGTTTCAACTTTTCGGATAGTTTCTAAAATTTGAAAAATACTATCAGCCACAATGATACTATACATGATCATATTATTCACTAAAATATTTCACTGACATTCGTTCACCATAGTACAGGTTATATAAAATATATTCTCTAGCGCAAGAACTTTATTCATATAGACGTATATCACTACCTTGTACTTAATTGAAAACATTCTGCATCTTATTCAGGAAAAGGAAATGATAAGAGTGCGTAAAATTACGTAACATGGTAAATAAAGTCTAATTCTCGCAACAACTATTGCGTATCATTCATTTTTTCTATTCTGTTAAGATTCAAGGAAAATAACATTCGATTACGTTTCAAATAAGATATATATATTATCAGTAATTTTATATATACGGTTTTTGGATAGGATGTTATCTATATATTTACATTTCGATGTACAGAATTCGAGAAAATTTCTAAACTGACATCTTTGCGTATAAGAACTTAGCACATTCGGTTTTTAATAGATTCTTGATTACGGTATACAGATACAGTTTTGATTTAAGTCACTTATACTCTATAAATAGGAAGTTTGACTTATGCGGTTGGTCCTTATATTCTTACGATCACTAAACAGTTTACATTCACAGTCCATGACTGCATTTATTCAGGTTTTGTCTCATACCAATTTTCATCCAAGTCATATCACAAGATAAATCTAGTCACCATATTCGTTATCCGTCTAGGTATACCTACAACTAGGTCACAGCAATTCCTTTAGACTCCAAATTTTTGGAAGTCATTCATAAACTTTTGGAAACACAATAAAATAATGAATAGTAGGTATATAAAGTAGGTATCGATAATAAAGTACAACTGATCATACCATAATTGCCATTATTTAAACACACTGGTAAAAATAGATATAAATCACCTTCATTGGGGAAAATAAATATAAGCAACGGTTCATTAATTCGATAATAAAAATTAATTGATGTGAATCCGACGTAACATTGGCACGTCATAAGCCAGGTAAAAAAAAGCGTCAGCGATATGTCCAACGACACGTTTCCAGGCGTCGAATTTGTACTTTATCTCTTTCAAAATGGGAAAGGCATCTTTTGGTTCAACTGGAGCATCGATTCTCCTGAGAATGAAATAAAACTCAATTTAGTAGAAGACTAGACTTTGCCAATTCTTCTCTAAGGGTTGTAGAACTTACCCCTCTGATTCTAGCTTTTGCTTCGTTCCATTCGTAAAGGTATACATCAGGCATGCTGGGTGCAAGCTTATCGTCTGAACGTTGTGAAATTCTCCAGGAGTTACTTCCAGGGAATTCCCCTTTGAAATCGTCACTCCTTGCTGCCAGCCATCCTCGGAATAGATCACCTCACCTTCTAGCACTGTCAATGTAACATTTGACAAATCTCGATCGATATAATTCTCCAATTGCATGCCTGGATAGTCGGCCACGAAAAGTACGTCCGTGTAATTCGACCAAGTGTAAACGTCGCGCTGAATCTCTTCCAGTTTGTTCCTGGTATTAGGAAGTAGGCAATTCACACAAAATTCGAGATTCCCAATAAATTCTGCACTTATTATAGTCTCCCTACACTAACAAAGTGAAAATATTCTCGATTGTATTTATCATCTAATCATTCTAATTTCTCTTTTACCTTGAAAGCTGAGATCAGAAACTAATCAAATCCTAATTAGAATCGATTTAACTTACCGATAGGAGCTGAATTGCGTCATTAAAGGCATCAAATAAGAAACAGGCTGGAAGGGGTGCCAGTCAGCGTTTAGGAGGTCGACTTCGGGGTTGAAAACTCTCTGGAGAAACCGCCCATTCAGAGAACACCAAACGTCTATGTAAATGCTCAAATTGTTAGAGAGTCTTGCCCAATGATCTGCATCACTAGGTCTTCGACCTGTTGCCAATGCCTTCTGTTTTTCATTCATGAGATTATCCTGCAGAACATTGTAAGAATAACAGATGACAACGAATTGCATAGCACATTGCATATTCAAACGCGATGTGTGGCACCAAGGTAGCGTAAAAACTAATTTGGAGTTTCAAAATTGACTTGATTTTGAATGTTTGAGTCAATCATGATTGAAAAAATGTTGTCGGCGTCTTTCACCGGACTGATTACTTGGTAATCAGATTTGATAGCGGGAAATGGTTGCCTGACAAATTATAATATACCATACCTTTAAACAGTGGGCGTATTGTCTCACCATGTCACCATGCTTGGACCAGCGATCTCCTTGGACCCACGCCTGCGGATCTAAGTAGTGATCTTTATTGTGTTCGTTGTCGTGGATCTTGATGACTACTAGAATCGTATCCCATGAATGTACCATCATGTCCCATGAATACCCGTATAAGCCTGGGACCCAATTGTTGTATCCCTGTGAAAAAGTGCAACAGGTTTCCTCACGAATTAAAAAATTGACTTACAATAAAGATGTGCTAGTTTAGCCTGGAGGTTTTGTATCAATGTTATACCTTCGTGATAAAATGCGAATAGGGCAAGAACAGCTGCATGAAAACGTGAAATAATAGAATTGCAACCACGGATTTTTGTTTCTTGGTCACTTTGGATTTGTTAGGTAATTTTCTCCTTTGTTTATCGGTGTGCTCCGAGCAAGAAGTTGTCGCTCCTTCATCGAGTTGTCTCAAATCGAGTTCATCTCCAGTCGCAGGAGTCTCTGTAGCTTCGGAAGCGCCATGATCATCATCAATTTCCGCCATAGCATTTTCTGTCTTGATTTGTGAGGATTTTTCTTCTCCAGAAGAAATTTTCTCATCTACGGAATTGCATTCAGTATCTTCGGCATTTGATACGAATTTCTCAGGGAGTTCTTCGTTCTCCTCAGCTTCACTATTTCTGCATTCAAGAGTCTTGGGACATGATTCTCTTGGCACTTTATCATTTCCATTATGACACTGGTTACTTAGCTCTTTTGGAAGGTGATTCGGCGCAGCATACTTGGATCGGTCCAGAAACCAAGGGTTAATCTTTCGCGGCCAATCAACATGGCAAAATAGTGGCATCGTTGCGAGACATACGTAGGGGAACATTCCTGATTCAATATATAAAAATGTTAATGAATGTACGTCAAGTCGGGAACGAGTGGTTGGCTGATCATAAGCGATTCTTCCCGCGTTGGATAAAATTCATTTAGGAAATAGTCATCCAATTATGTACTACCTATGTGAAAGAGACGCGAATTCATCAGATGAAAGCTGGTGCAAAATATCATGGCAGGTAGTCGCGTTTTATCAAACAGCATCCAAAATCCTACCGTCAGGTCAAAGAGGAACGCGAACCAGTGGACGATGAGAAAATCAATTTGCTCAATGGTCAGAAACAGCCTGAACAAAGATTGATACATAGCGACGATTTTTACGTGTATGGAGATCTCAGATTTGCGTATAAATTTTATATAAACAGCAGCTCACTTGAACGGATCGAAAACCCAGTGCCTCGAGAGATTCATCATGGCATAACCATCCAACCATTCCTGACTGGACTTTTTCAAGCCTGCCAAGAAGTATAAGGCAAAGAATTGAAATTTTAAAATGAAATAGTTCCAGAGAGGCACACTGTTGTCTGCCAGCTTGGATAATTTTGCATCGACAGAACTGGAATCAATGAAAAACTTGACTATAGTGATTGTATGTATAATTATTAATAAAGCGCTCTAACTGATGTATTGATCAAATTCTGGTGAATCTTATGAGGAAAGTCAATTTCAAACAGTGCTGATATAATTTAAGCTTATACTTACAAGTACTTGTTGGCTCCAGTGCCCCAAAAGAGGATAGATACGACCCCATACAAGTAGCTATGATTGTTCCAGTTCATTTTGTCTAGTATAAAAAAGTACCAGTACGGCAGGAGGAAACAGCCGCATGCTAGTTTGAAGCTGAAGCCGATCATTATGCCTCCTGCACCGATCCACATCAAGGTATACAACGCAATGGTCCAGGGTAAGCGGGGTTGTTTCATCCCGTGAAATAGAGGGAAGTGACAAATCGTTGGATCCCCCCATTTCAGGTCAATATCAGCAAAACCTCTCTCCTCCACGATGTCGATTACCATGCACAGCCCTGTATGTTCAAATAGCAAAAAATTACGGTTGATTCTCAGCTCATCGGAAATGCCTACTTCTGCGAAACAGAATTTCATTTAAACTTATCGTATTCAAATTGTAATGGAAATTCTGGATTCTTGATATCATCAACCTTGATTGACTCGTAAGCCTTATTTTGACTGACTCATCATCATCAGCTTGTCTCTGTCTGGGGCATCAAGATCTAGGTAAACATATTTATCGCGTTATCTGCTACCAACCATGTCCTACCTACGGCGAAGATTAAAACAAGAAACAAGAGACATAGGATGACGTAGGCAGGCTACTTGTCTTCCCGAATGTGAGTCGCAATTTATTTAGTCTGTCGCCACGCTTTCACTCTGAAGGATAGCTGGTTTCATATACCTTCGTGGGTGGCGATATACATAAGTTCAATCGAAGTATGCAAAAGATTTTTCGCGAACGTACTCGCGTAACAGACTCACGATCGTCTAGTCTGAGAGTTACACTTGATTAATAATAATTGCATACTCATCTCGACTCGCTTCTAGTGCTTATACTGCAACCTCAGTCTAGCTAGACGGTTATCTGACGCTCATACATACGTCTGTATGTATACCTATTTAGCTGAATGTGCACGTGCCATATTAGCGAGTTTAGCTCGAGCCGAAGATGTTTAAAACTTCGACGACAGACGTGAGGGCCGAACCACGAATTAAAGAGACAAAATTTACGGCCGTTGATCCGATTTAAATTATAATCAGACTTGTGGATGTGATTTCGGTACATGAAACATGATGCGTATAACTATATTGGCCGAACACCGTACGTGAATCGAGCCACATACACAGTCTGTTTTTGCGTTTAAATTGAATTTTAGTCAGAGGGATGGATCGGATATCATACTTTATAATTTAAAGGATTGGGATTGAGGCGGAGAGTCACCTTTCATTATACTTGGCCGTGCTGTGTCCTTGAGAACCACTGCTTCGAAAGACTATAATCAGTAACATTATTCGTATCAAAGAACATGCCTTGAGGGGATCGAGATCGGTGGTCATTTTGTCTGACCAAGAGATCGATACCAATTTTTACCATAGTGATTAGATACCCGTTTAAAACCTGGTCTACAGATTGTTGATGTCCTTGAACTACGCGAAGAGAGACATATCTAGTTATCGAAGAACTTAGAACCCACGAGCTTTATTTTTTCATCGATTCCACTTGTTGCGAATCAAGTTTTTCTAACGACACTAATTCATTACTTTCCTTCAGTTCAATCGTGCGTTTTTTTTTTCTCAATTACGCATGATGCTACTCACCAAAAAGTGCACGAGCAACTCCAAGAGAGGCTGGATCTGTTGGACGGTACATCAAACCAACGAATCTTTCGTAAGTCTTCAGGTCACTGAGACGAAAACCGCAGACATTCTCGAAGGTTTTGTCGTTAGGCAAGATTCTCGATATTGAAGATGTCCAACCATTATTTCCATCATCAAGTCTTCTGTCATTGTTACCAGGGGATTCGCCGCAGACGCCATTCGCTGGAGGAACATCGCTAACTTTTGCCCAAAGTTTCATTTTCCGAAATCCTGATCTCTGAAAGGAGTCAATTCATTTTTCACGAATCATGGTAATCTTTCATCTCGATAACGAGAGCAAAGCCAGGGTCTCACGATCACTGTTCGTTCATTATTGATCGGTACTTCGATTGTTCAGATCCTTCTCTTCCTGACAGGTGAGGCGTCATTAGTTCGCCTCGTCATCTCTCGTCATCCGGCTGGTAAGGGTTCTCGAATATTTCAAAACGTACTATAATTGTGGTTTCCTAACCGTGGATTTTTATACTCAACGAACTCAACGGTAGTGTCGTAGATCGAAGACTGTGTACGGCACATAATGCGGACGAGGAGTAACCGGAAAACGTTGAGGATGATAATTTCGGTTAATTGATGAATAGTGCAGTGATAATGTATGATGATTGTCTGAGTGATAGGAGATTTGTGCAAAATGGTATTTGCCCGTTTCTTGTTAGCAGGTAACGTCATCTTTAACAATCTCTTAAGCCTGCACACATAAATCTGTCTTTTCATAATTGGTCATACACTAAATGTCAGAAATAGGCAGTAAATCTACATGAGACACTAGTCGTTCCCCAGACAGCACAGAACTGAAAGTTATCTCAAAGACGTCACATGGACGACGAATGCACCACTTTTTGACGTCTAAATGTGGTCCTAACTCTCAAAGACGTCTTTTGGAGTCTTTAAGACGTCTTTAAGAGTTGGGACCTCGTTTAGACGTCAAAAAGTGGTGCATTCGTCGTCCATGTGACGTCTTTTAGACAACTTTCAGTTCCGTGCTGTCTGGGTCGTATTAGATCATCAAGATTGATTAAAAAACGAGCGAACCCTTCTAATTCTCATCACACTGATAATTGGGTCACGATATTATCACCGATCTGAGTACTGTCTTGTATTAGATACACATGTACATATCATTGAAGCGAACAAACTGCTTCGAGGTAATGACCAATGACTTTTATTGCATAAGCCACGACGTTGTGGCGAATCGCTAGATGACCGATAACTGCAGACTAGAAACTCGCTTCCGGCTGACCAGCTGACCACTAGATGTATTTATGTAGTATGTACTCAAGCAAACTGTACTCACGTTGCCATACCGAATGAACGAACGAATAAACTCACGAACAAACTAACGGGCAATGTAACTTGATGCTAGATACGATTTATTCGAGCTCACAGACTAGTTTACAAGTAGGGATAGACGGCACGTTTGTTCTTATTCCTATGAGTAAGTGTTGGGCAGCAAGACATATGCTTAGTTCTCATACAGATAGGCCTTATTCGAGCCTCGATCGTTAAGGATCGTTCTGTTTCAATTGAAGTAATCACTACTTAAGGATTCTCCGTAGTGTCTAAGTTTTTCATTTCTTCGTCATTGTCAATAGTGCGAGAATATAGTTATTATGCGAACAATTGGACTATTTTGCATTAATTTTTGATGCGATCTGTCCCATCATTGATTTAGAAAAAAACATTCAAACGGTAGAAAATTAGGTACCGTAATATAATCTATACCCGATTCGATCGGTTCACTGTAATTTCATCTCCTCATATATAGACATACAAATCACACTCGTCTAACTAGCGCGAATTCCAAGAATTTCACAAATGCTTTAAGACCGTTAATTTAATTGGATTAACGTTTATATAAAAAGAAGACAAATAAGGATTGAGGTTTTTTATCAGATTTTAATACGCCGCTTATGATGGTTTAAAATTCTTACCAAGAAGCGACGTCTTCCTACAGGAGAAATCCTGCGACCCTGCTGACGTAACGGAGGCTGACGGAGTTCTGTCTGAAGATCGCGAAGTCCATCTCCTTCGGTATAAACCAGCGGCTGCTGTCGCCAGGCAACCTGCCTGCCTATCGACCCGCGCTGGCGCGATTCTATCGCTTACCTTTCCTCAGTGGTCTTCGGCGTCGTCCTCGAGAGCCTTTCCGATATCCTCACTCGAGGCGAGTTTAATTGTTGAAAAATTTACACTTTCGTAAATTTCTGGGTGACAGCGAATCGCAATCGGTAAGCTTTACAAGGATTGGCTGCAGTTTGTGAGATCCTTTGCAGTTTCAAGTTCGAAACAGCTCCTGAATCCGCTGGTAGCTCTAAGTCGGTCCAGATCCTTGTGAGTAAGATTCAGGGAAACGCGGCTAACCAAATGGCTGCAGAAATTTTTCTACCGGCAAACCTGATCGGCTATTAAATGATACCTGCACTTCCTACCTAAGCAGGTATATTCCAGGAAAGGTAACCTTTGACATGTGATACCACTTTCTAGCTTAGAAACTCAACGCGTCTATACGTCCATGCATGCATGAGTATTTTAATTCCTATAGTTTATAAAGTCTTTTGGATGTAATTTATATCCTTGATAGCTCTTTCACGTACACTACGTACTGTACAAGTCGAGGAATTATAATACATGTGATTATAAGAAAACAGCACGACCTGTAAGATCTGTAATATTTTATACTCCGATCGAGAATTTATTATTATCTGCACTGGAGGGCATGTTGAGTGGCCAGTAGTTGGTAAGCGACTGAATCAAAGCTATACAAGCATATCACCACCCAGAAGTCAAAGATCAAAGATTCTTGGACGAGCGATCGATCCTCGACAATATCATTTATCGCTAATAACCGATTTCTCTTTTTATGTCGGTGGCGGCTTCACATCGTCGATCCCCCAATTATCGGCGATGAATATCTACCTACTGACAATTTATAATCGACGGATTTTATATTCAATGCTAATTGTTAATTACCAGACATGAATTTATAACAACACACTACGAATATTTTTTCAGATAAGTATAAGCAGGATTCTGGATCGCGTATCATTTACACAACATCAAATGATTGGAGATTCTTTAGAAATACGCGTTTTCTCTTTTCGTGTTCAAACGCAGTAGGCAGTCAATTAATTCGAATTTTCGGATATCCACGGATAATATATTATGATCTTGTCGAACGATCGCCATTTTTCGGCCAAAGCTAGGATTCATTAGCAGCTGATCGAAGGCAGTGTGAATTATAGAGGCTTAATCACGTTGACGAGTTTTAGATGAAAAGGGTTAAGCGATGGTGCGACCTGGTGGAAGATATTTGGATTAATGTCTCCTACAGGCTTCTATCCCTAAGGATTTCACTAGCAAAGGGATCCGCGGGCCACCCTGTCCTATGGTGTCGCTCATATAATCGCCGGGTATTCCCCGTCTCATGGGGGACTTCGAATAAATTGGCAAATCACTTTACTTCCTGCTAGAGGGAGAAGCCCAATTAGAAATTCCCAAAAGATGTCAAACAAATGATCCTTTTTTTTTTCACTCTCATTGCCGAATGGAGTCCTTTCTCCGCGGGGTATGTGATCACGGTCTCGTAGATTTTTTAATCTTGCCGATTTGGCAGCGAAGTTACGCGTGAGCTTGGTGTACGTACATCTATACCGTAGCCGGGTGTACACATATCGAGAAGGTAATACACACAGTACATTGTCAACGAGTGGAGTTTACAATGAATAGGCGTCACTTTGAGCCAAATCCCCAACGGCTGTTTTAGGGCTGTAAAACAAAAGACTGATTTATTTTTCGTACACCCCTCAATCTGTCTCTGTGGACCACTTTCTATTAGGACGACTCTGTCACGTGAAAACTGCAGGGATTTCATAATTTCGAAGAAATAATCTGTGCAGGTGCAGGAATTAGGGTAGACATATCTTTTGAAATTCTTCCGAATAATTTCATTTAAAACTCGTGATGTTTGCTTTTCGAGTCAATAACTCATCGCTTGACGAATTATAAAGCTTGGCAAATATGCAAACATGAAAATTAATAATAAGAATATCCCCGGTTCTGCCCTTTGGTTTGAGCCACACTAGTTGTAGGTTTTTTCATTGGCTCCTGACGACTATTTACCCCGCGTATTTATTCAAGAATTTGAATCGCCCACCTGGAGCGAAAGCTACCTCGATTGTTGTGTATTTGCGCAGCTATTTATCACGGTTTATTATTTCCCATTGTTGTCAGAGTCACGCATTGTTGGGATGAGAGAAGGGCCGAAGCAAATTTCTAAAACCATGTCCGATCGGATTTGCATATTGAGCGTGTGCGGTGTCCGATTTCAGGCCACGTTAATTGACGATAAGTTTTTGTTCTCAAAGAATTTAGGGCATGTTACACGTTACACCGGTTGTTTGAGGCGATCCCGATCGAATTACATCACTACTTCTCGTCTTCCTTATCCTCTGCTCTTCTGGTTCGATCTCGGAGTTCAAAGCTCGGAATAAGTCGTAACGCCTGCAGTTCTGATTAGAAGGGTTTCACAATCAGTGGTTCTTCCGTTAAACACAACAATAAATTCTCGTATTGATTCTCAGTAAAAATCCAAACTGATTGTCGAAGGCAATTGAATCGAATCAAGGAGAACTATGTATTGTAATAGTTTAGTGCTTGAAATAGACCGGTGGGTTTAGTTGATTGAACATTTTTTCACCGAACAATAACGAGTCAAAAAATACTGGCTTTGATATGGGGAAAAGAAAATTCAACCTAATGTGTCTATACGCACTTGATCCGTATGTTTCGTTCCTAAAATTGTTCCTCAAAGAACAATACGATATTTTGAGAAGTGTAGGGGCCAAAAATCGGGCATAAAATTAACAGTATACAGCTCACAGAACGTACATACATACATTACACATACGAGTACGAAGGTTGTTGCGCGGCTGCAATATTTCACCTCCCCTCTTGCGACGAGGGTTTCCCTTTGGCACTGGCCTAAGGGTGGCCAAAGGGGGCTGGGGGTTGGAAGGCACGACAATGGAACCCTTTACCGAGCCCCTAGCACCCAGCCAACATCCATACATCATCATTCCTATCAAAAAAGAAGAAGAAAAAGAGCTAGGGGTCCTATGCCCTATACATTGGGCCCACCAAACGGGCACAGTAAAGTATAGCTGACGTCCGCTCGTTACGATGGCTATATGGAACCTCTTTGCGATCCTAAGTACGCATATCGTGCTGAGGCTACGGGTGAAGAAACCGTTTTTCCCTACCTATATACCGATGCTTTTGGAAGCGCGAACGCTGAGCTATTGGCTTCGGTGACTTAGGCTTCAGTCTCGGTCCAGATATGAAATCGGTGCTAGTAAAGAGCGCCTAATCAATTCCACCCTTCCCTTACTTATAACCATTATACGTTTTTGTTGTTATATCAATACACATTTTGGCCCTTAACTTTTTTCCCTAATTATTACCCATCAAAAATTCATGCTTGAACACACGTTGAGCTGTGTAGCAATCTCGCGATTTTTACAGCCATGTTGCTAGGATCATAAGAGCGGTTAATTCGGCCTCGAGATTGGGGGTAATTATAGTAATGCTGCTAGCCAAGAATGGTGCTTGCAAGAGCTGCGAATGAATTATTTTTAATGGGTTCCTATAACAGGTTGAGTAAGTTGGGTTCCATGTTCGATTTATTCGAGGATTAGATATCCTCAAAAATTTGTTGAAAGGCTCTGCCGACAATCATATGACTCCACTTCCACATATGAGACTTTGAAGGGTTCTTTAAAATCTGAATCAACAGAATGACGACGTAGAATTGTAGACGAGATGTGAAATGATGAAAATGAATGAACTGAAACGCGTGAAACCACGTATTTGCGAAAGGGTTGAACGCGGGCTTATTTTCAAAGAAATAAGTTTAGAAATCGTTATGAAACTGCCATCAATCATGAATAACTGGTGGCGTTAGGATCGATAGTGCAAAATCAAAAAGGAGTAATCCGCTTTTTGAAACGGGTGGTGGTCTACCCCTTTACCGTGTCACAGCATGGGTGACTGATTGTGAAACCATAGACTAACCCACAAAGGGTTACTTTGCTACGCTGGAGTTTAAAATTAAGCCTTGTAATCGTTGTGTAATCCTCTAAAACCATGACAGCTTTCAAAGTGCGCTCGATGGACAATTTGAAATTTTATTACCCTGCGCACTTCATGAGCGTGACTATTTCTTTACCCACACCATTCTCAGGATACTGCAGAATAACTAAAAAATAAAACATCCAAGAGAGAAAAAATGATAATCGAAAGGGATGTGATCTTAGGTTTTGAATTGATGAAGTTAAAAATGAATAATTTTATTCGCCTCTGCCTCAGATTTCCTCAATGAACCTCGTGCTATTTTGGGTCAATATTTAATTGGCATTGTGTCGCAATGAAGGAGTAAAGTGTTATTAATTTTCAGGCGACAAACACCTGATCAATATTCTATTCAATTAGCATAACTTAACGCACTCTTCCAGGACTTTGATTCCAATCTCTAACATTACTTTCGCTCTACTTATTACAGCTGTCCAAAAATACTTCCCTGAAAAACGGTTTTTTTCAGAAAAAAAAAAGAAAAAAACTTTGAATCGTTCGGCGATGTTTTGTCAACAAGCTTAACGGGGATTTTCACACCCTGCAGCTTTCTCATCTTCTCCATATGATTAATCGACAGCTTCGTTCCAATCTGTCGATTATTTGAATCGAAATTTTTTGTTCCTCAATGACGTCATACCTTATTCGAAAACACCAAAGATTTTTATAACTACAATCCGGCTGCAACGAAATTGAATCGCAAGTACCGGAAATAAGAAAAGCTTCACCTAATACTCCGCTGTAAATACGGCTGCGTCGCACAGGCGCTCGCTGCAGGTTTCACGGTCTAAACTAAATGAATTTAGCGTAAGATTTAAAGGGAGTGGACTAGCTGGTTGCATTTAATAGTTACGATTCGTCGTGGACTTATCAGGAAGTATTTATTAACTATTTTCACTCGTGCTTCAAATCTTAGATGAGATTACATGCATGTTCTCTTCATGTGCATGGGTTTCATTCTTCGGACGCGTTCGTCCGGAAAGACGTCCTAGAGGGGGACATCGTTGGGGCAGGTACCCTTAGTTAGCAAAAAAAGAAAAATTGAAAAAAATCTATACAGTAAAACTGTCATTGGAAGGGTGCCTCCCTTGAGCCTTGCGACGCAAGGGAGAGATCATTCGTGTATACATAGGTGTATCTATCCATACTATACGTATACACAATACACAGAGCGGATACAACATTCGTTTTTGCGGATAATCCCTGTAGTTTTTATCTTCAGGGGAAATCCCAGTTACAGGATATTTTCCGCACTCTGGGGACTCGGTTTGAAATTTCAGTTTCCCATCGAGACGAGAGTTTAAAGTGAAAAGGTTTATTTTTTGTCTATTTTGACAAGGGAGTGTCGATGGGAGGTAATTTTGATGCAAACGATCGTACGGGGTTCCAAAACGCGTTATCCGTTATAATAACCATAAATTCGAAGAACCCTACCAGCCGTCGTTCTCCCGTGTCTAAAAGCTGGTTTTACTTCCAACTTGAGTTACAGTGTAAATATTCCAGGTGAATTACTGATCTGAGCGGTACTATAACTTGAGACATACATTTGCTCGGGGTCATTTGTTCCGAGCATGAAATTTTGAAAGAAATTTATTACAGCCAATGACCTCTCGTGGGTTTCTGAACCGAATCCACTTATTTACTTACCTATATTCATTTATTCAACGATCGAGTCCTTATCTTCCTAGACGCATCACCCCTGGCCCAGGCCCTGGCAGCATCCCTATACCTTCATTATTCTCCTTTCATAGAAAACCAGTAGCGCGTGGACGGTTTTTTACTATTATTTTATCGGCAACTGTTTTACTTGTAGGACCACCGGGCCTTTTGTCGAGGACCACTTTATTTTTCAAGTGGTTTGTAGCGCTCGATAGACATCTGCGATATTCTTTCTACATAATGTTACGAACGATTGTTTTAGTAAACGTTAAAACAATGAAGATCATTGTTTGCACCATGTCACTATGATCCTTCTATGCGGTAACAGTGTCAGACATATTTCAACACTCAGAGCTTACTTTCTCTGAAACTGAAAATTTCTCGTTCAAAAATGTCATCATTCATTTTTTGGGGTCTCAAAGATATACCTTTACAAAATTACACAGGTTGGCTATGAATAAGTGAAGAAAAACACAACCCTTAGATCTATGAATGAGGTGGTAGTAACGTTAGTACGAGATCCCGAAAAGATAATCCAGCTATCCTTAGGGAATGCTCTGAATATAGCACGTAGCTTTTCCCGTTCCCTCGAGAGTACGTCGGATAGAGATCTAAGTAAGCTGTGAACAAAGGACTCAAATTGTAGTTAGGGAGCTGGGCTCTATAAAAACTTCTCAAATCGTAAATTGGTCAAAACTGCATTAACAATTTCTTTCTCCCCCTCATATCCTTCCATGACTATAATTGAATCAAGTTCGAAACGCGCCCCGCGATTCGCGAACAGAAAATCATCCGCCAGGATGATGATGCGAAAATAATTTCCACTAGACTTTCAATTCATCCAACGCTGCGTAGATTCGTTCTCTTCGTACTCAGCTATAGCTCATATCTTTCGGCAGAATCGATCGTTACATCCTTCAGGTCCGTTACCAAAGCGGGGGGTTCCCTATTTTGAAATCTGATAAGTGAAACAATGGATTGATAGGTGAAGCACCAACAT
Source organism: Tenthredo livida (assembly GCA_963992785.1). Lineage (NCBI taxonomy): Eukaryota > Metazoa > Arthropoda > Insecta > Hymenoptera > Tenthredinidae > Tenthredo > Tenthredo livida. The sequence goes on from OZ023066.1 coordinate 7,467,151, forward strand.
AATAGTAATGTGGCTGTAACCAGGGACTAATGCTCGAGATTATGATCGGACCATTGTTACCCACTGCATTTAGTGTAGCATACATAAGAGGTCTAGCGTTAACGTCAAAAAGCGTTATTCGCTTGAATTGGCTCACCTGGCCAGGCCGCAACCACGTGCGAGAATTCTGGACTAGACGAGATATTGACTAGATTTTAAACGCATCTCTGTGCTCTTGCCTTTTAGCCTCACGGGTCACCTTAATAATAATAGGAAAAATGAATATTGAATCTTCCATCTGTATTACAAGAGGATCAATGATCAGTAGGCATCAGCGTTTTACTCGTCTGCAGTAATACCTAATAAATTGTCTTCTGTCTTCTTCCTGAGAGATACTCATCGTTTCATTTAATAAAGTCTCATTACAATTGAAGAGGATGTATTCTGAACCATGAAAATATGTTCGGTAACGATGATTTATTTAGACATTGTTTTCGATATCAGATTTTCAATCGATATATATAAGGATTCGTAAGAATGTGGAAAACTTGATATTTGTAGCAAACGAATTTTGTTATATCTACCTACTACCCTACATTGATGCGGTCACTATCGATTTCCGGAACTGCGGGTACGGTACCCCCTCATCGACTATAGAAACAGTCAGTAGAGTAAATCCGTTATCTTCATCAGATTCGACCACCCCAAAAACTCTTCCGCGAGTATGCGTAAGCGAGAGGAGGCGAGAGGAGGCTCTTTGTGCTAGTCTTTCAGAGCAATAAGTACTCGTAATGATTGGAGATTGCTTTTGATTGAAAAGTCCAATAGGAACACTCGTCCGTTCGCGTTTAAAGGCGGAAATGACGAGCATGCATCCTCTCTCTGCTCTCCCTCTTCATCAAAGTAAAAAAGAGCTTCATCCCGACTGTGTAAATTCTAAAATCACCATTTCAGCTACAAATTACTTGTACTCACGCTGTTCGTAGTGGCCTCTATAATTTGCCGCAAACGTAACCGTACGTTTCACCTTAAAAGTGACGCCAGTCCGGTTTGACCGGAAATGTTCACGGAACGTGGCGTGCATTCAGTAGTACTCAAGGAAGTTAGTCAGGGCGGAAGTAAAAACACACATATGCATTATGCTTATGCAAACAGATAGTTCCGTTGTGACGCTGCGTTGGCTTTGGACGAAAGACAAACTCATCGTGCTCACAGTAAGCTAAGGCACGGAAAAACCACGTGTCCTAATTGAAAGGCATTGCAAACGTGCCCGAAGCGGTTCACGTGGGACTAGTGTGCAAACGTTTGCGAAACGTTGGAGCTTCCGCCAATATCCTCGGGCTAGGCTTAATCTCAACTCTCTTTGGGCTTAGTTTCGTTTCGTTTTGTACATATCTGTTTGTTTGTTTGTTTATTGGTTCTAGCAAGGCCACGCATAGCTGCGCAACAAAAGATCCCGCATAGGCGTTTTATCGGTCGTACCTATATGTTGATCGAATAAAAATCCCGCAGAAAAAAAAAGAGATTTTTGAATAATGCCAAAGTTTCTATGTCTCGCCTTGTTCCTCACGTACAGATTTCTCAAACTACATGCATGAACACCCTCGTATTTCTGAGGAGAGCGAAATTCCTGAAAAATTCTATCCGCTCGTGCGGCTGCAGGGAAGAAACCTAAATTTCATTGTGCATAACGTTCATCGCGGATTATCTCATCGCGATTAATTCAGCCCTGTTACCTTTCAGGGCGTAGAATTAGGGCATAAATGCTCCGGAACGTCGGCATTGGCACGTGTCTGGGCTCAGAAGTATCCGTTTCTATTTAATCCCGTGTAGCTTTCTCACTTGGGCATGAAACTGGCTATGATATCTCAATTAGCTTGCGTTCCACCTTCACCCTCGGTCCTTTAATTTGATCTAGACACGTGCGTGGTGTGTAAAGTTTGCCGTGATCGATGCCTCCGCAGAGTTGTTTCAAGACACGTGCGTGTCGACGGGCGTGAACCAAAAATCCTGCACCGCTTCGCTTTCGGGTAGGTATCTCTTACTGTTAGCCACGTGCCGATCTGCAGGCTTACGCCACGCGGCCTTAGGACAACCTTTAATTCGTGGCTCGTGCCAGAGTAAACTCTGGGCTGTTACGAAATGGTAAAGAGATTGATAAGGCGTAACAAGTTGATCTCGCATGTGGGAAATGCTAACCGCGTTATCTCCCGGGATTTAACTTTCAGGAAGAATACCAATTCCATAAATTCAACGCTTCGATCATTCAGCGAAGAAGCGGACGTTTATTTACGGACAAGAAAAAACTGATTTGGGGGTGAGCAATTGATTTCCGGATAGTCTTATCGAAGGGAGAAGAAGAATTCTCGTTCTTTTCAGTACAAAGACAAAGCAACACTTCACTGAACGCGTGTCGTTCAAAAGTATGGTAAAATAGCTGGTCGCATAGTCTGTAGTGATAGGTAATAGCTAAAAAGAATCCTTTGTTCGGTTCGATATTTTAGTTTTTTGAGCTCCTCGAGTCCGCACGTGACTTTGGTGTTTTAACGACCCAAATGATAGGATTATTAATATTATCATTGGTGTAACTATAAGAATATACCATATACCATAAGACCATTGTTATTCCTATGTGGTATTATCGTACGGGACATGATTCCCATGGGAGGTGTGAACCAGTGATACGATATCTGTGGTTAATCCTGCGTAAAACTAACTCACACTTTACTCATACAGACACGTGGCAGCGGTCTGTAATGTGTAAAAAAATGAATAAGGGTCGCGAATAAAGATGCGCGGAAGTGCTGCAGCGGCGACAACTTGTCACCCATGGGCCACAGCCACGTGTTTGGCACGCGGCTGAAACGGCGGTTTGCAAATGGAACAAGGACGAAACTTCAGCTCAATAATTCCCCGCAATCCTTCAGCTGGTAGCAGAAGTGTTAGTCGCCAACCGATGTTTCAAAACAAGACATTCGACAACATGCGTTTATTGGAGTAGGGCACCGTACATCTGGTCCATCATCTGCGTATTAACCCTACCAGTACCTATTCAGGGTGGGCTTATATCGAGGTTTAAATACCTACGCAGACATTTCTCGGGATAACTCAACATTTATATGTATTGATATTTTGGTACACATCAACGAAGATCCGGAGAGTTAATAATAATTGATAACCGACGGTTATGATGATTGAAATAAATAATTAGATTTGAACTTTTTCGCGCAGCTCCATCGGAAATATTTTTTTGCATAATTATTTATATTAGCCGTGTATGAATTGGGTCGTGCATAGAATATAATGCTGATTGACTTCAATTTTGGATATCGGTATATAACAGTATGAGGCTTGCATTATAATTTATTTTCTCTGGTCGTGAATTATGAAAAATGTAATAATTATTCAAATTCGATGTTTTTGCTTAAATAATCGTCAATCAATTGTTCATCATTAATTCTTGGTAGTTTATCTTCGTTTATACTCCATGACGCGTCAAGCCGCGAATTGAGACGACTTTCATCATCATCATCGAAATAATTCATAATTATTTCCTCTTTAGAATACGGATAGTCTAGTTCCTCTAACGAAGTTGTATGTGACGTGTCAAGCTGGCATATTACGTCCGGTCTTTCCGCATGCAATTAGTAAATGGTACTAGTCACGCTGAATCAAATTCATTCTCAATTTCCCGTGAATGAGGCAAATGGTTCCCACTAAATACCTTAAATAGCTTGAAATTGTCCGGATGGTGGTCGCAGCCGAAAAGCAGCGTACCTACCCTCGGCACCATGGAATCAATTCGCTACGGCCCTTAAGCCGTAGCCGGGGTACAGGCAGTCTGCGGTTTGGGAAATGTTCGCAGCAAATCGAAACGGGTGCATTTGAATTAGTGTGGGTATTACCGGTTACTAAATTGTAAAATTAATATTTTTCGGAGGAAGTGGTTTGCTGCGTTTCTTATTCACTTCCGGTCCAAAAGGCGCGTGGGGTAATTCCGAGATGAAAAAAAGTTCTAGAGAGAAATTTGCCTCCACTCAGGTTCTCATGATCAAATTTTGGAAAATCTCAACAATTAGGCTTTTAATTCATAAGAATATACCGCAAGCTGTTAAAGCGATTTTCAATTGAGCTATCGAACCGCAGGATTATACCTACACATATTTCATATTATGTATTAAATTCAGGAAGTAAGTACTTGAGATGTAACTTGAATAATCTGTAGTTGAAGCAGTTGAGTCGGTAAGCTTTGAAATAATTTTTCAAACCGCAAAGTATTTGCGTAGAAAAGAAACCGCTGATACAGTTTCAATGAAGGTAGAAATTGTAAAAAAGTATACGGTTTGAGGATTTTCATGCGAAGGAATGATTTGAGCGGTTTACCCGAAAGCGCTGATAGAAAAGGTAAAATGAAGCGAGCCAAAGGAGGTTGAAAGTGCGAAAATCCCATCGAAATATTTCTCAGATCTCCCCGAAAGTGGCTGATTTCAAAGGGACCGCGCCCTACGAAAGTACAAGCTCTCAATGCGGTCGTGAAGTGATGCAGTGCACGCATCACTACGATTTCCGTGTGGCCTTACACCAAGGAGGTCCCGACGTCCAAGAACGCCCACCTGTCAAAATCCAATTTACAAACATCAAAGCGTCGGCTGTGGGTAAACATTTTCCAGAATCGTGTGAAAATTTTTCTATCATCGAACCAACAAATCCAACATTTTCAAGGACAGATATCACAACGAGAGTAATAGCCATATGGACACAAAGCAAACACTCACGTTTCTACACAAAATCCCGTCTTTGAGAGAAAAAACGCATTATTGATAAAATTTTGTATGAAGTTTCCTGCAAAAGCCCAAATGGTTCATATTGGCTTCCATCAAGCAGCCCTATGCATATCGCTACATCGATTCGCGTACATAAGTCAGATAGAGTAGGTCTTACCATATCTTGGTCAGCCTAAGTCAGTCTACGGCCAAATGAACCGCATTTTGAATTCGTAAATTATTCTTCATGAATCATGAGCTGTTTTATCATTATTTATAAATACCCTATGTAGCTTTCTGATTTTTGAGACTTTTTTAGAAAAAGCAGTATGTACATAGTGAAATATAGTGGTAGTGTACTTTAAAGGGTCAATGTCCGTTGCCGCGAGTTAATTAACTTTTTGTCTCATTGAGGATAGAGAACAAACGAAACGTAAGCCCATGAGCAGATGATCCAATAACATACGGATAACTCGATGGACCATCGTCCATCTTCTCAGGTTACCTACTATCTGAAGAAAAACTCAATTAAAACTAACCGCGCAAACATTGCCTTTACCCGTCAGATGCATGATATATACTCTAGGTAATTTATACTGGCCAACGAGACCGCGGATCCGAGTACGTAGCAGTATGCTTCTTCTTTTATTTGAAAAGATGCTCCGTCCAAACATTTTTATTCATTTAATTAACGAGGCACCCAGAAAAAAGGACAATTATCAACGTCAGTATATTGATGATGTCTGAAATCTCTCGCAGGCGTGAAGAAGGTGTATAAGGAACGCTCGTCTATTTAGAGCGAAATTTTCGGCTAAAAAAAATTCCAATTTGATGGGTTCTAGTGACTTTGAAATTCCAGAAATTTTTTATACAGCTTCTAAGATCAGAAATGATGAAACTTTGCTGTTGGCATAATCTCAAAATTTCTATACTAATTACGAAAACACGACAAGGAAACGATTTAGTGCGTTTGTCCAGCGCCTAGTCACGCTTAACCAGTGCATTGAGGCATTACTCATATGTTCCTGGACAGTATCCTTTAAACGACGTTATTTCGATAAATTTTTAATCCACCTTTTAATTCGTGCCTTATTCGTCGGACCGTGTCGCCGGCACACATAACAGTTATCGCCCCGCGCGAGTGTCATTGTTATGAAATAATAATGTAGTGCAGTACCAAGAGGGGGCCAATGAGGGGGTGAATGGACGGGGGTTGGTTCGATCACAATCAAAGCCAAAGCCAAAGCCGGTGTACGATCGTACGAACGCACGAACACGTCACTACTATGTTTTCGGTGGTTCTCAATCGTTCTAATATCCAACTTTCCAGCTTCTTATCAGTTCTGTAACTAACTCCAATTGCTCTTCAACAAATCAACGTTTTCAATTTTTTTTTACTGGCATAAAATATTAGATAAAATGATGAACCATCGAATGTTCATTCCGTATGTTTCTTTCAGTTTAAATCAATCGAAAATACCAGAATTCATCATCGCATGGTGTACTACCCTTGCACGCATTGAAATCGGAGCCGAATAATGATAAGAAATTTGGAATCCACGAGATGAAATTTGTTAAAAAATTAATAGGACAAAAATCTGCAATAGTGTCGCCTTGGTCTACGAACCCCTGCCATTTGGACTTGCAGTTTGAAAATGCGGACAGATGGCTTGTCGTGGCGCGAGCCGGCCCCTTCTCTCGTACAGAGACCAGAATACGAGCGAGCTCATGAGCTCGCGCCATGGGCTCTGCACCCACACGGATCCCCGTTGGGCACACGCACACTAAACAATAGTTAAATCAGGGTGCGGGGTGCAGGGTGCTGTGGGTGTTTAATGAGCTGCCAGTACAGTGACTGACTACTGCCTACTACCAGCTATACCGTTTCGAAGCTACGAGGGGGTTCCCCGTTTTGCTCGAGGCTCAAGTACGTACGAAATGGGGATGAGGAAGATGGGGAAAGGCACCACTTGACTGCTTTACGGACACCGCGTGTAAAGTGTAGGAATAACATTGAATATTTAAACCTCACGTAGTCACGTGAGCTCGGCGTACCATTTTTACAATTTAAAAAACTCACAACATTAATTAATGCACTGCTGAGTGTTAATCGATAATTTTACGTGGGAGTAAGTAGGTGATGGACTGGAAGCTGTTGACGTGTTGCGTGGAGGTCCAATTAGCGATACTGTCTCCTCACACTAACTGAAAAACCTTTTTTGCATGTGTGTATAATGTACACAGTACATGTAAGTTTCTTTGGTAATACTGGTGAGCGATAAGAGTCGTATTTCTTTTTCATAATCATTTCTGTTTAAACGGCTACAAAAGAATCGGTACATTTCACGGCTAGTTGACCCCGAAACTCCGCGGTCATTCAGAACTTTTTCTCTTTCAATCAGTAGGTATACCACTCGCTCGATTATATTATATTTTCTGGTTCATTCATTGAACCAACGTACCCGTAAAATGAGCCAACTTCTTTTCAGTCCTTGATCCACGTACTCCGAGGAGCCAATACCTTCAGGAGCCAATATAAGAGATATTGAGTTTCCCAATGGAACACTACTAGGAACCAAATCAACAGAGAGAGACGTAAACGGTGGGGGGCTGTGGTCAGGAAATTGAAAGAACCGTTTTTCTTCACCAATTCGTTTTAGTTACCTTTCACGTTTACCCAGGTGCATGAGACAGGGCAACATGTTTTTCTTTTTTTTTTTACACGTTGTCACTATAATTGCCCGATTGGTTATTTTACCTGTTGTGAAACGAATATAAACGATTTTCGAAAAAGAAAGGCCTGCCAAGCAGGTTCAAGCTTACTTTAATTCCACATAGCGGCGAGGGCGAGACTGGTATTTTTGCCCTATAAAACAAGCATTCGGATCTATCGGGAGAATCCCTATATACACTGTATATATATACCGTTTTTCATTTGCCACGATTCCGAGTCCCCTAATTTGAACTTACAGCACTACGCCTAGCGCTTTGGTTCAAAGGTAAATACTACTAGTGCTCGTGTAATCCCACGTAAGCCTCCCTTCAAATCTTATACTACCTTCTCCCTCTCCTATAAATAATATATACGCGGTGTGTCAGGGTTTTAGTGATTTTAAATACAAACAAACTGTCTCTATCCCAACTTTTCTGGTCCTATATGCTCTAATAAGAATAGTTGAAAATATGAATTATCAACATCGATTAGCGAATGAAACGGACCATCGAAAATCGAGAAAATGCTGCCTCCAAACCATGTTTCATTCTTTCGTAATAAATTTTTTCGAAACGAGTCATGCTCAATGTGAAGCATTTATCAATTGAAAACGAGCTTTCCTCTCGTTTTCGTACTTTTCGATTAAGGAGGATGAAAAAATTTAAGAAAATCCTGTTTTAAGATAAATGAGCCCACACAAAAGATACACACAAACTAGGGATTTCCGGTTGCGCGTAGTATATGGGGTAGCAGAAATAGTCCTGAGCTACGATGCGAGTCAGTAAGAGATTCTCGCGTCGGCCATTCTTCAAGTAAATTATAGTCTTGAATGGCATCACAGCGGGGGGTTGGTTGGTTGGCACGCGTCAGGGGTTCACCTGCCCTCCTCCCCCTGAGCCCATAACCTCTCGAGCAACGTCACCCGTGTACGACCCGAACCCGTCGCACCCAGTACACCCCGTAGCAGACATCTGTCCCCTCGCGAGTCAAAGCCCATCGCGTTCCTGGCGTCTACCATGCAGCAAAATGCACGTATGCGTACATATATGTTTGTATGTATGTATGTAGGTAGGTAGGTACTGAGGTCTCATTGTCAAGTTCCTGCCTACCCTGGGGTAAGGTCAATTTTTATATCCTGCAAGTCTACGAGGACTTGAGCCCTTCCCGGACTCACGTATTGGCCGGTGCCAATCGTTTCGTGAAAATAAAAGAGCGAAGTTAGTCAACCCGGAGGCAAAGGGATGGAATTTGGTATTGGCAATGCGTATAACGGGATGGAAATCATGGGCTGCAAGGATCATGGCCTGACTGAGATCCTGGTATTCGGCATTTATGGCCTTCGATCAGAGTTCTTTATGGCTCGATAAAACGGTTCTATGAACTTTTTAAAAAGGCGACGTCACGCGGTGTCTTTCAACGATTTCATTTACACCCTTTGCTCACTCGATATGGGTTCTTATTTTTCATGGGGTTATGGGTTATAGAGGAGCAGAAATCTATAGGTATATATTATATCCGAACTTCTATGTACGGTAGAAATAACAAGGAAAACCCTCTGCGAAATCGGAACAAGAAATCCACGTTTTGGGGGGATGAATGTTTTTCTCATTTCACGGAAAGTATCTGCGCAACCTGTTAATCCAGGAGGTGATTTTCGGCTGCCAATGTTTGACGAGGCATCGCAGTGGTTTCGGTTATCATGAATAATTCAGATCCTCACATTGTCAGAATTAATCGACAAACCAAATACGGTTTTCCATATTTTAGTAGACGTATCGTATGGCGACTGTATACACGGGATAAATCTACGTGCACACAAGCCGACGTATGTCTATCGACGAACGCACGTATCTATATAAAAGTTAGAGTGGTGAACGAACGCGTCGGGATACCCCAGCGTAGTTTTCTGCATTGTTCGTGGTTTACCACAATGGCCTGCAAATGCCAGTCCACAATGAAAAGCTGTTCTATACCCGTACGAAACCTAAGGTCTTAACAGATGCTGAAATACGATGCCAAGAGATGTTTGGCAATTTTTTTATTCACATTTTTTTTCATTTTTTGCCACATCACGTTAGTCTTTTCTGCGGAGAAGGTCAGACCCGTAATACCTATAATCGAATTACCATTTTTTCGCCTTATCCTCTTATTGTTAGAAAGGAATTTCCACATAACAAATTCGTAGATTTCTTTACGCAGATATACAATAACGAAGTGATGGGCTGTTTGAAAGACAGGTGAAAATCTTCCGTTAGTTTAGCTATACGTATTTTCAACGCGTGCTATCAGTTGATTGAAGCGTCTGTTTCTCTATGAAAGAGTATCAAGCTCGGTGATCAATCTCGACGAAAGTCCAGGTCATTAATCATTGATTATACGCTCATCGATCGACCCGGATAATTTTCGAATTTTCCTGAATTAGGAAAATTCCCCTCCAGCAATCCGCGTCCCTTGGATATACGATCGGGAGAAAACTGCATGGGGCGAATCTGCGGAACCGTATCTAACATGTACCCACCAGTATGTCACCGTACGCACCAGCACCCCTGTACAATACGCATGTGTATGTGCAAGTACACGCGTATACACACATATAATGTATATATATATCGTGCATGTAGGTATTATACCTACGTTAGTTTCTACGTAGGTAGGCATTTTATATACGATCGACATGTTCACTGGACGGAAACGCGGCTTAGTCGAAGGTCGATAAAAACTAAATCATTTCGTCGCGGTCGGTGACCGTCACCGATTAAGATTAAGAAAATTAAAATTTTGTAAAAGAGATGAGAATATTTCACGCAAACACGCGTTGGCTGGTGAATATTCCATAGCTGATTAGGCGCAGTAATACAAATTCGAATCGAAATCATAATCAAACCGTGGAGAATTAGAATCATGTAACTGCAGGTCCTTTTCACTTTCCTAAACCGCGCTTTCACACCGTTATTCAATTACCGGGTATACTGAGGCTTGATGCCTTCATGGAAAGACATCTTTGGGAATGTTGGAACTATATTTTTATAGCTGTGATAATTTCAGTACTTTTACTTTTTCCGAAAATTGTAGGAAAAAGCTGACGGCGGTCCCCTAAGAATTGAAAAACTAAGGGCGGACACCTTTATGGCGCTTATGGCCGTCTGTCGCATATAGTGTACCGTGCTTTTCGCGCTGCCCGTTTATAATATATCGGCGACATAATAGTTCTATTGAACCATTACCATTATTGGTGAGATTTGGGGAAACGGCGAGCGTGCTAACGGATTCGTCGCAGCTTGCGTTGTTTGCAAATATAACCCCCGCACGTTCTAAGCTACTGATCAAATTCTAAACGGCGTTACGAATTAGTGAAATAAGTAATAGATTTGTCCGAATCCTCCTGGCGTTGATTGAGCTTTTCCGAGGGAGCGTGAAAGAGCGTTTTAGAAATTAGCAATTTCGTGGAAACGTATTAATTTTATCAAACCTAGCTTATCGGTGAAAAATTGTTGACACTGTATAAAAACTTTGGGGAAATGGTGAAAAGGTTTTCCTTCCGGAGTATGGATAGAGGAAAATAAAGCTCTTGACCCTAGTAACAGCCAATCTGCGCAACTAGGATAGAGAAAAATATTATTCTTCCATTCGCACCTCGTTCAAGTAGTGTTTTGATAGATTTTCGCAACCTACTCTTGAATTATTGATCGAGTAGCTCACACATCTTTCATATTTATTTTTCCAACACCAATACATTTGTTACGAGAAGGGAACGCCCTGGATTCCCTTGTTATGGAAATATTGCTCTCATTTTCTAAAATTCATGTTCTTATATACAGTAGCTGCAGGATTGATGCGTTGTGTTGAAATGAAATCCTGGCCAAAAAGCTCCACGCACACAAGTTGTACAAAAAAATTTGAAAGATGATCTTCCAAATGCTGTCAGTATGAATTCTCGGCTTTTATATCTTGGCACAAACCATTTGTCACTCGCGTGCCTTGAGGATCGTCTAAAATACGCCAAACCTTATTGTCACCTGATTCCCCAAAGTGTGTCGTTAGCTATTTGTCGAACCTCAAAGACCAACCAGAATCCGGACTTGAAATGTAATCTCTCGGATTAACGATGTAGTAGATGCAATCTCGGTTAGAAAATTTGTGATACATCTGCCCTACTGCAGCTCTCGTAATTCCTGCATAAAGGACACGCGCCAAGGCACGTGCTGGTTGATTCTCGAACGCGAATTCATTCCTGTAAAGTGTATCGCTCTGTGTGAACTGCCACATCAAGCGGTTGGTTGCATTGATACTTTTGTTTCCTATTCATGTCATACGAGGTTTGTGCTCGATTGAGAAATTTGTGAATGCGATAAGCACGAATGACGATACTGTGAAACGTGATTTTTTTTCCGGTGTTAGGAATGTCGGAAAATATTTTTGGAATCGGGATTTTTATCGATAAGTAAAGAATTGTTGTATACGAATCGAAGTTGTAGATAAAATATGCTTTATTGGTAAAGTATATAAATTCTGTACAATATATTCCCTGAATTATAGATAATTGAAAATTCGATTGGGATAAGAGCACTAGTTGAGGCATATACATAATATGTAATGATTATCATAAAATTCGTTATATAAATTGTAAAAACAAAATGAGATCGAGCGCATATGAGATCAACTAAAAGTAATGACTAGATCCGAAAGGAACTTAATTAGTACGTATTAAAAACTAAAACGTTGTGGTTTAATCGTTTGATTAAATATTCAACATGGATTATAGATCGGGATATCCCAATTTCTGAAATTATAAATGGTAACTAGATTGTCGTCATGGTTACTTATAATCTATACAGCGTATGCGTACTAATTAATTAATTAATTAATTAATCAATTAATTAAAATATAATAAATCTCTTATAAAATAGATAACGATAATCTTTAGCAATATTAATTTCTTACTTTTTACAATCGTATTGCCCAAAATAATAGAAGGCGACAACCGCCATTATTATTTTGAATGTTATTGAAAATGGCGGAAAGCTCCGAATCTAACTTACTCAAGATATCACGTTATTTTCATTGTTTTTTCCTTCGTTAACTTATGGCAACGTCATGAATCAACTACTTCAAACGTCTCCAAAATGATGACTGCACATCACGGATATATCAACTCTGATTCATCACGCGCTCCGAAATGGCCGAAAGCCAGTCCTCTTTTTTCTTGTTTCCTCTTCTTTTCAGAATTATTCGATATAATTTAAACTCTTTCGGCTATTGATACTTTCAAGATACTATCACACCTCGCAAAATGGTCCCCTTCAGCCCCCTCAAAGCTATATCTAATCATTTTACAAGCACTGATACATATTGGTATGGTGTCCCATGGCGTGGTGATGTGGTGTTGGCATAACGTGCGGAGAATGATGACCATAGATTCGCTGTTCGTAACATGGTTGGTATTGTACCGGTGGACTGATACTCTGATCACTGTAACAGTCGTACTCCTGCCATTCGGGCATAAATCTTTCTTGAGGATATGGAAAAGCCGAGTGAGCTGGCCCCAGGCGTTTTTGGGCTGCTACAGCGCAGCTTCCCGTCGAAGAAGTTATCATGTTCCCGTTCTCGCCGATGCTGACGGTCACGTTACCAACGTTCAAGGTGATTTCACCTGACTCAGAATTGCCCAATGTTTGCGACAACGCCCAAATATAGTTGTGTGCGAAACGGAGAGTCTCGATTTTCGTCAATTTTGTATCTTCTGGAAAAGTTGGTAGCGCCAGACGAAGACGTTCCAAGGCGTCGTTTAGGGTGTGCATTCGGTGTCGTTCCCGATCGTTTGCCTTTATGCGACGATTACGTTTCAGGCGAAGGACCTGCAAAGGAAAAAGGTGGGTGTTAGCATGAATAGAAACCAAATGCAACCGAATTTTTTACAATTTTCATCCAAGTACATTATTTCGATGTTTAATTCTTGGGGATTATCCCTATTTCATATTCAAACCCGGAAGTACTTGTGACTTGCTACGGATCGTATTACTGCCGATTAAGCTCGTCGCTTTCAGCCCTGAAGTGAAATGAAAGTAATTCACCTGAGTGGGGCTCTTGCAGCGCGTGCCTCGAGACTTTTTGCGTTTTTCTTCCTTCACAGTGGGGAATAGAGCGTCGGAGGGTGACTCGTGTTTTGGCGATTCGAAGCTAACGTCAAAGCCAGAATCAGAGGAGCTTGAAAGCTCGTCAAAGCCTCCCTCGCTGCAGAATGAGTACTCCGATGACATCGTGATAGAGCTTTCTGGAACAAAAGAGTAGAGGGAATAGGTAAGTATGAAAATATCATATCCTGAACAAACTATTTTAATAATTATTACATGTCGAGTGTTTTTATTTTATGCATTTATAGAAAATAGTAAGCACACCTGAAAAATGGCTAATTTCAATTTTGCTGCAAGTAATCGGATACAGAAATATTAAAAATCGTTCAATTTGAAAATAGATTTTAATTTTTCTCTCATCGACTCGACAATTTTGAGAAAATCCATTTCGATTCGTTGTATAGTTATCAGAATTTTATTCTCGATTAATTGCTCACCTTAAACACAGAAAAGGATAAAGTTAATATCCAAAAGATAGATATCCGTTTTTAGAGTAGCTCACAACACACCGAACAAAAATGATGCCACTTTGTCAAAGAAGTGATAAAAATCTTCCACAGTTCATGGCGCGCGAGTCGAAGATTATGAACTTTACTTTATGATTCTACTAGTTGATGACTTGATCTCACTTGGTCCGAAACTGCGTCGATTATAAGGGCCGAACGGTTGAACGAACGACCAAAACGACTACCGATCTATACGGGGTACAGTTTAGTACTGTGCATGTGCTTAGGGGCTGTGAGGGCATATATACACCCCCTGAGCCCTTTGCCCCCTCCACTACTCCCGACCACCATGCACCATGGGGCACCATGCCAGGCTCTGGCTCACCCCATAATCAGTGGCAGAGGGGTACCTACTACCCGCCAGACCCCCTCTTCCGTTACTTGCCATAGACGCGTGCCAGGGCGCGTAGATGCAGAGGAATAGCTTGTTAGCGGATTAGAGGTTTTGAGGTCGGTGTACACCGGACCCTGTGCTATTATTACTAGTCGTAATTAGACCACGAAATTTCTTTTTTAAATATCTAGAAGTTGAAAAATGGGTACGTGTTTCGAAAATCACACATATAGGCGCATATATGTCCGTATTGTTCAACGAACGGGACTACATTTCGTGAAAAAAAAATAATCGTCATCGCGAATCAGAAGTACGGGTAGTTTGGTTTTTAACTAAAGTCAGTGACAGCTGACTATACTGGTAACTGGAGTGAATACAACGAAACCGGAAATAATTAATGAACTGGTAACAATTACACGGAAGGGTAGGGTAGTAATCAACCTCTATATAGTATCCTGAAACTCTGATTTGATGAATAATAATATCAACGGTGAAAGCAAGTATGATTTCATTTTGTGGTATGGAATTGAACCACGTAAGCGATCTTGCGGTCAACTTTCCGAACGATCTTGAAACAGAAGATCTGGCTATCGAAATATCTCAGCCTTGTGAAGTAAAGTCTCTAACTTTATACTCACGAAGTATTGTGCCGATTTCTCGAAGTATATCAGTCAGTTAGTCGAGGACTAAGATTCCCTTGAGGATTTTTTTGACCAACCCTCGCTCGGAATCGAAATCTAGATTCAACTTTTTTTCGGCCTTTGAAAGGTCGAGCATTGGGAAGTTGAACTATAATTAGAAGTACCCCTCCAGAAATAATGCCCTGTTATTAGAACCCGGTATTAGAAATCGTCGTGATATGCTTCGACAACTAATCTGTGCTTATTGTTAGCTATGGTTTGTAGTTAACCGAATGACGTGTACAGTCCTCGTTGAAGTGCTGGCAGAATTCAGCTCCGAGATACTATTGTCGATTTTCATTTGTAAAAGATATTCTATTCCAATCTATTTGTTCATTTTGTCGAATGAAATTTCATAACATCGCAGTAGGTGGATAATTGGTTCTTTGGTGTTTTAACAGGTATCTCGATTTGAGGGGGTGAATACGTAGTCGAGAAATTAATAAGGACTTATCGGCTGCACGTAGGTAGGTACCTGTGTGCTTATGGTGAATATTCGAGATACGGTTGTGCACCATATGCCAGTGTTTGGTGCCTCTACAAATATGTATAGTGTTTGAAATTTTATTGTTGATTTACTTTACGATTCTTTGTTTTCTTACCGGAAGCTACGGTAGCTATCTGTGTTAACACACGATCTGACACGTCATCAAGATCGGCACAATACTTTTTATTGATAAGGCAAAAATTATAAGGATCCATACTACATACACTAATGATAGATTATGCGATTGTGTACGACGTGAAAATTAGACCATTATTTCGAAATCTTGATTAGGCAAATTATTCTTGTTAAATTATCACAATTAAATCGAATATACTGTTGAACTTTTGTTTTACTGATCTGAAAGATAGAGGCACAGTATTCTCTGATATTACTCTTGAATTTGACAGATTTAATTCCCGAGATTTCATCATGGCTGCAGTATTAATAATTAAGTACGAATAGCTCTTACCTTGAATAATGGGCTTACAATAACGTCTAATAATCTTCTCGTAAAATGACACACTTTCACTCTTTGCGAGCGATCACGGCTGATATCAGAATGAAAATAAGTAAAAGTTTACGATAATCTAATAAAGCTAACGGTGGCCATATGTCGCATCCACTAATCAGCTGATAATGCTGTCGGATCGCTATAGAAACCTATACGCGTATAGTTGCTAGAGAATTTTCGTACCGTATGATAAAATAATTAGTTTAACGCAAACGAACAGTTTGCTAAATTTTTAGCGTTGATCCGGATGACTCTCGGGCGAGCTGATTTTTTGTAAAATATTCTTTTTCATGTGGTATCACTTCATACTAACACATGGAAATGGGATGCACCACGAGTTTCAGGTCTTATGATCAACTGGCGGACTCGTAGCGATTTGAAGAAAACGTTTCAGAAGCGGTATTTCTTCCGAGAGAGTTATATGGCGGATAGGTCATCTTCCTTAGTGGCACCGGTCAACTAACTCACCTGTTTCTTGCTTAGAAATGGTCATTTCGAGCTTCAGGAGAAAAAGCAATGAGCTAGTCTATCGAATTCGATCGATCACAATATTCCCAGTTATTTGATCGCAGTTTAAACAAATAACTTCAATCTATGAAGTTTAATAACAGCCGGAGACGCGTACCTGTCAACGGTTAATGGGACCTGCTTCTCGTGTGCACAGATCTGTGACAAATAAGACCATTTGAACGGTGAATACACGGGAAAAAAAAATGCTGGGACCACGTGTGGCATGTTTGCTCAACGATTCGTTATCAAGGTATATTCACGCATTCTGAGTGTACTGTCAATAATTTGTTCAATGAGAACAAATAGACGTCTCGGTGACACTGCACAACCTCAGTAGGTGTAGATGGGTAACGAGTCACGTGCTGGAGCAACGCGAATAGTTTCTTTCTTTTGCAAACAACTCACAAATCATTATTCCGCATTCAATATATACATATAGTACCGTCAAAAACCACAGCCGTCCTTACACCATGTAAAAAATGATTACCCAGCCAAATAAATCCATTGCCTTAAATCCCATTACGCGATAGTCAAAACCGTTCGTGAGTTGTATCATCTACGGTTGGAAAAACGTCCTAATTTTAAATGAACACAAATTTTTCGAACAATCATGAAAATCTCTATAGTTGCAGATAGGAGCTCGATTACTTGTGAAGCGATTCTTTCTCTTCCGATTTCTTTTTCTCTTGAAAGATTTATACGTCTGCAGGCGGCTGCTGCTGCACCTATACAACATGATGACAGAAATTTAGAAGATTTTTTTTCTTACTGTGATTAGTATTCCGAGAGCGATATTCGTTATCTCTTAGTACACCTGACGCAATGCAATCAGGTAGAATTTCGAATGATGTGTCTTAAGTATTTTCGTGGTTTGTGTCGTCACATTTACCACGAGTGAAACGAGATTTCGACATTTTGCGCAAGGGTTAATACCTATTCCGTTTTACATTTGTTTAAGAGAAACTAGAAGCTCGAGGGACTCGAGATCAGGTTGAGTGATATAAGGATGCGCTATGAATATCCTGATTTACATAACAAGGCGAGGTGTTCGAACTGATCATGTTCGATCGAGTGTTTCGTTGACACGGCAATAGATAGTGCAAATGTATATGTATAAGCTTTACGCCTCCTGAAGCTGCGACATACTGTGACTAATCGAGGGTGACACATTGCCCGTGCAAGAATGCCGTGTTTGAAAAAGGGTTGGAGACATGTCACGCTCGATTTGATATCGATTTTCGAAAATTGGAACGTGTTTTATGTATTTTTGCTTCTGTTTTCGTAACTGCGCTGTGGTCTTAGGTCACGGTAGCATATTGGAGACTGTTCTCTTTGTGCAAACGGCTTTTCTCATCCCTTCGCAACGTTTCACGATCCCCAAACTGCTATGATTTCACATCTGCGAATTTTGCGAATCGCCAATCTATACGATCTACCGTTTTTGAGGATAATTTTTCAATCATTGAAGACGTTGATTGTGATAACTCTCCGTCTCGGAACATCATGATATTATGGAGATACCTTCTTCAATAAGGTTCATAATCCCGTGAGATACTTCGCACGGTATAATGACATCTTCATTGCGGCGAACGTAGATTGACAATTGTTGTTTTATAACCATAATAACTACTCGAGTTATTTTATTTCTCTGTTTAGGCGAAACCACTTTCTCTCCGCAATACAGTAAGTAGTTATTTTTCTAATGTCGCGATTCTAGATGAGAAAAACCACACCATTCTACAGACTATTTTTTGCTCAATCTGGTAGAAATAATTAACTGCACTGATCGACTTTTCATTTCATCTCGTCAAATTTACGTAACACATCTCTCCAAGCCGTCACAAATGATCTTGTGATATAATAAATTGTATTTCTGAAAAAAAATCGTATGATCCTTTTTTTCGGATAAATTTTATCGCGTAGTTCCGGACGCGTGTCGAATCGACACATCGAGTCTTATTTTTCGCCCAATTTGAGGCTAAAAAGAAAATAAAGAAAAAAAATATTCAGTACATATTCCTCCGTCCCTATTTCACACTTTGAATCCTTTCCCAATCACGAATGAAACTTGTAGCATGAAATCGCAACGGTTGGTCACATGTTCCAGCTGATGATACAACGACATAAAAAAAAATTACACGAAAGATTTGGTTTTCGAGCGTGTAGAATTGAAAATCAAATAAAAAAGGGGCGTATAGGTATATATCGGCAGGTTTGAGTTATTGAACCCAAAAGGGTTTCCTTTTAACCCGGCTGTTGTGTAACGCGAATGATTCGGTCTAATTGAATAATTTATTGGCGATTCAGCCTGGCTTAGGCTATATACCTCTGTATGCTCCGCATCTACCAAACCGCGATATATTACATAACAGTTCACGAACATTTTCGCAATCGGGAAAAAGCATTTTGCACCTGAGTGAGAAATTGCATGACATTATAGCGTTCCCGTAAATATCGAAGGTTAGCTCCGATCTCTTTGGACTTTCAAGCTGTGCAGAGAGATAATGATATTAATCTGAAATCTCGAAGGCGTCTGCACACGCGAAATACTGAATTTCGTATACCTCACGTGTTAATTGCGTGGGAAGAGGCAGTTAGTTTGAAATAATTGCCAAATACTTTTTCCAGCTTCTAGCAATCGCTCTATTACTCGTAAACCCGGAGTTGAATTTCTGAGTGAGGATAATACCCAGTTAAAAGAAATAATTTTCAGAGTTATGGACTTTTGCAAGAATCATTTGCCTGGGAATCAGGCTAATTAGTGTTCGTAATGAGAAGATAACCGGTAGGCTAATGCTACCCATGTTGCATACTGGATACTGGATAGAACATTACTCGCTGCTCAAGAGGCGATAGAATTTTCGCAAAAGGTAAACCCAGGCCCAGTTGCGGTCCCACGGTCTGCAATACCAGAGTATACACCGTAGCTCAATACCGGGCCTTGACGAATTCGATTGTTTCAATTACTCAATATGAAGGGGCTTACCAGCCGCGATCTATATTATTCGATCATAGAATGGTAGCGGTGAAGTAGGCCTAGGTATGTGCCGTGTATAAAGGTTCAAGTAGTACCTACTTTTACACCAGCGTTTCTGCGTTCGTTAACTCTCAACAATTATATTTCCCGTGTAACCGTAAGTACAAAATGAGGTTTTAGGCGTGGATCGTAAGTAATTCCGTTATTTCCCACACCTAGGTATAGGTACTATGCATACCTACATATAAGAACATTGATTTCCAATACCTATGTCTCCTCTAAAATAATCTTAGATCTCCTGCTTTAAGATTATTTTCCATAAGCTCGGAAGTACTGTTTAATAATTTAAAGTATATGCGGATTTAACAAGCGTGCGAACTCATCCGCTCGAGCATACTATCTGGCCGATTGACACAAATCGGTTATGCTGAGGTAGGTCAGCAGTAATCCACCTAATGTCTTACTCGTGTCGGTATCATCGATGTCTCGTTGAAACCGATCGCACACTCGACCATATCGTTATTTTCAAACAATCTGCAATAATTTCGTAAAAATTTTCGATAATGGCAATTTTCACTGGTTCAAAATTTGCATGAAATATTTTTCACCATTTACTGAGAGCCGTAAAATATTTGCTAACATTCTGACATTGGTCAATAATTTTTCATCCTCAAGACAGTCTCTCCTGCTCTTGTGGCTGCAGGTATATCTGTAGGTAGGTGTATATGTATGTCTGTATAGTAGATGGTGCCAGCCTTTGGTAACTGTACCTGTCCCCTTCCTCGCTTCTTTCATTCAGTCGCCATCTTTCTCTCTGGGGTGCATTTGCTCAACGATATCCTGTCTTCGTCACTCCCTAGGGATCGGGGTCGCCGCTTCATCCTCGTTGCAGGGCTTCTCCAACCACGCGGAGTATCGTCGTTCACGAAGTTTCGGGCTAGGCGAGCCCTTCCTCTTTTAAAATTCCCCATGTCTTTTTATCGCCGTTAGCCTTTGAGCCTTTTTGCTTCGTCCTTTCAGAGCTGGTACTCTTTAAATAATTACTAAATGTACCCACTACAAGGGTAGCCTGCAGCTGAAGAGAAGCGCTCTTCTACCCTTGCATAAATCAGAATACGATTTGAAAAATTCATTTAGACTTGAGTGTTTTCGTAGATAAAGAAAAAAAAGAAAAATGAAAAAAGGGAATTAGTTGATTGAACAAATTTGAAGATTCCTTCAAAATCTACTGACCGCCTTTCTCTTTTCTCCATGCTTTTCCGGATCACAATCAAAGCTGCAGATAATTGATCAAAAAATTTAGATCTTTGGCAGACTATAACATCTGCAGATGTAAATTAGGAAAGGTTTATTTTTTTTCTTCTTTTTCATTTTTACAGGTAAAAAGTGAGAATTAATTCGAAGAGACTATAGAATGAGGCAGACCTGGCGGGGCACTACCATTCCTTCTACTCGTGGCGGTCGTGGCAGTCGCATACCTTTCGTCTTGCGATGCAGTGTTTGTTCTCTCGTCGTCTAGCAGTAGACCACGGTTAATTTAATCGTAAATTATAAAATACAGGTTTTGAATTAAAATCTAAAATTTTTAATAAGACAAAATGAGTTAATGGTTTATTTTTACACAAGATGTGCTCGATAGTTAAAGATGCGGGGGATCCGATGATGAACAGACGTTAAATGTGTGTGACCTGGTGTCGTGGTGACATTTCATTAAGGTGTTTTGTAAATTGGTAGATAATTTTTCTTTCGTCATCGCGGGAAAGTTGGATTAGCCTATGAGGTAAGCTTCGTGGTAACTTCGGTCTCGCTCCTCCTCCTGCAGATGTCTCTCCATTAATCATTACGCTGACAATAATTACGAAAGCAATTATGAACAATTGCAATAAAAAATCGACTTGGCTATACCTATTTCAATGCGATGTCCACCGGTGAAAAATTTCGGCGACAGACGGGAAGACGTATTTTCAAAAATGTCGCCTAATACCTAGAAAACGAAATGAGTAATGACACATGTGAGAAAATAGAAATTCCGGTTCACTTGCGGTGTTATGGTGATTAGTGAGTCGAGAAGGTAGGGCCGAGAATGCCACACGTGTAAAGTAGGTAGGTAACCGGGTGATAACGGTGGTTTTTTCCTACGGTCGAGTAGCTTCTTACCGCTAAACTGAAGTTATGTTAAATTTAATATCCGTTACGCACGCATTTGCGATTCTTACTTAAGTTCGAAGATGTGTACCGAATCATTAATATGTACCTATACAAGTTATAGCCGATTATTATAGGTATAATTATTTCGTAAATAAGTGTTGTGCGATTTATTCGCATTGATCACAGACGACTTATACAGTTTCGTCATGGACGAATATAGACGTGGCTATAATAGATATCTAAAAATGGTATTTTGTGTTAAGAAACTTGTTCTTTCGGTCTTCGAATATAATCGTCTGGCGTTTCGATACCTTGAGAAAGAGTCGAGAACCGGAACAGAGAATACCGACTGTGAACTGAAGGGGTTTATTTTTTAGTCGCAAAAGGAACCGAAGATACAGACGAGTGTTTTTTTCGGGGTCAGTAAACTGATACTTTTTTCTTTTATACTCGGAGCTCCGGTCAGCCTAAAACCGCGCGGAAACGGGTTTCAGACTCGGAGATTTCAATGCTGGAATATGAAATGTTCCGAGTATCTAAAATCCGCAGTTTTGTTGCCCCCTAATTCGCACGAATAATTCTCAGTGGTTTGAATAGAAAACAATGAATGTTTCTCACACTGTGGCCTAGAATCTTGACCTTTGTGATCTATAATTTAAAAACTGTACTTACTGGCGAAGGAATGACACTGAATCACACCGGTTGAATTTGAAAGGCAAGTAGTATAGGTATTCTGCGAGCGCGTGATCATTGAGTCAACGATATACTAACTGTAGTTATTCAAATGCAATTTAGACTTTATGCTATATGCAATAAGACCGTGCAAACATAGTTATATAAATGTTATGTATACCCAGAGGCTAGTTGCGTTACAAATTCTATATTACGAAATATTAATTGGCAGGAATTAGGGGTCGTTACAAATCGTAGGTAATATTTTTACTAGTGTTTAACTAGCCTGTATAATTATTATGTCCCGAGATACTTTTGTCTTGCGATTTTAATTTTGTTACGCGACGTACATGCGTAGTGGGTATATCATACTTAAATGATTCAAACTTAGATGTAGGTACCAACACCCGCGCATCTTCGTCACGGTATTTGCTCAACACTTTCCGCATTGCACGTTCAGAGAAACTGCTCACTGTACGATAACAACATAGCCACTCGGCTATATTACCGATCTTATATCTTTAAAGATAATCCTCATTTCCTCAACATGGACAAAAGATTATTAAAACATGAACCGAGCCAAGAAAATAATCGAAACTGTACGTACGTCGGACTCTTACATGGTACAGACTATAGAAGTTTCATCGATGTATATACTAAGTACAAGGTCCTTTGTGGATATACCTATGCGGAGCAGGATACAGACGTCCTTCGATTTAAATAAACGATGATCGTTCGAAACGTTGAAATTTTCAACCGCAAATATCCATTCGCGGTATTCAAGTCCGTTAATTATTCATAACTTTAACACTCTGCATTCGTATATTTCATTTAGAGATCATAGTTGCATTAATTAAGTTTCGAAAGTACCGTATATTACGTGTGAACATAGTTGTTACAAACCGGGAAGTCCTTAATCTCATATATATCTTTATAGTAAATCTTGAAAATAGTTAGCAATTACGGAGATGCGTTTACTTTGACGATTTTATATCCGGTAGTGACTTCAGATTTTGAAACGGTGAAATTATTCGAAAATACTTAACGCTTTTTGCGCTAATTAATTTATCAAACTCGCAGTGCTAACTGACGGACGAAGCATACGTAGTATGGCTGATGACCCGAATGCGATAATTTGATCTGTGGAAATCCGCAAGCAAATCGGTGCGGCTGAGAATAGCCACTCCTGATCTTAAATCTGTATCTACGCGAAAAGTGAGAGTTGCTCCAGCAGTCTGGCGCACCTCTCTGCGTAGTATGGAACAGAATAGCGAAAATTGTAGGGATCTATCTCGTCGTACAATGGGAGTTACGCAAGATTTTCGTGGAGTCGTGTATCCATATTGCGTATAGATTATGAATATCTGAGGCTTCTCTCTCTTTCATCTCGCATGGTGCTTGGGTATATCCGTCTGTGAATCGAGCCCGGTATATAAGAAAGTTGCGGGCAGAAAGTGCGTCGTAACCGCGCTTAATGACTTATATAGGTGCGTTTTTTCTTCCACTGAACGACATTGCGGCGTTACGGTATAGGCCACTTGGTGAATTCTTTATACCTGAAACGGAAAACGATTTCTAACGGCTTTTCGATGCTACCAGATCGCGTATGTACAAGGGTGCCTCGCATGAGACCGTTGGATACCTTATATAGGTGCTCTATAAACAGCGAATAGTTAAACGTCAGGTATGAGTTCCAGTTGCACTGCAAACGCGGAACGTGGGACGGAGTATTCCGCGAATCACGTTCTATTAGTCACTGCCTACGCACTCGTCTCTAAATATAGGATATAAATATATGAATGCCATTGAAATCGCCTTTCATCAAAAAATGGAATCAGATCCCCCGCATTTTCGGAGCCTTACAACTCCAACTTCTGTCAGTCCCCATCCAATTTCATAAAACCGCAATACCTACGCATGAACATTTTTCATCAGCTCAGGATGCTGGGGATTCTGGTTTTACTAATCGCCACTTGTTCCTCGGTGCGAGGACAAGTGGTGAACCGAGCACCGCACTTCATCCAAGGTGGTGACATGGCGCGTCTGGCCGTCTCCGAGAGCACACCACCCGGTGTCCCGGTCTACACTCTGCAGGGTGAGGATCCGGAGGACTCTAGACTCCATTACTCCATCAGCGGGGAGTACTTCACCGTCGATAGAGAGACGGGCGTTGTTACCCTGAGGAAGGCACTGGATAGAGAGACCCAGGACTTGATAGAAGTTATCATTAGCATAACTGGTAATGAATTATGCCTTTCTCGAGTATAATGTGTAACGTGTCACAAACGCAGTGTACCTGTTGAATGAATATTCTATATAGTGCGCACTGCATGGTTTATGCTGCTGCAACTCTCGGTAAATGTCATTCGACAAGTGCTGCTCGATTATGCACAGAATTTTCATTGGTTTCACTATGGTACACTCGTGTGCAATGACTCCTCTGCTCGAAATCCATCGCTAGAAGTGATTCTCAATCATTGAAGCTGATGATAATTTGATCTATGAACACTGACTCAGTCTTATTATTCGCAATTCCTGATCTGCTATATGTGGAATTTACTTGCAGACGAGGGTATAGCTGGTTCTGAACCAAACACGGTGTCATTACGCCGAGAAATAGCCGTCCTAGATGAGAACGACAATCCTCCAGTGTACCATGGGCGACCCTACGCTGCCAGGGTTCCTGAAAGTGCACGGGTGGGCAGTATGCTGCTTCCTCCTGGTACAATAACCGTTACTGATGAAGACGGAGGCGTCAATGCCGACGTTATAGTTCGGTGTGTTGCATCGTCTCGTGATGACGATGTATGCGAGGTGTTTGACATCGCCACAGAAAAGGTTTGACGACATTTTTTTCAATTGTCTCAGACCGGTAGCAATAAGAATAAATTTTATCGCCTGATCAGTGTCTCATCAAACTCATTGATTCTCTAAGCTAGCGGAAGGTCGGTACGAGGTTCGCATAACGTTGGCGAGCCCCTTGGATTACGAAAGGAGAAATTCGTACCTGATCAATCTTGTGGCTATTGACGGAGCCAGCGATCCAGCAAAAAGACTTAACGCCAGAGCCACTGTCGCTGTAGATGTTCTGGATGTTCAGGTAAATTTTTTTAACAAGTCTTTCACGATGCTCTAGATGAAAAGTTATGTAATGATGCGGCAATGATTTGAATGTATTTTACTTTCGTGCAGGATCAACCACCGACATTTTTGAACGCTCCGTACAGTGCAGCTCTCCCAGAAAACACTCCAGCAGGTCACACTGTCCTGACAGTTCGAGCCCGAGACGGTGATACCGGAGAACCAAGACCGTTATTGCTCAGACTGGAAGACGAAGATGCGGGTCACTTCGAACTTGTGGTCACGCGAGAAGGCGATATTACAGTTGGAAAGCTGCTGACGACAGGCGTTTACCTGGATCGTGAAGATCCGAGTATATTGCAAAACGGGGGAATTTATATATTCAAAGTCAAAGCTACTGAGCTGATAAACAACGAAATACCAGCTGACACAGCAACTTCGGTTATCACCATCGTCGTCACCGATGTAGACGATCTTACGCCGGTCTTCAACACTGGTCACTTCACCATAAAAATTTCCGAGGACATTGGAACTGATACGCCTCTACCAGGTAAGATTTTTAAAACCACGGATTTCAATGCATCTTCGATTCTTGTTTCATCCAAATTTCGATTGAGTTTATCAGGGGATTAAATATCTCTCAAAGAAACTAAAAAAAAATGAAATTGGAAATTATCACTGTTTCATTTAATATTGAGATGCGTGATCCTCAAAATTGTCTCTAACGAATCATTTTACAGGTCTAAATATGGTAGTCAGCGACGGTGATGTCGGCGACAATGCTAAGTACACGTTGGCTCTGCGAGATGTACCTGGGTACCCAGAAATCAGTAAGGCATTTTCCGTCAGTCCTCAGCAAGCTCAGGGAAGAGTTCCTGTCGTGATAAGGGCGACTAATAAAGAGGTTCTCGATTACGATGTTGAAGATGAGTCTAAGAGAATGCTAGAGTTCGATGTCACAGCTTCTGTGGCCGCTAAAGTGGTGAGTTATTCAAATTTATCACACAGTGTCTTCCAGATAAGAAACAAAAATTGTTCATCGAAGAAACCGAAATTGAATGATTGTTATCCTTGTTTTTTTCGTTTTTGTCAAAGGTTGCTTCGTCCAGAGTGCATATTGAACTTTTGGACGCGAATGATCATAGCCCAGAATTTTCACAATCGGTATACAAGCTCTCGGTACCTGAGGACGCTGCCCCAGGTACCCACTTCGGCGAAGTCTTCGCCGTCGACAAAGATAGCGGCGAGTTTGGTGAACTGACTTATAATCTTCGCGGTTTTGGCACCGACAAATTCAAGACTGATCCAAAGAAAGGTGGGATTTCTGTCATCAAACCGCTCGATTATGAGATTCAAAAATCTTATTCTTTAACGATGGAAGCCAAGGATGGCGGTGGCAGAGTTTCAACTGTAAATATTTTGATCGAGGTCCAGGATGTTAATGACAATGAACCAGTATTTGAACAAAAAGAATACTCAAGAACTGTGCGCGAAGAAGCCACAAGCTTTGATCCACAGCTATTCGTCAGAGCTACGGATGTTGATGGGCCAACCCAAGGAGATGGAAAAGTGACGTACTCGATTAGCCACCACAACAGCATGATGGAGCATGTGTTCAAGGTATGCTAGATCCTGAACTGCTGAACCAATGCTACGGATGAAACTTCAGCTGAAACAATATCGCGGCTAGTGGTGCTTCAATTTTCATATTCTTTCATTCATAGGTCGATCCAGACTCTGGAGAAGTGACAATGCTGAAACCAGCACGATCTGGAGACACGGAACGCGGTCTTTACGAGCTCAGCATCCGGGCTACAGACAGAGGCAGACCGCCGCTATATTCCGAAACAAAATTGTTCGTCCGTGTCGGTGTTCCGGGTAATCAGAGACCCGTATTTCGGGGAAATTACAAAGCCGGGGCACCAGGGCCGAACGGTTACAGGGCACGACTGTTGGAGAACGCGACACCCGGGACTGAAGTTGTCAGGGTGATGGCAAACGACCCAGACGGCAGGGATAACTTGCTTCAATACTACATAGCAAGTGGTGCAAAGGACAACTTTGTAATTAATCAGAGGTATGTGTGGTGGCGAAATATGAAGCGAACAGCGAGCATGCATTTCCTCATTATACCTACGTTACGACATTTTATGTAGCTCTGGAATCATCACGGTTTCACCAGACGCAAGACTTGACCTGGAAGCTGGGGGAGACAAGTATGATGTAGTGGTATACGCAGTTGATTCCGGAACTCCGGTTAGAGAAACGGCGACTACGACAGTGGCTGTGACAATTATTGACGTAAACAACAAGCCCCCTGTCTTCGACAACTCTACGTATCTAATGTACGTTTCGGAAAGAGCTGCGATCGGTGAGTTTGATCATTTTCTGGCCGAAAAATTTGCGATATATTCAACCTCGATTCTTCCCTAACACTCTTTTCATTTCATAGGTGATTCTGTCTTGAGGGTAACTGCAACTGATACGGATTCAGATGCAGACATTCGGTACTCATTGATCGAGCCGATAAGAGCTGTTGATAAAACTGGAGTAGCTTTGAAGAGCACGACACCGTATGATTACAAGACTGCATTTAGAATCAACTCTACAACTGGTGTAATAACCGTCAATCATGTTCTCGATTACCAAGTTGCTGCGGTTATCATGCTCACAGTTGAAGCAAGAGATCTCAACGCTGTTGTCGACAAAGAAAAACAGTTTGCTGAGGTTGAAGTCACGATATATGTCCAAGCATATAGTGATGATAATCCGATCTTCACAAACCTAGGATGGTCTCCGAACAATCCGACTATTCGAGTGTCAATTCCCGAAGAGCAGCCCGTAGGAACGACTTTGCTTATGTTGGCTGCGAAGGAACCAGCCACTGGACGATCAATTGGAAGATTTGAACTGGTTCGTGAGGATGACGAGGAAGAGTATGTCAATGTCGGAGTACAGAGTGGGAATGTCGTGCTGAATAAAAGACTGGATTATGAAACTCTCAGTGACAAGGTATAGAATTGAAATGGGTACAAGATGAATCGAAGTCAATTAAATTGACTATTTATGCGCATTTTTACGATCGTTTCTCGCCGCTTTGTAGGTTCTTCGCTTCAAAGTACGTGCCTTGGCCAGGGATTATGAGATAAGCCGGAGCATGTCCGAGGCCAAAGTAATTGTGGAAGTGCAAGACATAAATGACAACATTCCGATCTTCAATCAAAAAGATTACAAGATTTCTGTGCTCGAATCTTCAGCGCCGTCTAAAATTGTGCTGAATGTCAAAGCCACGGATATGGACAGTTCAAACACAGAACAAGAGGTCAAGAGGGGCTTCGGAGAAGTCAGATACGCATTGACCGGTGAAAATGCTAATTTGTTCGAAATTGATCCGATCAGTGGAAACATTCTAGTGAGTCCAACTCTATGTTTCCAATCAGTGTTACTAATCGCAAATTATATTCCGTGAGTTTTCTTGACGATGACATAATCCGCACGGATTGTACCATCGTTAGGAAAACTTAAGGTATATGTATCTTTCAACCATTCGATCCTTTCCGCAGATCGCAGCCAACACAACGCTCGATCGAGAAAGACAATCCGTGCTACGATTCGACGTAGTTGCAACAGACATGCCGCAGGGTGGTGCGGAGCAAAGAAGTACCCGGGCACTAGTTACCGTCGATATTTTAGACGTGAATGACAACGCACCCACCTTCCCGCAGGACTCTTACACAGCAGTGGTGCCAGAAAATGCACCCGCAGGAATCAGTGTTGTTAATCTTACGGCGGTTGATCCGGACGAGGGCAAAGGAGGAACTATTCATTTCGAGATAATTGATGAAGGAGAGGCTAACGGTGAGTAATTACAACTTGCAAGAGCTATTGTCATGTCGACTATGGGTGTGGTTGGAATTTACAGGTCTATTCAAGATCAATCATACAACTGGCGAAATTTCATCCGCCGGAGAGTTGACTGGAAAAGGACGAACAGAACCTTACAACATGCGAGTGAGGGCTCAAGATGGAGGAGACCCAGTCCTCTTCACGGATGTTGCTTTGATTCTCTACATCGGTGACGTTGTCAGCAACGACGGTGTTCCGCTATTCATAAGGCCAACCCTGGAAGAAGTGGCACATGTTGCGGAGAATTCGACAATCGGAAGTCTGGTCTTTCAAGTTGTTGCGTCGGATCCGGATGACCCGAATTTACCAAATGGAAAAATAACTTTCAAATTTCTCGAAGATGGGAACTTCGGCAACGATGCAAGCTCCTTCAGCATCAACAGCGACACTGGGCTGATTACGACCAAAAAGCTTTTAGACCGTGAAACGAAAGACAGCTATACACTGATACTGGTAGCTCAGGACCTTGGGGATCCTCCTCAGCAAGCAACTCGCGTGCTTCAAGTAATCGTCGATGACATTGACGATCACAAACCACATTTTAAAAGAGGCTTGGACAGTCAACCTGTAGAACTGAGCACTTACGAAGAAGTGCCCATCGGCACGGAGATCGGAGTTGTTGAAGCTATTGACGAGGACATTGGAGAGAACGGAATGATCGATTACGTGATCGTTTACGGGAATGAGGGTGGTCTCTTTTCCATAGAACGATCCGATAATAATTCCGCGATAATAAAATCAATGGGAAGATTAGATCGCGAACAATTCAGTCGTCATCTTTTGACTGTAAAGTGTTTCAAGTATCCGATACAGAAATCTGACGTCACACCGAAACCATACAATCGCCAAGACCCTTCCGAGAGGCAAGTGTTGATAAAAATTTTGGACATTGATGATAACAAGCCAAAGTTCAAGAAGGAAAATATCACCTTGGGTGTTCGATTGAATGTACCGATTGACACAAGCCTCTTAACGTTGGAAGCTACGGATGCCGATTCGGACGCTTTACCGATGAATTATAACATGGGGGACGTGTCTTTTACTTCTGTAGTCGACCCTTCAATATCGCGGGAAAAAATGTCATCTTTATTATCGCTGAACTCAGAAACCGGAGAGCTTAGAACCACCAGTTCAATGGCAAGTTTTGCCGATGGTTATATGGAAGTGCCAGTATCAGCGAATAATTCTGTGATACCAGGGAGAGAAACTAACATTACTGTAAAAATTTTCTTGGTACGAGACCGAGACATGTTGAAGTTTGTATTCTCCAAACCTCCGGTAGAGGTGAGGAGATCGTTAGAAGAATTTGAGAAGGCGGTACAGCAGGCTTTATCGCTTCCTGTTTCCGTCAACGTTTATGATACCCAATTTTATGCGAAGGAAGATAATTCGTTGGACTTTTCCTCGACAAGTTCCTGTTTCCAAATGGTTGGAAAAGAGTCGTACGATCTTGGCGAGATGAAAACCCTTCTGACAGACTCGAAAAATGACGAATTAAAGAGAGTCTATCAGCAATATCATGTCGACACGGTCCAGCATTGTGCTGCTCTCGTTGCAAGGGCCGATGCCTCTATGACACAGATGTGGGTTCTTGCTATCGCAGTTCTGGTGGGGATTGCTGCGATTGTTTCCAGTTGCACGCTCTGCTGCATGCACGCAAAGTAAGTAAAATTACTTTAAAATTGACCATTTATGGAGTGTGAGTAGATAGAAAGGACTGAAAACGAATGGGATTAACTTTCATTTAAGATTTACAATAATAGCAAGGATGCATAAAATGCCAAGTCGTAAAGCCATTTCTATAGCGTTACTTTTAAATTAACCATTCACCACCTGTTAATAGAAAGAAGGATCTGGAAAAAAGTGAAAATTCTTATTCTAGATTTACAGTAGTAGACAGCATTCACGTAATTCCGATTTAGACGACAATCTCCAGTAACATGGAAGAAGCTGCGATTAAATTAGCTTCGAATCAGTTTGCCTATAATTTAATGGCATTCGGAAGTAGTTTCAAAATTAACTGCTATGCAATTAACATACCGAGTTATGCCGGAGGTAATTGACAGACACGTGCGGCAATGTGATAAATAAACATCAATAAATTTCATAAATCATTCTCATCACGTGTGAGAATTCGCATGGTTTAGATATATCCTGGTTATGAATTAACTTGCCAAAATTTTAATTAGGACCATAGTTAAACATCAGCAAATGCAACCATGGCAATCCCTGATGATTAAAATCAAGATTTAAACATTCCGAAGATTTGGGTCAGTCACTTGATGTAAAATGTCACGAAATTAAATCTGTGATTCTTTCTTCTGTTTCAGATATAAGAAGCAAGTGAAACATGCACGTCTTCGGGAACAGCCACGGCCAGCCTTGAGCTACGTCTCGGCTGGTCCAGGAATGGTTAATGCTGGATCTCACACGACTTTAGGTCCAGGAACGATGGTTCCGTTGGGCCCACATGAAGGGCCATACGAGTGGGGGGCAGATGCTGCGCTTTATCATCCTAGCACGATTTCCAGAGCTTAGAGTGATTTTTTGGTGTCGATATTTGGCCGATCTGATGCCAGAAGCATGAACAATTGCAGGACTCGCATGTAATTAGTGAGAGTTTCATATTGCTTGGCGTTTGGTTTGCAATTAGTCTCTTCGACTTAAGTCTTGCTTGTTCTTATATTGTACAGAAAGTTTTGAGAAACGTTAACAAAAGACAGAAAAAAAAATAAAAAATAAAGTAAAAAAATAAAATAAGAAGTGGTGCTATATTGTAAAATGTTTTGTGAATATCTCAGAGGGAAATTATATTATTTATTTTAAAAAATATTGAAAATTATAAGCTCCGTACAACCAGAGTCTAAAGAGACCCATGCGAGAAGAACAGTTTTCATTTTTAGTGTATTTTATAGGAGCGCTAAATGTAAATGCGTTATTTTAAGTAATACTGTTTTCAAGCCATCTGGTGATTTAGTTGTTACAATTAATAAACTATAGTACTTTAGCATAGTTCGTACCATAACTAGCCAATAACATTAATGAACATACGTCATAAGCCCTTTTGTAATATAAATTATTTTTAATGAATACAAAGTTATATTTTACAATATTTACGTAAAACGAGTTTGTGATTAATCGTTTTCAAAGTTTTTTTTTTTTTTTATTACGGTGAGTTCAAAAACAACTTCATTCGACTTTCAAACCTTTTTATACAACAATGCTCGTATCTTGTCCATCATTCTGATAATGATTGTCTTGTGGTTGTTATATCTTCTAAGTGTATCGGACTTGACAAACTGCAAGGTTTCAAATAATTATCGTCCTCGATATCCTAATTATTTAACGTTTTTAACAATTCTTCAATTCTAACGAAAACAACTCTCAAGATGTTAGAATGCTATGTATGAAAATGTCAAGGTGGAATATTGAAATTCATCATATCTAATGGCCTAGATGACGCAGGGCCTTAAATATTTAAATATTTATTTATATGTATGTACATAGTTACATATACAACTTGAATTCACTCTACGATATTTCGAGAAAAATAATGAAGTAGACAAACCGACGGAACTAATTGCCAAGCTAATAATTGTCGAAACTTAGCTGCGATTTGATAAGCATTATTTAGAATTGATTTATGCTTCAGTTCACGGGGTGATGGATTTTTTAGAAATGAAAATCAATCAGTGGCCATGAGGCCGTCTGCAAATTCTTCAAAGCCTTCCACGGTATCAATGTCTTTGGCTTCAACACTTTTTTCTGTCTCTTCGAATTTCGTTTCTTCGTCTATAAGGGTGAAATTTTTGCAGTTGTTGCACGCCGTCTCCGATACCGTGTCAAATTTTTCATCAGAAGGCTTGAAGTATCTTCTAGTGATATTTTCAACCGTGAAGTCTGGTCTGTGATTTTCAGGAATGAATTTGGTATCTTCTGGCTTATTTTGCTTCTCGCTTCGGTTATTATCCCGATTATCATTAGGAGACAGTATTTTCGCGTTAGTTTTTTCACCCAGTTCGGTTTCTTCGTATCGAGTCATTCGTGGATTTTCATGGTCATAGGAATCCTTTGCTTCATCAGAAAGCTGAGGGTTCTCAAATCTTGATACTTGAATAGCTGAGTGATCCGTCAGATGCTTTGCAATAGTGTCAAATGGTGTTGGCACTTTTTCATCCACGTCTTCTTCAATTCTGTGAGATCTTGGAATTATCAGATTCCTGGAATAAATCAAGCAAATCACTCAATCGAATTGAAAAACATATATTTGCAAATTGAATTACAAAGGAAAAAAACGGAAAACCGGAAGGAGGTGAATACACTATTAATATTTATTAATTGGGTATTAATTGTGCAATACCCAATAACTATATATAAATATAGGTTTATTCTGAATATTATTTTAAGTTCAGGGCCGCCTGCCCCGAGGGTACGGATATTCCTCAACTTGGCAACTGCCATTGCAGCGATTACTGTCTGTAGGCAGTTTAGAAATAAAATAAAAAATGCATATCACCGCACTGACATCATACACAATTCTTCAGGTGCAAGAATTTATCTGAATGACCTCGTGCCTGAGTAAGTTTAACATTGTGTGAGCATTGAATCAGTAATTCAACATATAAATTTGCGACCATGTACATTTGACTGATCAAATAGTACCCGCACATCTGTAATAATCATATGGACTTCAATATCCGGCTCTAAAAGAGGCGAGTCTCATTGCCAAATGGTACCTGTTCAACTTATTCCTTCTCTTTGGGTAAAGATTTAAATGGAATATCATCTGTTGTCGCTCTTCATCATCCAGGGCACTTTGTGGGCTAGGCACTGCCACTAAGGAAATAGGTTGTGAAGATGGTTGAGAATGGGAATACTTTGGTCCTTTATTGTGAGAATTAGGTCTTCTGACGTCGTACTCTTCGGGTGAAGCCTGGTTTTGTTGTCCACTCAGCCCAGACCTTGGCCTCGAGGATTTCCTGTTGGGATCAGCAGAGTCCGGGATCGGATAAATGTCAAGCATTACGCTGAATGGCTTTGGTTTTCGCTTCTTGCCAAATGTTGCCGTAGTATGAGAGCCATAATTATCGTACTGCGACTCGGAAGAAGAAGACAATTGCGTGTTGAAATTTATCGGCGGCCTCGGGAAATACGTATCATAAAAGTTTGGATTGTACCTGTGAAATCCAGGTGGTGAGAACCTGCGGTATCCAACATAGAATTAAGTTGAGGAAATGAAAGCTGAAGCCGAAATTATCATTTGTATGAAAGTTTTATGTGTATACATAGTATATTTTCGTACCTGACATTGGGAGTAGCTAACAAGTTCACGTCAGAAGGATTTTTCGGCTTGTATTGATAAAATGGATCGGAGTTGAAGGAGTGGCTTATCGGCGAGGGATTTTCTTCCTCGGATCTATCACTGTTCGACATCATTTCGCCAGTTTCGGGATATAAGTCAAATTTTTTCGGATTCACGTACACACCAGAGAATTTTATTCCCCGATTTGGTTTTTCCTTGTCTTTGGTAAGATATTTTATGATATCCTGAATGTTGTTGGAGCTTTGAGGATAACGGTACTGCGCGAGTTGAGGATATTTTGATCGTCTAAAAGACGTGGGAATAGGGGTTTTGTACTCGAAGTGGAACGGCATTGGTCGCGACTCTTCAAGGCTAGTATCTTCCGCAGAATCAGGATATTTGTATCTGAAAAAGCGATCTGTGTGTTGGGGCAAGAGTTGTAAAAACAAACGAGAATTTGAACCAAAAAGATAATACATTGGTTCATGTAGGTATAATTTCCCTAATGACTTCGGAAATTTTTTATGGATATCCTACCTTTGTCTTAGGCGATAAACCATCGCGTGGTTGTCGAACAACTCCTTTGCCTGAACTTTCTCTTCACTTTCATCTTCATCCATCGATAGTAGCCTTTTCCGGAGATTGAAATTATTCAAGTTCTGACTTCGGAATTCTGGATCCGGTTTAGCTATTGCTATTGTACGTGTTTCAGAGGCAATCTGGTCCTCTACGTCTTCAGAATTCTCGTTATCTTTTTCTTGGCTGTAGTTTCCATCTGAACGATCCTCCATCATCATTAATTCGGTCTTATTGCTGTCATGGTTGAACGGACTGGCGGTGGTCGTGGTCTTCTTGAATGAATTTATTGGCCTCTTCAAGGCATTTTGCAGAATGTAAATATGTTTCGTTTCTTTAGCTCCGTGGTTGATTACGGTAGCACTTGATGTGAAGTCGTACAAGAGAACTGAAACCTGGACAAAATTTTGAAATCATGGAGGAAAAATTGGGCTGGTGTAATCTTACGTTTCTTTCCTTTATCTTATGTGGTCATAATTTGACTTCGAGGCTTTTCAGCATCACAATGGCTGTGGGTGAGTTGTAATGTAACGTTGTTTGTTTATTTGATTGCGGTCACAAATAAAGAAGAAATGAAAAATAGTACAACATGAAGTCGAAATTAATAACTATATTCTTGCCAAGAACACTAAAAATACGTGAAAAGCATAGAGTTGATTTGAAAAAGTAAATTCTGTGGTCCAAGTTATCCTTTGCTAATATAAGGTAAACCAGAAAATTTATTTGGCATTCTGAGAAAAATGGCTTGTGAATTCGAAATATTGAACAGATTCGTGGGACAATAGGCGTGATTAGGTAATTATTAGAGCGGTCTGCGATAGAACTTATTATTGTAGTCATTGTTGTTCATTAATTACGTTGTTAATAGCGCTATTCTTTCACTAGCGAGAGACAATCCATGCCAAAACATACCTGATGCTCCATATATGCGAAGCATGTAGAAATCTGCTGCTTGACCCGTAATGCTTGAGCTGCCATGCATGCGACATGCATAGCATGCCGTGATCGTATATTTGTTTCAAGTGTAAGGAGAAAATGTAATTTTTATTCACGCATCTACTAGTGTTCGTAACGCCTACTCGTACTACATTAATCATTAGAGAAAACATGCAAGATGTTAGTAGCCATACTAGTAATTTGTTATAACTCGTTACCGTAGAAGTAGTGAAAAGTGAGATGAATCATATTACACTTTACGAAGGTATTCCCATTTTGGTATTCAATTTACGTCATGGTAGATTAAGGTAATTAATGATAACTCGTAATACAATATAACTAGAAACGTGATACATGAATTATAATATACCCATGTAACGAGCAGTTTCAACATTCTCGCATAGAAGATGATGCGAAATTTGTTGCGTAATGCCTTTCAAGAAATTGACTATGTAAGGAAGATATTTTACACTATGGGAACCGTTCATTAGCGAAATTTTAGAAAATTTGGCACAGTCGCTGATATCTGAGAGGCCATTCGAAGCAGGCTGTACATCTGATCAATTCAAACTTTCTAACCTGATTGAATTAAACTGAACAATTGCGATGATCTGCTGTAATAAAGCTATTGTGCAAACGAACTCCTACTTAATATAGCCGAAGAGCTTGCATTCTCACA
The DNA here is from genome assembly GCA_963992785.1 of Tenthredo livida. Taxonomy (NCBI): domain Eukaryota; kingdom Metazoa; phylum Arthropoda; class Insecta; order Hymenoptera; family Tenthredinidae; genus Tenthredo; species Tenthredo livida. The sequence continues at coordinate 7,504,042 of OZ023066.1, forward strand.
TGGGTTGACATCGATGGCTAATATTCTAGATTTATCTGGATAACGTGAGCGTATCATTGTAACACACTTGTTTCTGATTTTGATTCAACACGAATTGAAGAATTACGTCCAGTATATACAACCCTGACTTCCTGCGCCAAAAATCATGCACGAAAATACGATTGGATTATCCGCTTTCCAGATTTAGTTTCAACAAATTACTTTGGTATATGTCCAGTATTGATAGATATAACTCTTACCTGATTAAGTGCATATCTATAAAAGCGCTTACAAATTGGCTGGATTGTGATGGATTATGACCAGACAAGAGATTGTTGTCTGTGAAATTTTTCATGTCGTCTCATTATCACGAATAGATGAGTTCAAAGATATGTACATTACAAAAGGCTATGAAGTTCTGTCAAACCCATCATAAGTTTTAATCTTTCATTTTAAAATTACATTATGATTATTCTCATCTGCCCGTAAAATTGCAATCGTAAATCACAATTTGAACTTATTTTTTGACACACTACCATATCACGCAATCTCTCTTTATCGTAAGTTTCATTCATGCTTAAGTTATCTGGCCTTGCATAGTACAGGATCCGTTCGTGCTGAAGTATAATTTATACAAGTGTGTTTATTGGTTGTTACGATGCTTGGTATGATTGCCATTATTTATTGCTTTTTATTCATCGCTTATTAAGATATGCACTTTACCTGTCGGTGGGATTCTCATGTTTGTTTCTATAATTCGTTCAGATCTTCATTTCTTGGATGATGAGAATACATTGTGCGATATGCTTCAACGATACAGACGAGAGTGAAATAATTTAGAAATTTCCGATGCTACATCAAGCAAATAAACTTGGCACTAAGAAGTGTGACGAAATATTCTTACCAAAATGATGGCTAGGACCACCATCACACCAATTACGTATTTCCGAACACCGATACCGTAACGGTTCCTATGGTAATGATCGCTTCGATCAGAGTAGAGCCCAAGCTCTGATGTACTTGTTGCAGATCGTCGACCAGTTTCGAACATTTTTTTTCTTCGTAAAAAATAGAATAGCGTTCAAGAATATCCCGCGATAATGTTGTAAAGGACAACACGTGAATTCATTTGTTTGTTATAGATTTCGTACAATTCCGAAAAAGTGTCGCATGAATCACACGACCGGAAAAATTTGCACTATTATTTTTCTAATGCCGACTTATGTTTCATACAACGCGTTTAGTAACTTCTCCAAGGACACTGTAGGTACTCTTCTTTCAATGCCTCAACAAAGACTAAAAATTCCTCACGTCTCACGCAGAATATTTTCTCTAGCGATTGTATCTGAGGCGAAGAAATTTTCTCACTCTGCGCACCGCAGGGCGGCTCCTGGTTGGCAGAATAACGCAGACTATTGTTCAGTTGCATGGTTTTAATTGAAGAGGGGGCAATGCAAGCTGTTATGGACTACTTATTTCGTATGAGTAAAAGACGTGGCTTGGCTGGTGGGCTACAAAGTATGCCTAAGTAATACATGTATGCCCTAGAATGTGTCCACGGTATATGTCAGGGCCTAGGTCTTCCCCACTTATTGTTTGAGGGCTATAACACGGAGTAAATTGCAGAACTTGTAGTTTTAGATTTACAATAAAACAAAGAAGCTTATTGACTCTAATATTGTACCAATAATGTACCAACATCTGAAGCACCAACAACAAAGTGCAGGAACATAGGAAATTGGATATGAAATAAAATCGTAGTGCTATTTTTGATGAAAAAGTTACATATCCAAGTATTTCATTTATTTTACAACCACATACAAATGAACATAGATATATAAAAAATGCTCGTCTCATGACTGAATCAATTTCAAAACGGTAATTACTTTCTTATATTTTCTTATAAAATATCGTATGTCTTCTGTCAGAACGTTCATTCAGTTATTTAATTAACTGGCACGCGAACAATGTCATCAGCTTATAGTCACCTTCGTAATTTCAACTAATAAAACGGAATATCTGGGATCGGATAGTGATATCCATCATCTTTCGGACTTGTGGCGGATGGAATTGTCGGAGGAGCATATGGAATACCTGTAGCAGGTCGTGGGGTAGAAGTGCTAGGTGTAATGCTGTAAAGCACAGTGGGATTTGGTGGTACATCGATTTTAGGGTAATCTGGTCTTTCTGTAGAGGGAGGTAAATATGGTGGTGGTCTAGTAACGGGTATTTGGGGAGTTGGAGGTTGATACGGCGGTTGAGTAGGGGTTGGGGGTTGATATGGAGGACGTGTTGGCGTAGGAGGTTGGTATGGAGGTCGTGTGGGTGTCGGTGGTTGGTAAGGAGGTTGTGTAGGTGTCGGGGGCTGATATGGAGGTCGAGTTGGAGTTGGAGGCTGGTAAGGGGGTAGATAAGGAGGCGGTTTTGTAGACGACGAAACATACGGAGGTTGTGTTGGGGGTTGGTATGGGGGTCGTGTTGGTGTAGGGGGCTTGTATGGAGGTTGTGTTGGTGTCGGGGGTTGATAAGGGGGTCGAGTTGGAGTTGGGGGCTGGTATGGAGGTCTAGTTGGAGTAGGAGGCTTGTATGGGGGTTGTGTTGGGGTCGGAGGCTGATAAGGGGGTCGAGTTGGAGTTGGGGGCTGGTATGGAGGTCGGGTTGGAGTAGGAGGCTTGTATGGGGGTTGTGTTGGGGTCGGAGGCTGATAAGGGGGTCGAGTTGGAGTTGGGGGTTGGTATGGCGGCCGTCTCGTTGTTGTTGTTTCGAAAGGCGGCAGATAACTGGAGCCTTGGAACGGTGGTCGGTAAGTAGGAGCCTTAGTTGTACTAGGCTGGTAGGTAAATGGTCTGCTGGTCGTACTTGGAGTTGGGTAAGTATACGGTTTACTCGTGGTGCTTGGAGTTGGGTAAGTATACGGTCTACTCGTGGTGCTTGGAGTTGGGTAAGTATACGGTCTACTCGTGGTGCTTGGACTTGGGTAAGTATACGGTCTACTCGTGGTGCTTGGAGTTGGGTAAGTATACGGTCTACTCGTGGTGCTTGGAGTTTGATAAGTAAACGGCCTGCTGGTCGTACTTGGAGTTTGGTAAGTATACGGTCTACTCGTAGTGCTTGGAGTTTGATAAGTAAATGGCCTGCTGGTCGTAGTTGGAGTTTGATAAGTATATGGTCTACTCGTAGTGCTTGGAGTTTGATATGTAAAAGGCCTGCTGGTTGTACTTGGAGTCGGATAAGTGAATGGCTTGGACGGTGTTGGTGGTGGACGCGGAGGTAGGTAAGTTGAAGGCTGGTAGGTGAATGGTCGGCTGGTCGTGCTAGGAGTCTGATAAGTATATGGCCTGCTAGTTGTACTTGGAGTCTGATAAGTATATGGCCTGTTCGTAGTACTTGGAGTCTGATATGTGTATGGCCTGTTAGTTGTACTTGGAGTCTGATAAGTATATGGCCTGCTCGTTGTACTTGGAGTCTGATAAGTATATGGCCTATTCGTAGTACTTGGAGTCTGATATGTGAACGGCCTGCCTGTTGTACTTGGAGTCTGATAAGTATATGGCCTATTCGTAGTACTTGGAGTCTGATATGTAAATGGCCTGCTCGTTGTACTTGAAGGCGTGTATGTTGGCGGTTGAATCGTTGACGGCGTCTTCGGAGGTAGATAAGTAGCTGGCTGTGTTGTAATCTTGATTGGTGGACGCTGCGTATATCTTGTGGGAGGTGCCGTTGGCCTTGTCTGAATTATAATTGGTGGTGCCTTAGTTGGATAGGTTAGTTGTTGATTCGGAGTTGGATAATTATACCCAGGCCTTTCTGTCACCGGGGTTGGTGGTCTTGTTTGGATAACAGGCGGCGGTGGTGGCCTAGTTTGTATTACTGGTGGAGGTGGAGGTCTTGTTTGAATCACAGGCGGCGGTGTTGGCCTTGGTGGAAATGGAAACGGGTTAGCCGGAGTTGGATAACTATACCCAGGCTTTTCCGTCACCGGGGTTGGTGGTCTCGTTTGGATAACAGGCGGCGGTGGTGGCCTAGTTTGTATTACTGGTGGAGGTGGAGGTCTTGTTTGAATCACAGGCGGCGGTGTTGGCCTTGGTGGAAATGGAAACGGGTTAGCCGGAGTTGGATAACTATACCCAGGCTTTTCCGTCACCGGAGTTGGTGGTCTTGTTTGGATAACAGGCGGCGGTGGTGGCCTAGTTTGTATTACTGGTGGAGGTGGAGGTCTTGTTTGAATCACAGGCGGCGGTGTTGGCCTTGGTGGAAATGGAAACGGGTTAGCCGGAGTTGGATAACTATACCCAGGCTTTTCCGTCACCGGAGTTGGTGGTCTTGTTTGGATAACAGGCGGCGGTGGCGGCCTAGTTTGTATTACTGGTGGAGGTGGAGGTCTTGTTTGAATCACAGGCGGCGGTGTTGGCCTTGGTGGAAATGGAAACGGGTTAGCCGGAGTTGGATAACTATACCCAGGCTTTTCCGTCACCGGAGTTGGTGGTCTTGTTTGGATAACAGGCGGCGGTGGTGGCCTAGTTTGTATTACTGGTGGAGGTGGAGGCCTTGTTTGAATCACAGGTGGCGGTGTTGGCCTTGGTGGAAATGGAAACGGGTTAGCCGGAGTTGGATAACTATACCCAGGCTTTTCCGTCACCGGAGTTGGTGGTCTCGTTTGGATAACAGGCGGCGGTGGCGGCCTAGTTTGTATTACTGGTGGAGGTGGAGGTCTTGTTTGAATCACAGGCGGCGGTGTTGGCCTTGGTGGAAATGGAAACGGGTTAGCCGGAGTTGGATAACTATACCCAGGCTTTTCCGTCACCGGAGTTGGTGGTCTTGTTTGGATAACAGGCGGCGGTGGTGGCCTAGTTTGTATTACTGGTGGAGGTGGAGGCCTTGTTTGAATCACAGGTGGTGGTGTTGGCCTTGGTGGAAATGGAAACGGGTTAGCCGGAGTTGGATAACTATACCCAGGCTTTTCCGTCACCGGGGTTGGTGGTCTTGTTTGGATAACAGGCGGCGGTGGTGGCCTAGTTTGTATTACTGGTGGAGGTGGAGGTCTTGTTTGAATCACAGGTGGCGGTGTTGGCCTTGGTGGAAATGGAAACGGCTGAGCCGGTGTTGGATAATTATATCCAGGTTTTTCTGTTATCGGAGTTGGTGGCCTCGTCTGAATAACTGGCGGTGGTGGAGGTCTCGTTTGGATAACAGGTGGTGGTGGTGGCCTAGTTTGTATTACTGGTGGTGGTGTCGGTCTCGTTGGAAGTGTGAATGGATTTTCCGGAGTAGGATAGTAGTATCCAGTTACTTCTGGTCTTGGTGCCGGCGTAGGCCTCGTTGGCGGCTGCGTTGGTGGCGGTGGTGGCCTTGTTGGTAGAGTGAACTGATTCTCCGGCGTTGGATATTCATATCCAATAATTCCTGGCCTTGCAGTGACTTGTTGGTTACTATTAAGTAGATAACAGTATAGGTACGGTATAAATTATTGTCAATGGCCTGAAATCGGATTACAGTTCAGCATTGATCAGAATATCCATTTAATAATTAGTTGCCAATCGTAAAACATGACGACTATTGGAGCTGATGAGTAATAGTCACTAACCTGGTTGGAACACCGAAGGGGTTATTAGGCGGGGAGTATCCATAGCCTTCAAACGTTGCTTGAGGCTGTGCATAACCATATATTGCTCTTATGCTTCTCTCATGCCCATGACACGCGGAGAGGGCCGCCACTAGCGTGGCGGTCCACAGAAGCTTCCACTACAACAAGCAATGAAATTTCTCATTAGTGACAAGTACAAATTACGCGGATTCAATGTCGGATGATATTTTTTGATGCATAAAAATCTTGTTCAAGTTACTCCAGAGCAGTGTGTAATTTTTCACAGCAATCATATTGACTGACTTTGGAAAGCAGGGCAGTCTGTCGCGGGAAATATACCTCTCGAGAAATTCTACTTGGTGCCTCGACGTAACTCTCATCTTCGGTGCTATCCCGTGGGATAATCTCACGGCTCGTCCATAATGTTATGAGCTTACGTCATTGCAATATTTTATTACCATTGTGAGTCTGTTTCAGTCTAAACCGTCCTAGCTAAACATGATCACGTAGAATCGCGCGTACTGATTTGTGTTTGTCCATAATTTTCTTTGACCACTTTCCAAGCAATAGGAGTTTCGAGTAAATTAAACTATCGTTCAATTTTGTAACAACGTACTACCAGCAAAATGATAGTTCTTGCTCAGAGTAGCACTAGCTGACATTTAGATTTAATTTATATGAGAGGTACTGGCAATAAGAAGTATACAGCCGATGGTCATGTGAAAGGTTAGGGCTTATGGTGGTACCGCTTGTATGATTGTTATATCACGTTTCGTACTGCAAAACCCCACGTTTCCTTCATTGTGCAGGTTGCCGTTGCCTATTGCATCAAAAGGCAATAAATTTTATGTTTTTCGAATGAGCAATTAAATGATCAATTTTTACGTAGATTCAATATTTTAACTGCTGCAGGCTATCCTACTATCAAATTTAGCTGAAACGTACTACGAGACGAATATGAACTCTGTTCGTGAATGATTGTAAATTTGTAAGCGATCGTGTATGAGATCTATACTCATGGTCAATAACTCGCAAACGTGCAAGAGATAGTTTCCAATAAAATTTGTTATTACGTTACGTTATGCCTCGTTAGTTACGAACAATTATTTAACGGGTGAAGATGCTGTATCGGAAGGCTAGTAGTTAAATCATACGCTATACGTAATTAGATATAACTGGTAAATTATATGGGTTATATTGATGTCAACAGGAGCGTGCGCAACCACGTTAAAATTTCACTTCATCCGAATGCAGGAATCTGCGAGATGATAAACTACAGTGTAATAAATATTTTTAATGCTTCTGAATGATATGATGATGAATTCAATCCGAACAGCGGCAATTAAGTACGCATAGTAAAGTATGGCAGAAACTGGCTTGTAATTATTTTCACGTTTCTGCGTTATAATAAAATTGAGAAACGTTGCCCAATTATTTCCCGACTGGTTCCCGCACGTATGATGTCACATTTGCATCTGCGCGAGAGAAAGCGTTCCCTGTTTGTATGAACATCGCTGATAATAGGAAGTCAATATCACAGTCGCTGTTTGCTAACACCAAACGTTAGCTAAAAGCTGGGTGTCAATTACCCCCCTTGCATAATGTAGTTCCAAAAATTAACTATTATTAGCAGGAGTACGAATGTCAAAATATTTCAACTGGCAAGGAATGCAGAACAGCATAAAAGTGCATACGTGCAACAGCTCGAATCAGACCTTCGAAATAATCAAGTCTTTTTTTCGCAACAATATTATGCTAATTTAGTGCAATTTTATAACTTCCGATTGATTGATTACCCAGAACCTGTTTTGTCTCGAGGGATTTCGTTGTCTGCAAGTCTCCCGAAGATGGTCTTAAGAGTCGACCCATCATTAACAACTTTTAACGTTGTGTAATATCCGTTATTCTCTGCCATTAATGTATTGAAGAGAGGGAAAAGGTGGGTAGGAAAACATCGGTTTTCAAATTTTAACACTCTATAATACATTCAATTACTGTATTTACACGACCTACAGTGATTATTTTCGAGAAATTGTATACCTACACCCAGACGCGTCGACTAGGAACCGTTTGATAAAATCATTGTAATTACGTGCTACCATGAACTCCATGAACTGTAAAGGCACGTGAATCTCTTTTATTAGCTGGCAGATCACGTTCTCGTATTTGTAAGGTAGTAAACGACGCATTTGGCAGTGTAATTACCCCGGCTAATTTAATCGCCGTAAAAATTTGCCAATCATTTTCATATCCGCTAAAAGAAAGTTCCGACTATAAAAGAGGGTATCTTCCATTCACATATATGTATGCTTCTATGTGCCTCAAGATTCTCTTTTCATCATCAAATTGCAATTAGCATCATAAACTGCTAAGAAGGCTTTATCTTTGATGTAACATGTAACGGTTATCGCCCACATGTGATTGCTTCAACTGCTCGATGAATGGATGGTGTGTATGAATTTTCCGACTTTCTTAAACAGTTTTATCTGAATTGAATGACCACTATGTTTGCGGTAATCCTTTCAAACGAGTTGAACATCTTCGTACGATTAACGCGTGTAAATAATTGGTTGTGTACAACAGTTTCGGTGAAGGTAAAATTTCTCGAGCCTTGCGTAAGAAGAATATGTGGACCCTGCAGTGAGTTTCGGTCATTCGATTGGCGAGGAAGAAAGACAGAGGCTCGGGCGGTATTTATCATCATTTCGAAAGGACATGGGTCAACTGAAGACTATTCATTCAATTTGACATTCGGCTTCTTGTATAATTTCCTCACCACCTACATCGCATTACAAATTTCGATGCTTTTATTGTGGTCAAGTCTGAACGGAACTAATCAGCGATAACTATTAATCACCTATTGCTCATCTTTCGTGAATTAAGACTTCTAGAAAAGGGGGCCAAGAACAGACGACAAGACGTATTTCATTCTTACCGAAATTCCCCGAAAATCTTACGGCTAAATATTAGATGGTGTTTAGTGAAAACTAAAGATATGAAGAACTGAAGATGGCTAAGTATTTGATGGTGTTGCAGTGAAAACGTAAAGATGCGGACTTGGAATTTGAGCTAATCATATATCGCAAAAATGTAACAATCTTATCGATACGTACTTATCGAACTACTGTACGTTGATAAATGCAAGTGTGTCGTATACACATTCGTATATCCATGAGATCGGTAGTTCCACTAGACGAGAATACACAAGCCAAGAGTTGAACCCGAAATTGAATCTAAATAGCCTGGGGGAAGCTGAAACTTGCTTCTGAGGAAATCGAAAGCTGTTTACTATTCCACCAGCTCCTGCTATCTAGTAGTTCTACGGTCTCACGACGACCTTGGGTCTTCGTTTGACTCTGGAATCAGGAATCAATAATTTTGTAGGTTTGTTCCAAGATTGTTTGGCCCATTAAAAGAATAAAATAGAACCGGATTTCACAACCGAAATGTCAGATCGTAGTAAAGTGATGTCATTGTTCGATTGAATGATTAAATCTTAAATCTGGGAGTTTTTTCTTTCATCGTCTAGGAAAGTTTTTAAAAAATAGAACCTTGCGGAAAGGAATTCATCCCACTTGTTATTACAACAAAAACTGGCAAGTGTCATCACCGAACGGTTGTCTAAATAACTTTTGTTCAGCACACGCAAATGCCCAGTATATTCAAAACTTTTCCAGATCTGTGCTTAGCGTTGTTATGTCTGTACTGGCAAGAACGTAGACTCGTGTTTTCTAATTTATGATTTTTTGACGTAGAAACTCTCTAGAGACCAACTATACAGAATTTTATCCGCCAGAGAATCAGCACAAGACACGTGGGTTGTCTTATGGGTCTGAAAAATTCGCTCAAAATGTTGCTATTTAATTTTTTTTTCTCAAACATTCAAATTTTTTTTACAACTGCCCCAGTCACTGTGATAAGATGTTAGATAAGCTACAGGTGAATTGTATCTATCGAACGAACCGTCTTCACTTTTAAACAGGTTTCATAACTACGTTAGACAAACGTGGAACGTCAAGAATGTCCCGATTGCGCAAAGATGATGATGTCGCGGCTGGGATAAGGAGGAGCTTTAGCTCAGAAGAGCCCATGCCTCTCAGAACATCGAGTATAGGTAACTAGAGGTCTTCTGACCCGTTGCAACAGTCGCTATGCGATGCTAGGATCTCTATTTTATGATTAGAAAGAACCTAGCACGTTCTTGAGAAGACGGAGTGAAGAACCTCGGAATATAAAAATCCTAATATGATGTCATTAGCGTCTGTATATTTGCATTATTTATTGAACACACAATAGACCGGTCAGTATATAATTACTGTAAATTTATATAGCTTGTATTCAGGTCAGTAAGGCGTTTTGTTTCATTTTTTCATTTAAAATGTAGTTGGAGGTTGATCGTAAATCCGTCACCAATTCCGATAATTTAGAAAAGCAAAAGTCCTTGATAAAAAATGTTGTCACGTACACATAGGTATTCAGTTTTGCAATGGAATTTAATTTTTAGAAATATCTACAACCGATTCTTATAAGATTTCCATTCACACCTCATGTCATCTCGAATATTAGGACATTGGTTTTTTATTCATTTTTGAATTTGATTAGAATTTGTGCAATTGAGGTGGGGAAAAAAATGAAACTAAACTTAACATGAGGAAGAAACTCTTCGAACTTCAAGTATATTATAGGTAAATATCAAACAAAATGAAATGGAAAGTGTTTAACGTGACTTTGGACCGATGTGGAGATTGCCTTAAGACGATACCTCACGACCAGGTGGTTGTGTGGCCTTTGTAGTATATTGTCAATTGCATAGAGATTTGGAAAGGAAGGAATTCCACAGCTTCGAGAAATCCTGAGATTCACAAATTTAGTGATTTCAAGATGTCAACCGATGTAACCAATATACAAATAGTAAGTGAAAGTGCAATAGCAATTAGAATCCTATTACAGAACTTGGTTACAGACATTCTCACTCAAGACGTAAGAGCGTCTGCATTATTACTTAATCACTCAAACGCGTTTTCTGCGTAAGAATAATATCCCGAAAATTATCTGTTATGTTAGAAAAATTTATCTGACCGAAGGTCGTCCTGAAATTTCGGTTACACAAGTGTGCCAGTACGATTAAGTAACGCCGTTGCATATCCGAATATAATAACGATCCAGCATCCGTCGATTGATAAAATCGAAAGATCGAAAGAAAAAGAATAAATAAATAACCAACGAAAAACACCTTCCAAATCGATTCACGCACGCACGTACCAAGTCATTATATACGAACTCACACTCAACTTACCATCGTTCACGAAGCACTAATATTGAAGATAATTTAAAAACGATAAGTATTCGCGGGACCAGGTGCCCCACACGAAAACTTCTTCTTGGACGACACCGTCAGGCATTTATAGGATTCACCTGATCGATCGGATAACTGGAAGGGGGACGATGAGGAGCATCTCGGAGGAGGGGGATTATCGTCTCATGGGATGAACATGGTGGAGGATTCATCTCCTGGTACAACCGAACAGACTGTACCGAGCTCCAGGGTTCGAGGATGCTGCAACTTTTCTCTTACCTGAGTGTGAGAAGGGACACGTGGTTAAACGAGAGAGTTCGAGAACGGAGGATGGATGGTCCTGCTGCGTGCAAAAGGTCCATTCAATGAGCTCTTGGTTAACCGCGAAGGTCTTGTTGAAGATGGATTGTATGGGAATCGCGATGGACAAATGGTAGTCATGCATTAGCCGGAGGGCGATAATGGTCGATATGTTAAAAATTATATAGACGATCATTGTCACGTGTCAAAACTGGCCGGTGTAAAATGTCAGGATACTACTTCATTATTGACCCTCGTGTTGAAATAAGCGCAAAGATTATTAAACGCACGTAAGTTGCGTGAGGTGGTTACCGGTCAAAGCGTTTCATATTCTTATTATTCATTATGCTGACTCGGTGATCTTATGTTCCCTGTTATATTCGGACACTACTTAATTACTTGCCGATTATTATGCTCATCGTATCTGCAACTACAGACGGATGTACTCTTTTTTTTACCAATAAAGATGTCATGAAGATCGACTGCGGGAACGCCGAAACCCAAGGAAAACCGCTCTTCCAGTTTTATCGCGAATTATATGTGAAATAAAAGTACTCACTGACTTGTTGAAATTCGATGGTTGAGGACAAACGATTCAGAATTTTACAACTATCAATCCATCTTCGAATGTATTGAAAATTGAATGGTGAATTTCCATATTGCTTTATCCCAGAAACTCGTATTCCAAGAAGATATTGCCAGGTAATAGTTATGCAGGATCAGTCGCTTGGATGCAACTTGGTACATTAAATGAAGAAGGTGTGTATAAATGCTTCTATAAGCTACTGTATAAGTGCGGTGACACAAACAAATGCGTTTTCTTTCTTTGGAATGTTACAGAGTATCCCGTATAACAATTAGGTTTAAAAGCCAGCGATAAAAGACATTGCAGTTTCCTGTGGTTTAAAATAATTTCATAAACTGCACTAAGCGATCTTCTCTGTAGATGAAAGTGAAACAGTTCTTGCTGCGAGATCGTCTTCAGGGTTAACCAGTGCATCTGTAAGATTTACAGTTGAGGTTGTAAGATGAATGCATTCCTTTCTCTGTCGTCTCTGCAGGACTCGATTGGCTCAACGTTCCTTGATTTCGAACTGTGCTTGCTATTTTGGTTCGGCGAGTCAACAAAGCAAGGTCCTGCGAAATTTCGCGACTCATATCGGCACTAATTATCAGCCGGTAATTTACCTAATAATTATTATATTAGTAATAAGGAGATAACTATTCATGTTTTACAGCGATGTGCTCGCCGTTGGAAACCTTGAATGACCAATTGATAATGTTAATTTCACGCGAAAAGAATTTTGATAGCCGTTTTGACATGTGGTTTTATAATAAAATATACAACTTCACACCCGTGTGAATTCATATAAACATAAGTATATGATATTTATTCTCACATAATACATAAAAATATGACTGTGTTTCCTATTTTTTCCTCTATCTTGCACATATATCATGTTTTAGGTGAAGCTATTTTTTATTTTATTGTTCTGTACATACAGAAATTATGTACCCAGAACTGCAGGATTTCAAAGGCCATGAAGCAAGTACACCTTCCCACCGTCAGCTCTTGCCTTTTAAACCTGATCGGAGTATACCATCCCCAAAACGCATTTGCGTAGGTAAAAGTGAGTAATGATGAATGGCTATTTGCCTATTTTTGTAATCCACGTTAATCACAAGTGTGAAATGAAGTTGTTAAATTATTAGGCTAGAATTATACATACATATATCACGAAATACATGTAACATAAAATTCATTAAAAAATTTGAATAACGTGAATTTTAAGACCCAAGTTATTCCATTGATGATTTTTTCAGTGTCCTAGCTCCAGGCATTCTTAGAGTGGCGACATCAGGTTAAGTAGATAGACAAATCAAATCGTACGTATAATACCATAAAATCATCAATTCTTATATTTGAAACGGATTTCAGGTTCTTTTTTTTTGTTTTACCAATATGATTATTTTTAATATATGTTTGCTGGTCAGACTGCACACAAATGAAAATCAAGCGTCCACCTAAAACGACCTTCTAGTCGATGACTCTACCGGATTTTTTTTTCTCTTCGGAAAGTAGGATCTGCTTGTCCATCAAACACTTTTGCCAAGGTGAAATTTTAGTTATGTGTACCTTCTCAAACTTCCTAATTTTTTGTTCCTTGAATAAATCGTTTCGATCTTACATTAGATCCACAACTCTTCAGCCAATATGTGATAAAATTTGCTTCAACCACAGCGCATCAATTACTCTTGACAAACATTCCCCCTAGGCCACATTCTAATCCAAACTCTAAGTTTCTGAGAGTCATTTAACTTTGCAGGAAACTTATATACACCCACGCTTATGCAAATTTCACAGTCCTTTCACGTATTAATATTATATTGATAAAACGTTTATTACATTTTTACGATCCGTAGGATTAATTATCTCAACGTTTTGAATACTTAAAAGTCGAACTACAACCTGTGGCACATGGCTGATTGCTTTTGCTGCAACACACCGGTAAGACTTGACCTGGAAAGGTGAGCTATCGTCGATTGTATCGTGTTGGACTGGACTGGTCCACTGCGTGTTTTATACTTTACATGAAGTAAGCATCGTTGCAAGTAGGCTTGGAAATTTATCACTCGATGGAAAAATGACAAATTTCTTACTAGGAATTTATTTTGCATAGTATCAATTCCTCGATGCAAACGCATAATTGGCACATTAATTATACGGTTGGCGTGGGAGAATTTGTGCTCATAAATAACGAATTACTGTTCAGATGAATTTAATATCATTCCTCACATGTACATGTATATATTCTGTTATGACTATCTAGATATTGTATTATGAAATAATTACTATTACTTACTGCTGTTCGGAAGAAAAGAAAATTATATAATTAGCTGATTTGAGAACCTTCTTTCTATCGGGTATTGAGCCGCCAGCGTGAAAAATTACAAATGTTAATATTGTGCAGTAAACGATGTATCCAGTTAGTCGTCTAATCGTTCAACTTTCCTTTCTAGTTTCAAAACTACAATGAAAAAATAACGTTTTTAACATTTAAATTTGAACTTTCAATTTCGCTGCTTGCCCCTAATGCAATGTAGTAGCTATACACAGCGATACTAATTATATGGCAATCATTTTTTGGTTCACCATTAATCTTCACAAAGACTTCACTAGATCGATTAAATATCAATTAAACAAGCGAATCATTCCAATGAAATTGAAAAATAGGTGCAAAAGAATTACAAATTTCGTACTAGTATTTGTGTTGATCATATATTTGGTTCAAAATTCCTGTGATGCAAATTGTAATTTGAAAAAATAAATCCAAGGGTGGTTCACATGGCTATTATTACTCTTACTGTATCAGCGTTGTAAATATTATCCTTAGCAGGTGTAACTAGGAATGTGTAGCGTAAATTTTAGCATCAATTAATCTGATCATTGAACAGTGAGTAAATTTGTTTATTTTCATTGCATAGTGAAAGTATGCATACGGTGATAGTAATGTGTTAACTGAGTGCTTGTTAAGTCATGAACTGCCGTTATGCAATTGGCAATAGGCGTGAAATCTTTTTAATAGATTCAAATATTGTGACCCAGAACTATTTTACACAATAATTCACCTCATCCTCCTAATTCTTGCGGGAGTGCTAAATTATTACGTCTTCATCAACGCGGGTGCAGTTAGCGCCCGTTTGACCTAATGCAATATCTGTGAATGTGTCGCCAATGGCACTCGATCATTTAAGAGACCCATGGATATCAATGTGAAACATGAAATACTGCGATATATGCGCCTTATTAATACATGATTAATTAAACGACACATGTTATGGAAACATAAAATTAATTTTGAGATGAAAGATAGTCTGATAAAAATATGATATACAGTCAACTTAATCATGTATCATGAATATCTTTGAATCAATATATTATTCAAATATTCACATATACATATATTGAGTTGAAAAGTAAATAAAATATAAATTCAAATCGCCTTGGTGTCTAGCGAAGACATGTAAAGATTGTGAAAATGTACCTTTGATGTTTGTTAGTGAAGAGGGCGTTTTGAAATCAACTAATTTATTTTGTCCACTGATTGGGCAATCTCTAAGTTAGTCCAGGGTTTTTTTGTGTGCTGATGGTGCAACCATTAGCCGCATCTAACTAATAAACTTGATAATCATTTCGCAGCTATTACATTCGTGCCGAAAGTATTTATGCTTTTATATGTCACAGGCGAAAATCATAGGCAATCTGAAAATTAGACCTATACACCAGCGGGTTGAGAAGGTGAACAAAACTTGATCTGGGATTGTCATTTTTCTAACGAGGGGACTGCATGATCTTGTCTTCAATTACTTTTCCTAGCCTTTTCAGGAACGCAGTAAGGGTCAAAATATATATTATATGAAGAATAGCCCTCTAGATATATTTGAGATCACATATTCGCGTGATAGCTAACTTAGCAATAATTATCACGTAGAGGATGGAGAAATTTCGAGATTGATAGAATTTCATGAAACATGATTACCTTTTGTTACTTTATTCACTCTAAAAATGATAAAACATAGATTCCTGTGGTCAAAAATGTATACTAATCGTGTTATGCCAACTACATCGCAGTAATGTGGGTCTCGGACCGTCAGGTATAGTCAAAAGGCGGCCGATAAACATAATCGAGGAATATCTGGTTCGCTGCTCGACTATTAGATAGTTATAAGGGTATAGTGAATGTGTAATATTATTATTGAGAATAATAATTATACCTACAAAATGTTCTTCGTGCAACGCGGATGCTCGATATATTACGTGGGACGTGGCTGATTGGAGTATTGGCGGACGAGTAAGTCATACTATTTTTTCATACCTACAAGTGCATCTGTATAATAGCATAACTTCAGAACCGAATTGAGTGGCATACAATAATTCCCATCCAAATAAAGTAGATGCACATTTTACCGTATTAGTTCATACTTTGTGCCGTACAATTTTCTGCATCATAATTTATTATTTCAAAGAGCGTGCAGATTTTCATTGACCTGGCATGTTCATAGTTATGCCCAGCTGAACCTGCACTAACACGGGGTGTGAAGGTGTTCAATGCTGCCATCCATTGTCTGGAGTTTGTGCAGTAACAGTGGGAACACACATGTTTGACGAGGAGGTCAACAAACCACGACGTAGATCGTACAAAGCTGAAGAGTTTCCGATGGATAGTATTTATCAAGAGTTGTGTTCCAGGCTAGGTGGATCGGGCTGCATGGCCCACAGGAATGGCCTCCGAGGTCACTGGACCTAACGCCTCCAGATTTCTTTCTGTGGTGGTACATTAAAGAAGAGGTCTACGCGACACGAGCCGAAGGCGAGTTGTGCACTCACACGAGATCAGAAGAAAGATTTTTCCGTCGAGTATTGTACGAAATTTTACTTCAGGAGGTGTGAAAATGGGGGTTTTAACCACGCGAAGCGTAGGTAAAATGTCCGAAATCACACTGGGTGTTATTTGATGCAATTAGGAGTCTAAATTGTTAGGCTGATTAGAGCAACTATCGAATTATTGATCTTCGGCGGAAGTATTGGGCAACGAACCATAAATTGAAACATAGGTATTGATTGCTTTGATATGATTTAATCACAAAGCACGCATGCGGCTTCGTTGATACAGAGATAGTACATGAGGTAGTAGTTCAGGATCTTATACTATGACCAGTTATGTTGGACCAAAATAGCTTTATTGTACTGTGCATTGAAAAAAGGATCGTGTATAAAGGTGCATCCTATTTGGAAATTGCTAGCCTCTTCACCTAATATAAACCATAAGTGTATGAATGGCCATGAAATGTTAATTTCCTAGAAACAAGGATGGATATTATGTGTGTCAGATTGAAAATACCTACATAAAATAAAGATGTTTGATAAATCACCAGAAATATGATAGAATCAGATGTCTATATTAGATATTACCTATACTATTATTGCCGTAACTAACTTATGGCGAGTTGTAAATCGAGAATAATTTATGTACGAAGAAACAACCGAATTCAGATGCTTGAGTTTATTGCTCTTTTGGATTGCAGAAAAAAAATTTCCAAAAGTTTTGTGGATATGGTGCCTATCATTATTATTCATATCCCTCTTCATTAATTAAAAGCTCTGTTCTCCGGCTATGACTACCATCAACGCAATAAGAGTCTTAGGTATCAAGGCAAACGTTGCAAATAGAACGACAGCTTTATCAAAAAATTCAACCTAACAAAAAGTAACATTTTCGTACAAATAACAGAAAATGAAGCTACGTCGTATATATGTTTAGGTATATTAAGGTTTCAAAAACGGCTAGTGAAAGGGTGCGAATTGATGATCACTAAGCTCTGTTTGTTGGGTTGCCTGCAAACAGGCGCTTTATGTCTCTAGCTCGAAGTGGGTAGGCAAGACTGGTCTAACTCGAGTTCATTCACCGTATAAAGGCAGTAGCTGAAACAATTTGCATTGATTCATGATTGATCTATACATGAACGTTAGTATTCTGCTGCTAAAGATAAAACTAATCGCTCTATTGGTGGTAATCGATTATGCAACGAAAAACCATACGTTAACAGTACGATTGAAGAAACGAAATCGGTATTTTCAGCTAAATAGTGGAAACTGCGACGAGGCCAGGTTCTTTTCGCGTCAGAATATGGACAACCATGAGGGGGATTCAGATGACTTTACCAATACTGTAAAACAATTCTTACCTACATTGAAAAGGCATGAACTGATTTCGAAAAATTTACGTGAGACTCTTTAAATTATATCCAAAATTATAAGCTAGAGAACTTGAAATTTGCGATGCAACGAGCGTGTTGAAACCTCAATGTTTAAAATGTAGTCAAGATGCTTCTCGCATGTCAGATATATTAGATTTTCCAATTAAAACAGTTTTGGTTCATTTTCGGATGTAATTTGAAGAGACTCGCGTAGCTTTTCCCTCCCATAGGGCATAGGACACAGTATTTGGGCGATTTCGAACAGATCGTCTATTGGCTCGATATGCGGTCAGACTTGTAGGAAATGAATGTTCGATTTACGTTGTATCTCATGAAGTAATATGCATTTATTAAAGTGTACACGGTGATATACGTATAGTTAATCATATTAAAAGATCGTCCGCAGCATCCGCAGCATTCTAATGTCCTTGAGCATCGCAGATTGTCGTTTACCAATGGATCGTCAAATCAATAGATCGTACCTCATCTTTACCAATAGTCTCCAAGCCAACCTCCTAAGCCATGTCCACCGTGTCCATACCCATATAATGGATAACCTGAGGAAATGAAATACCCGTTGAAATACATGTTACCTAAGATACGGACTTTAAGGGTAAAGCAATGAGCGGTAACTCAGAAATATGACTGCAAAGTTAGACTCGGAATAGTGCAAATATAGGCAAAGATATCGACGCTACATCATAAATGGTCCATGGATTCATGGTGACAACTTACTGTAAGACGAGTATAAGCCATGCCCGTATCCGTAACTTGGGTAGCTGTAACTCGGATAGCTGTAACTTGGGTAACTGGTATATGATATAGGAACTGAGTGCCTGAAGTAACCTCCGTGACCAGGGCGGGCCATGACTGTGCCGATTATAGCAGTCAGCAATAGGACTGAAAACTTATCAATCAAATTAAATTGAAGTCTAATTTTTTGGTAAATTCATTAATTAATAACTCGTGTTATCACTCGCCCGATGTACTACTTACGATTTTCAATGAACCCATATCTGATCGGTTAAATTTTCACAGAGTCTTCCACGTTTTTTTTAATTCTAACCAACAGTAGTGGTTTGGATGTCCGGCAGTGATAGAAAAGAACGATGGCATGTTCTTTTATAGTACGAATTGGATCCTTCAAACCCCTCTTCGTTCTTTGAAAAAAAATTTCTTGCCTTTGTATTTGTGCGTAATCGCGATAATGACAGAGTGCATTGTTAGTGATTGCAAGAGTTACGTGAATACACGTGCATTATGAAAGCGTAGTACAGAAGCAGTCACCAAGGAGTTTTCTCGGGGTCAAAGATGCCCCGCCCAATACCTTGACATCCAAATATATTCCCAGCACTTAGCGATGAATCGATTGTTCAGCTATCCTCGTATCTAACATGTTTTCATTTTACAATAGAAATAATGCGTTGGCTCACGTAACTAGCCATCAAAGAATTTAGGGACATCCAATAATTACCGTAATCTGTCACCAATGGGCAGTAGCACGTTATGCAAGGCGAATCGCACACGGGCCAGTTCTACGCTTTTGCGTTTTTATTCGTAATATAGTCACATGGCTTATTTATATTGCTAGAACGACTCTACCATCATTTCAGTTAGTTTCCGGTGTTGCACCGGAAGTTGCGACAGCCCGATATCCTTCAATAAAACGGGAATTGAAATGCAATAATGTCTACATTTAGACCCACAAGATTCAAATTACACAGAAGGTATTTAGGCAACAGAAAAAATGTATTCAACGTAGAAAGGAAGTTGGAGGGAAATGCGTGAGATCAATTATTTTATACAGTATTATGAAATAGTATATATTATATACATGAAATTTATTACAAGCGAACCATTAATTTACTTTTGGTCATTCTTTTCCCCTTCTACACAGTTGATTACAAATTTTAGATAAATTTTCTCATTTAAACCTAAAGCTCTTTGTGATGAACGTCAATTCCTCAGAGCTGCTTGGCTGCAACCTATGATTGACGTCATCTTTAGCTGGGAAGAACAGCTTCAATTCGTACTGAGAATTTGATGCAGCAGCAACCGGAGCTGGGTCGTCTGGTTTAGTGGTAGGAATCGGTTGGCTTAAAGCTCCTCCTGGAGGGACAAGATCTTCCGGCTTGGTCTCCGCTGGTGTTGTAGTAGTTGCAGGAGGCGGTGAAGGCGGTGGAGGAAGGTAATTATGATGAGGATAAAATCCACTGAAAGATGGTCGGAGCGGAAAGTTTCTGGTAAAATTGTCGCTGAAGAGACTATTGAAATGTTCAGAGGGACGATAGCTGTTGTAGAATTGACTTGGGTAACCAGGTTGGAAAAATGACCCAAGGAAAGGTGGCGAAAGGTGCTGAGATCTCTGGGCAGAACTTTCGGGTGAAGAGGCGCGATGTTCGTTATAACCATGGAATTCTTTGCCAGGATGATTCTGGAACGAATCTAAGGGCGGCAAGGGCTGAAAAGACTCAACAGGTCTCTGGTGAAGCGATGCTGTGGACCCCACATCCCCCGGTGGTAAGTAATGACCAGATGGGTCTTGTTGATACTGTCCTGCATCCCCGTTGGGTCTGAAATAGTTATGGTTGACCAGTGGCCTGCCAAAAGCACCAGGTCTATAACTGCCGAGATCAGGACTTGGGAAGGGATTAGTTTGTGGCGGTGACGCCAGGATATCAGGATGTGCGAAGGAACTTGGTGGCGGAGGTGTTGGTCCGTTCAAGACTTCACTTGTTGCAGGATTTTCCGTCTGTTTGACATCCCCAGTGTTGGCGGTATTGCCATTTGTGTTCGAGCTTGCTTGTAAATTCGAGTTAGCGTGCGAATTGCCATTTCCAAATGGATTGTAAAGTTCAGATCTGTAATAAGTTGGATTGTGGCTGTCGGCCGGGTGGGTTCTTGGCCTGAATCGAGGCTCGTAAACGTCTTCGGAGTAACCTGCTGGTATGGAGGGATCGCTCTGCGGATTTGGAGGATATTGATAGTGGTAGGACCTCTCATAGTGATAAGGATAAACTTGATTATCGAAATATATCTCAGGTTTTTTGTCATTTATGTTTCTAGGTGGTTCCGGATTTCTTGGAGCCGTCTGTTCCACGTTGATTGCAGAGCGATTTGACTGAGCACCTTGAAGCTCCTCGATCAGAGTCGGTGACAGAACCGACTCAACATCTTTGGTGAATTTTTTCAACAGCTCGGGATCTGTGAGTGTAAAAATTAACGGATACGAATGACTATAATGGCGTGCTAGACTTTGATGGGCTGTTCTTAAAATTTTCTGTTCCACTTACCCACGGGTTCTTTTGCCAGGCAAGATGTGAACGCACTTATCCACGCCGTGCAGCATAACAGGATCTGGAATTCGGAAGATTATCGTGAGCCTGTGATGTATATTGAATAAGTAACACTGATTGCAAACCGAGTTTTGTTCGTCAATTTTCTACACAAAAGCCCTCTATCCATTTAGTTTAAATATTTCCAATAATTTGGCGACAGTTACTCACCTGTGGTGCGTAATGCATGGTGCTGTCTCTGCGAAAGACTAAAGGGTGTACTTCTCACTGGATGTGATTTATACTTTTTCCCCTTGATTATAACCTTCTCCATAAACGTCTATCTGGATTAAGGAAAGGGAGACACGGCGTGTTGTTTGTCGTCAAGTCTCGGCTTCTGTACGAGGCATTGCATGCGTTCATGCAGCAATATACATGGGGCATGGCGTAGGAGATACGGGGCATTAGTGGGCCTACCGGAATTACGAATTAAAAGTTACAGCATTCGTTAGGGCTCGAAAAAACGCATTGAACTCTTCGTTCTACTTCTACGGTCGATCGTTCATCGACTCGCGGCCTTGGGATGTATTGAGACATACTTGCGATGGGTCAATTGAACAAATAAACATTTGCGAAAACGAGATGTTCTGCTCTGTCCACAATTTTTCAAAACTATTCGATGTACTTTTTTCATCAACATAACTCAACTGTTCCAAGAATTTTTCACATCGCAGTTGTGGTTTCGCGAAGTATTGATGAAACAATTAATCGCAGATTCATTTCGACTAGAGTCATCGTGACAAATTGCTGCCTGATTACCACTTTCGATATTTTCTCGACGTAATGCGAAGTAGATACTTTCTTCTGCATAATTCCAAAGTAAGTGAGGAAACCCATTAAATTATAACGTTTATCGTTCACTCGGTCAGTTCAATAAACTCTGAACTGCAATGGCTGAAACATGGTAGCCTCTGAATGCCGGTCCGTTATGAAACCAACCAGTTTTCGTTGCTGTCGTGTTATCCAGCAGATTTACGGAAATTTGTTACTAATCTAGTTCAATCGTTCAATATTTTCTAATTGTAAGACATTTTGGGGTTCTATTTGAAGGAAGGAGTCAAGCGATCAAGTCAACCTTCACGGTGTGTTTAGTTGGGAACTTTGGTTCCCATAATTTGGTTCAACATAATAAATTGTAACCCGTCATACTATTTGCTGAAATTTTCGACAAAATCAGCAATGACAGTGAGATAAGAGTCTAAATGAGAAACTGGGAACAGAATTTCAAGAAGGGTTTATCATTAATAAATAATTTTATTTCATCAACTAAAAATTAGTGTTACTGGTAGCCGACTTGATGGATCATTCCGACGACGCCAGGCGCCACGACGCCTGGATGACTGAAAATCTGCACTGCGGGTGCAGATCCTGGTTCACGAGACAAGGGGATGACTGATCTTCGTGATGTTTGGGCAAGAACCAGATCCGGGGTTTGGTGGGAATTTCGGGTTCCATAGATGGGTGTTTGTCTCGCTTTACCGTAATTCGCGATCATCCCACTGACGCTACCATAGGGTATTCCACCTGTGCATAAAATATAACTGGTAAAGTTGTGTGATTATAATATATAACAGCTTTCGATATGATAGTTGTATCCGTCCTTCACGCAATCAGCACTCGACCCGCCCAGTTTCTGTCTTTACACTATAATTCCGTTTCAATTTCCTGCTGTTTCGCAAATAATGCAGCTAAAAAATGCAACTCTCACATCACTTACGTTTTTCGCTAGTTAATAAAACCTGAATAAAAACAAAAAGAAAAAAATTTCGCCTATTTCACGGTTAGACTAACATAGATTAGTAAGCCTTCACGTAGGTATCTATCACGTGTATACGTTACAAATGATAGGTATTTTAATTTAATAGCGTATCCTGCGTGCACGAACAGTAATTAACAGACCGATGAACTCGGATCAAAGTTTTTTTTTCTCTTCTAAATATGAAAAGGACTAATTAAATCATGGATATCGAATATGGGGAAATATTTTATGTCATTTACGAAGTAAGACTCATTCACTTTCCAGTCTGCTCTAGTAACTTTTAATTGCTGTATAAAATATTTCAAACTTATTCAGCCTGATTAACTTTCGTTAAAATCTGAATTGTACTCATATCACACGTCACGGTTTACCAATAAATTCCTAATAGTCAATTCGAATAAGCTATTATGCGTATGATATATACGTATACACCTATATTCATATTCATATGAGAGAAAGGATCGAGCAGGGCAGCGATCTCTATTGCAGAACTTCACAACACGTACGGCTTCTAAGCTCAAGCTTGGCCGAACAAGCAGATAACTCTTAAAAAAAGTGGCAAAAATTTTTATGCTATACTAGTAAAGAATTGAAGATTTTGTTTAGAAAATTTACCATAGGCAAGTCCGTTCGTCATTTCGACTATTCCAGCACTATCTGGCATAGCATTTGCAAGGTTCAGGACAGCGGATGCTGCGATGAAGACAACGATCTGAAATAATTGTTTGAGGTGATTTCACGGATGAAATTTTGGGTATTTGAAATTATGAACAACAATTTTCAAGTCTCATCCGTATCACACGCGTTTTTGTATTTCTTGAAGTATACTTCCACCTTAATTGCACCACTACACTAAGAGAAATAGAGGTAATAGCGTTCAGTAGCTTTTCACGAAGAGTTCGAAGCACTTACCGTCTTAGAAGCCATATTTCACACCGCGACTGCAGACCGAGAGTAAAATCCGCAGTTTGTACTCTGAACTGAATTATATACGAGTTGAGCATATGTTAATAGCCAATCAAAACGAGGCAATTTTTTTCAAGATCAGGTCTTATTCATAGTCTTAGAATCTAATAGCCATGCTGCGCCGGCTTCCTTGGCCTTGGGCCGGGCCCAGTTCCTCTCACAAGTCACAATCAAGTATGTATCACAAGTCATAAGCAACACTCGGTTTCTGTATATCAGCTATCGGTGTACATCAAGGTCTCGTTAATCGTGCTTGCTACATGTTCTTTGTGTCAGCGGTGGCTTATTGAGAGTGACCGATATACACTATGTGTACCTATACATTATACATATGCACATTTGATACCTCATATGGTTGTGGTAATAATTAAAATAGCGTGGACCGAGTCAGTGACAGATTGAGACGATCATACTTTATAAGTTAAAACGCCGTGGATGATTGAAGCGCCTTCTGCTCATTACCATACTTCATATTCGAGGCCTCTCGCGATTCCCCATCGAGTTCTGTGCCTATTTATACGTGGAACATTCATATTTTATCTGATGGCTGAATATGATAATCACAGAACTGGTTTGTCGGGCTATTAGTATGCGCCAATGAAAATTTATAAGCGTGGCTATATAACTGCCGATTGAAGCAATCTTGCAAATCTGTCATGCTTAATATTTCCACATGAATTAACTCGAAGTTTTCAATGTTGTGGAGGGATTGACCCTCGTCTTCATATCGATGTCCATCTTTTCTTATACCAGGAACTTCCGCTGTGAAACTTATACAGCGAAATTATTCTGACCTCGTATGGTAGTCAGTACCTACCTCTAAGAATGAGAATTATTAACGACTTTTTTTGAGTCTTGAGAACCAGGTCAGGGATCACAAGTCGATGAATTATCAACTGGACAAAATCGATACTGGTTCAAGGTGCTGAAAAGTTTAAACTAGTACCATTCAATTATTGCACTATTCAATTCTGATTATACTCGTTATTGTTACGCTTGATTACCGACAAGTATTGATTACCAATCGTAGTCACCAAAAGGTAATTAAGAAGTCGCTTAAGCCAGGTTTCACAATCTGCACAAAGTTTCTTGTATCCAGTATAAGCGGGAATAAACTATCCAGAAATTTTGGCAAAAAATATTCAGTCATGCGTGGTAGTTCTGTATAGAAATAAATGTATTCAACAAACACATATGCCCCTACATCCTGTAACACAATTCCTCTTGCTGGTCACTACAGTGTCCCCTGTAATTGCATCATTGCTGCAAGTATTACATGCTGTAATTATATCTTAGTGTAGTAATGATACGCAGAAGAGAACTTGACTCAAGGGGAGTTCACAGCCTTCGATAAAGTTGATTTCGTGATAAAAAGTATTTTTTTTTCTTTTTAATGGATTGCTCATTGCTTTGATTACTTGGGGTAAAGGGTTCAGGAATGTTCATTTCTGATTTCGATATCATTATCGGCATTGCAGGGCGTTTTCGTTTCTGAGAAAAAGTCATTAACGAGTTTCAAGTCTCGCTTGTCATTGTACGTACGCGAGATGGAAGGCGTCCATACAAGTGGTCCAAATCTGTAAATATTTCTGAGAACCTAGTAAAGAATAATTTGGAAACGTAAACCTGAAATAGAATTGTTAATTGGTGAGAAACGTAAAACAGTAAATTATTATTTTCTAGAAAGATGACTTGCGGGGTAATTTGGTACCGAGTTTCACGAGAAATCTATCCGTAACGAAAAATATCGGATCCAATGAAGATCAATTTAACTGGACCACTGCTCATACATCAAAATACTTCCTAGTTGGTACTGGGACATAATTTTGCACCGCAAACATTCACAAGGTGGTCAAGTCAATTGTAAAAGCATTTCTAGAATATAATTCCGTATATATATAAACGGCTAGCTGACAGGATCTCATATAACTATGCGGCTTGCATAATGGTTATTTTATATTCCGTAAAAATCAAAGAAATTTCTCTTTGTTCAACTAGATTAACAAAAAATTACGTAGCACCTACATAAGTAGTGGAATGTGTGAGTGCACACGTGATGAAAGTTTCAAGAGATTGATATTTATGTAACGTCTTTTTAACTTTATTAATTATAACAAAACAGCGTTTTTTATGTACAAGATTATAAATATAAACGTAACACGTTAACAAGTAAAACAGCGTATAAAATAAGAGAAACTCGAACCCTGCAGTCACTCGTTGATTAAATCAGTGGTGGTCGAACTACAGTGATGGAGAAGAAACTAGCATACCATCGACTTATTCATCAACATGTGCAACAATTACACGTAAATTTTTAGTTGAGAACCATTTTCTTTGAGCACGCAATATTTCCGAGACAATATTTAACAATTGGCGGGTCCTAGACCTGTTACTCTGTGTGAAAAAAAAAAAAAAAATTTATAACGTAGCAATCTGATTAGCATGACATCTGACAAAATTCGAAACAGCTTGAGATGAAATTATTCAAGGTCCAACGTCACCGAATCACTTATTGCAGATAAGATGACTTTTTTTCGACATTCCTCACGAAATTCTGAACATATATGTAGATTTTTGTGACAGGTTCAATCACCCGAATATTCAACTAATTATTTCTTATAGTCAAGGTAATAGTACGCTCGTTGACTTGGATCCTTCTCAAAGTTCACTACTGAACTTTTCTCGTCGGTTTCGTCGACTTCTTTACCCTCATTGCTGTCTTCGTACTTGTTGTAACGATCTTCGGGTTCTGTAGTTGAGTTTTCTTCGGAACTGGCATACTCTTCGTTATAACTGTCTCCTGGTTCGTTCAATTGATTAGATCGGTGAGGAATCTTTCGAAGTTCATGGCCCGGAGCGAAACTCTGAAATGTAGAAATTACTTTGTTACTTCGCGAGTTCCACATAATATATGTACACCAAACTCCATTCCAAACCAAAGTTTGAGCAGATTGTTCAAAGCTCGGTTGTCGATCGATTCGAACACGCAAATTAGTCTGATTCTTAGCTAAAGGAAAGCAGCAAGTACTCTGATGAAACGACGGTGAAAGAAAAATGGGAAGAACTATCAGAAATGATAATTACACTTTTAGTAATTGTAGTTTTCTGCAATCCAGGATGTAGAAGTAAATATTTTTCGGTAGACGTGCTCGGTCAAGTGGGTGACTGGGCGACGGCTAAGATAACTTACATCATCCGATAAGGTACTTCCGATACCTCCGTTCGATTCGGTATTTTGTGTTTCGGTATCATTGAAATCGTCGTATCCTCGCTCTTTTGGTTTCTCGAGTTCTTCCATTTTTGCTTCCTTCAAGTGTCGCTCGTCCTCTAGTGCCGATGGTCCGACCGTACGATTTTTCGGGATAATTGAAATGAACATCCCCTTGTGGCCATCTTTATCGAGTATCTCCTTCTTCTCGTAAACGTGTTCCGGTGTCTCTTTCATGGTTATAGACAATTTTTCTACACTCTCATTTCTCACAGGATTCTCGCTTTCAGCGTCTGTTTTACCGAACGGATTTCTCGCACGATCCGGTGTCTTTGAGTAAGACTTGTTCGGTTTCCGATTACTCAAGGATTCATCTTCGGCGTTGTCATTAAAAGGACTCTCTTCTTTCACCAAATTTTTGTCTTTATGAATTTTGAACATTGTATCCTGATCAGGGAAAGACGTTTTCGTTATAATCTCTTCCTTTGAAACACGCGAGCGATGTTCAACAGTTCTACTCGTCGGTGTAGAATCTTCAGCATTACGATCTCCAGAATTTATCGAAGACATTGTGGGAATTCTGTACTCATCGTACGTTGTTTCCTTGAGGGAATTCTTGGTATCAATTCGCGAGGGTCTTTTCGGTTTTTCATAGTTTTTTTGAACCGTTTTTGTTGTCGCTATACGAGTATTGACCGTAGGCCGCGTCCTGCGACGAATCGTGGTGGTTGCCTCCGTAGATCTTTCTGTAACATCTTCCTGAGTCTGACGACTTTTCTCAGTATACGTCTTAACAGTATTGAAATCGCTCTTTGGCCTTCCGCGTTTCCTGACAGTAAATCTCACAGGACTCTTCGTTAACGGTTTCACAGGTTCTTCAGTTGTCGATGTAGTCGTCGATTTAGACGTTGGTACAACAGTGCTTGAATCAATTTGGGATTCCTGTCTCTTATATGACGGCTGTCGTCTAAGGGCATTGTGTCCTCCTCTTACTCTCAGTGGTCTTTTCGTTGTCAAGATCGGTGCTGGCGTAGTTTGTACTTTTGCTACCACAACCGTTTCAGTAGTAGATCTTACGCTTGGTCTGAGAGTGGTTCTATCTCTGAGAGGTGTCACCCTACTTCGACTTCTATTTCTCGGTGCCGTGGTGATATTTTCAGGGATAATTCTCGAGTTCGATATTCTTTTATTATTCTTTGATCCGGAAGACACTGGCTCCTGTGTGGCCCCGATTTTTTCTGCCGGTTCAGGTGGCTTAGTAGTTAAAATCTCGCTTTCGTACGCAACTGTGGGCTCGAAAGTATTTTCATCTGCTTCCTTCAAATATTTTAGCACAGATTCTCTTATTTTTTTCGGCTGTGCGACTGTTATCGGTTCACTGCCCGAAAATGGTAGCTTGAATTTGCTGGAGCTATACTTGCTGCTAAATTTAGCAACTGGTCGGTGCTCCGAGCTCGTTTCGTCACTGTCAGATTCCGTTTTTTTCCAGAAGTTCTTCTTGTAGGCTTTACTCGGTACATCGTAAAGATCCCAAGGATACGCGTGTTTTCCGCTTGTCTTGGACGAAGAAGCTTTCTTTTCGTCATCATCTTCGTAATAGTCATCGTCATCATCGTGGAGAAAACTAAAGTCTTGCAGTTTCTTCAGCCTTTCGCGATCCTTTCTTCTTTTTGCCCTCTCCTCAGCCAATCTTTCGCGTTTCTCCCAAGGATATTCATATTTTTCTGTGGTCTGCTCTATATATTCTCCAGCTTCTTGGGCTTCGGCTTTTTCGTCCTCTTCGTCGTGTGCCCATGGAAACACGTATTTCCCTGTTTCCGAACTTTCGTCAGTCTTGTCCTTTTCTTTTTCCTCAGAATCACCAAAATAATGTCGTTCATATTTTGGAGCTTCGAACGAAGGATGATGAAAAGCTGGTTTATTGACGCGAGGTCCTAATTCGGTGTATTTATCATCCTCGAAGCTTTCGAATGGAGAATCTGGTCGAGAATTATATCTGAAAAAAGTTTTGTCATCGCCGTCTTCTTTTTCTGAATTCGTCTTCTGATCTGCAGATTCGTCGTCGCTTTCATTCGAAGAGTCTTTGTAGGATTCCGAAGTTCTTGGAGATCGAGTAGCATCTTCTTCAGAAGATTCTTCCTCTTGATAAGAGGCATTTTTCGGTGCTTCGGCATGTTCTTCGTCACCCTCCTCAATTTGTTCTTCTTTAGATTCCTCGTTGCGATAATTATCTTTCTCATCCCCAGGTCCGTCTGCATTTTTGTACGAAACCGTAGGTCCTGGCTCATCGGCAAAAGCCTTACTAAATCCTGGAGGATCTGTCGATAAATAAGTCTCCAGATCTACATGCTCCGAAGTTTTTGAAGGTTTTGGAAATCCCACTACACTTGGTGTCGTGTTTTCTTGAACATCTTCGTGGACATCGTACTTTCTAATATTTTTTACCGGTTCATCCGTAGATTCCTCTTCTTCTTCTTCTTCTTCTTCTTCGTAGTTCTCACTCTCCTCGTCACCTTCTTCTACATTCTCTGGTTCAAAGTCCGATGCTATAGCCTTGTAGAGCTCGCCGGAAGGTTCTGCTTCTTCGAAACTAACTTTTCTCCTACGAGGGACTGAATTTTCACTTTCATAAATTTCTCTTGTTTCCATTACTGGCGCCACAAGAGATCCGTGTATCTCAGGATTTTCCGTTGATGTTGTGCTATTAGATTCTAACGGTTCTTCTGGGCCCGGTGTAGTCGTAGTGGTTCTAGCCATCGGACCTCTTCTTCTTACAATTTCGCTGTATCTAGGCTCATTCCTTCTGCCATCAATCGTTGCTGAAGGCCGTTGCGTAGTCGTGAACAAACCGTATCGGCTATTGGTTTTTTCTTCCTTAGCATTTCTCGATCGACTTCTGATGGTGTAGGAAGGTTTTCGTGTTCCATCTTTCGCCTCAGTCGTAGCGTCGCTTGTAACGGGCGCTATTGTTGTAGTCGTTGTTGAAGCAAGACTTGTTTTTCGTCTTCTTCCACGTTTCGGTCTTTCAGTTGTCGAAGAAAAAGTATTAGGATCAAGAGATCGAGGATTCGTTTGGGTTTCCTCAAATTCTGAGTCCATGACGTAGCGTTTTTTCACAATATGTTTGCTCGTTTCAGTCTCTGGGTCAATTGGAGCGCCAGCGTAGTCGTCTAAACTTCGTTTGTGGACCATAACGGTTCTGAAGTAACCAATAATCTTTTTATCACCATTCCTTGCCGGGATTTCAGTCCTAACTCGAGTATTGTACGAGACCTTATTTGTTCTGTAAGGCACGATCTTAATTTTCTTGTTAAGTTCAGGAGGTGGAAGCAAGCCTGCGATTTCTTCGTGGAAAGGGCTTCCCGGAATGCCCAACGGATGGAAGTCCTTTTCCCGTTTCCCGTTGAAGCTTGGAACACGATTTAACATCTTTACGTTTCTGATACTCGGTGCACCTAGTACATGATCTGCGTTTGGTGAGATAATCGTTGCCTCTGTAATCGGAGAAACAGTCTGTGCACCAAACATTTCGTACAAGCTTGCTAAATTCTTTATCGTGCCCATGACGTCGTCGTATACTTCTTTTTGATACGGTGTCACGGAATTGATTTCAGGTAATTCTGTTGTGGTTGTCGATTGCGTTCGTGCTGGTCTGCGTTTCCTAGTTCTTCGTGATTCCGTTTGTGGTATTCTCGTCGACGATTCTTCAATTTTACTATGATTAGCATTGTTACGTCTTCTGGTTCTTGGCTCGACTGATATTTTCACGTTTGTACTTTCTGCAAAGTTTCGCCTCTTTGTGCCTCGACGATTATTGTCGATCCTCTTTGTCGCCATGTTCTCCGGTTTCCTCGATTGTGCAGGAACAATATATTTTTCATTTTCTTTCGGCAATTCTAAGATCCTGGTAACTAATTTCATGGGATTCAACTCAGTCGGTGGAGTAGGCTGGTTAATTTTCCTTTCGAAAAATAACGGATTGTCAAATGGATTTTGTCCAAAATATTTTGCTTTGAAGCAATCCAATTTATCACCCAGACCTCTCAGCCGGGGTAAGTTTTCCTTGGGACCTCTGTTAGGCACAGGCTCTTCCTCGCCGTCAGGAGCAACATCTTCAAGATTCGGATCCACTTCATCACACTGTACGTATTTATCTCTGGAGTCATAGAACTCCATACCTCCGAATGTTTTTTTCGGGACTTCCTTTGGGTTGATGATATATCTTAATGGTGAATTCGAAACTTTGGTGTTCTTATAAAAAGGATATTTTTGAAAATCAATACTCGCGATTGTGGTTGTGGGAATATTTTCTATGTCATTAACGTCCTGAATTTCGTCAAGATAATCCAAATCTGGAACATCCACTTCAACTTGCTTCTCAGGTCTAGTTTCATCATCGTCTTCTTCTTCATCATCCTCTTCGTCCACGGTATCATAATCCTTGCTTTTAAATCGTGAGTTAATTTCTCCATTGATTACATCTCCGGCTATTTTATGTGAGGCATCCAGCAGATCTTGATGACTCCTCTTATTTCTCAGCCTGCTATCGTCGTGGATTTTACTCAGCTCTTCATTTGAAAAGATCTCTTTAGTTAATCGCGGTAAATCTTCCGTTACGGATTGGCTCTCGTCAGGTATTAGATTTCTTTTCACTCTCAATATATTTTTTTCTGGTATCGCAACGTCACGGTACTTCGTTGATCCTTGATCTTCCAAAGTGAAATTGAATCGTGCGTTTATTTCTCGCGCAATTAGAGCATCGGCAATTCGTTCTTCACTGATCGCCGCATTGTCTAAACTTCTAGTGTGCCTTGCAGGTATTTTCCGATTATTCAAATAACGTGCCAACTGTTCTGGATCTGGGCTATAATTTCTAACGCCATTTCCATAATTGGGGTTATACTGTGGACTCGGATGATTGGAGAATCCATAGTATCCATTATTCCGATTCGCGAAATTCGAGTCTACGTAACTGTTCTTGCTATTCGGTGGAGGTGGCAAAAGTTTCGCAGCTGGGAATAATTTATTTCGATTGACTCCAGCCGGCAGTTTATTTCCATAAAATGTTGGTGTTTTGAAACGTCTATCTTTCTGCGATAAACCATTGTGTTTCGTACCGTTCTTTTTATCATCAAATTTTTTTCCTCTAGCTTCTTGTGCCGCTTCGCTTTCCTGTGTCGCGCTCGAATAGCCAGCGACATTGGGGTATGAATTCAGCGTGAAATCGGAGAACGCGGACTCTCTTAGTGCTGGCGGCTTCATGATAGTGAAATCCTCCGGGTCCATACTCTCACTTTTTTGCCCATTGTACCTGTCATTTTGGTGGCTTTTAATGAAATTCAGCATTTTAGTGTATTCCAAGTTTGGCTGGTACCCGAAGAAAGACTCTGCCTTGTTGCCGTGAGACTTTGAGTTCAAGGGCCTTCGACCATCATTCGGATCAGTTCCAGAGGCAGACTGTTCTCTGTCCCGTACTGGAGAATTTTCATTATTCGTAGGCCATTTCTTGTACCACGCATCAAAATTTTCATCATTATAGCTGTTAGGCTTCCGGGATTTGCTCTCCGCTGAATTTAGAAAAGGATTTCCCCGGTAAGACGAATCCTTCGGTAACGTTGGGACTGGTGATTTATACTTATTCGGTGGTAAAGTGATCAATGAATAAGTAGGAGTGCTAGAGAATGCGATATTGTCATAGAACCTCGTGGTGGGTGGCTCGTCCTGAGTTCTATAGACTCCGTTATTCGATCCCCAATTACCATACCCGGACTTTTCAGGTCCGTTCGAATCAGTAAAAGGGGAAAAACTTTCTCCGCTACGAGAAGTTATCCCTTGACCACTTGAGAAATCGTATCCGTGGTTCAAAATCGCATTAGGATTGATGTACTGGTGCCCGTTTTGGGGTGTTCCATAATACGATAAGTCCCCAACTCCAAATTGATTCGGATTTTGAGTGCTTTCTCCATTTTCCGAAAGTAGTAGATACGGCCCATGGCCGTTAATCGTTGCCAATGCTAAAGGCGCCGGGTTTCGTTCCTCAAATGGCCCTAGCGTAGTAGTTTCTCGTACTAAAATGGGTTGTTGAACCGTGGTTTGTTCTTGCAAGTAAGACCCAGGTGACGTAGCTTCGTTTGGCTTTGATCGAAAATATTTCCAAAATATTTCACCGTAATTCGCGGTAGTCGGTGTGTCACCGATAACGGACTGCGGATTGTTTCCGTAATCGTAATTGAAAGTGGTAGCCTCGTAATTTTCTTGAATAGCTGATCCGTCGGGAAGATAATATTTATTTGTCGTCGGGTTCTCGTAGTTAGAAGTAGACGCTTCGTATTTATTGGGTTCACCTGGCGTCGGTGTTTCAAACTGAATCGTGGTCGCTTCGTAATTTTCTTTATAGAAATTTTCATTTTTTCCAAATGACGGAAACCCTGTATTTTGTTCAGTATCGCTTCGAATTTTTTCTGAATATTGAGAATCTGCATCCGAATTTGTTTCTTCGCCGTTATAATCTCGTTTCTTGTCTCGGAAATTCCGTTTGGTGCCACTGTCGTAATTTTCCGAACCCTTCTCCGCCTCTTCAGTTTCCCTCTTCAGATCATGCTCCAACTTTTCGATCTCATTTTCCGTAACTATTTTCGGATTAACATCCGGCTTTTTCCACATGTCCTTGTAAATCTTGTTACCATAATTCTGTTTCTTGCTCGTCGAGGATCCTTCGGCTTTGTACTTATCACTGGGCGCAGATTCATCGCTATAATCGTCTGTGAATTCCTCAAACTCGTCTGGCCTACGCCTATAAGAATCTTTATTCTTCGACTTCTTCTTCTTCAACTTCTTCCTTCCGCCAGCACCAGATCTGGCTTTGCTACCACGTTCATCATGCAATTTCCTAGCATAACCTTCATGGAAGTCTGCATCTCTGATATGACCGCTATGGTCGTATGCCGAATCTTCATAGCCTTCTTCAGTGTAAATGGTGTTAGTCTTCTTTTTGCTAACGACTTCCCGTAGTCTGGGAGCATTTTCTCTCTCCTCGTCGGAACGAGCGGATGCTATAGCTTCACTTTGCGGCAATACCTTCACTGTATGCGTTCCGCGCACTTGTGCCAGCGTTTTTGTTGGCACAAAATCTAGGGGGATATTCTTCTTCGGGTCAGGCTTTGCCCAGGTTCCTGGGGCCACATAGTTCGGCTTCGTAGGCACTTCCTTAGGATCCTCATGCTCAGAATACGGTATCACGTGATCTTCTGGACCAGGCGGACCATCCTCAGAATCTTCTACAGCGAGATCCCCAGACATGAATTCGGTTGTGCCACCGTATGTGTCTGAGTAGGTATTTGTCTCTGCCGTTTCGGCATCCTGAACCTTGTATTCAAAGGGTTTTCCATCGCTGGACGACTCCTGTGCATTTGCAAGAGTCGAAAAAGCGTAGAGATCGCTTTCAATTTGTGAGCAATGATTTCCTCTGATAACTAACAAGATAAACAAGTACCAAGCTACCTTGCGAATCATTTTGTAAGATCAGATCACCACCACATAATTGCCGATAAAGTTAGGGACAATTAATTACAGTAATTGATACCTCACTTCACAAAGGGGTGTACAGTTACAGTTTTGGGGACTAGGATGTCACATGCTACTCCCAAAGTCTATAGGAGTACGCCTAATTGTTTTACCAAAGTCTGCAAGCACTAGTAATTATTTGAGCTTGATTAATGGGTCGAAACTTTCGTTTAGATAGACGGCGGATGGTTATCTGGCGTTAATGTTTTGGCAGATTAATTCTCACTGGAAACAAAGCGATAAATCAACAGTCGAGTTATAATTTATTGTCTACCGTATCACACGCGATACTTCGGAATTAAAATCGCCACATGGTTCACTGTCAAAAAGCTTTGAGGTTTTAAACCATTTGCAAACGAACAACTAGAGTGTACTGCTCGCTGCGCGATCAATGCGGCCTAATTTATATTTTCCTAGGATTCGAAAGGGAGAAGTAAGACGAAAAACGTCAGTGCTATCTCTACTTGCCGGAACGATACCGCGTTCCACCGGTTGTGGACCAATTCAATCCTCTTAAATCTCTTTCACGGTTGATCTTGCCATTTGTTGAGTAGCTCCAAATTTTTTACTACCAAAAGTTTCATCGACCTTATAGCCTTGATTGATTCAATTTTTTTTACCCCCTGTATTATTTTCAACCAAACTATAAAAATAATTTACTGTTAGTTCAGATTCATGACATTCGCAGTAATGATTCAATTTCTTTGTTTGTTGTCTTTCTACAGAGGACAGCTCGTACATACTTATGAATAAATACATTTTTATCGAATGTGGATCTTATCGGATTTCAAATTACACAACGTATGTACCTACGTACCGTTCGCATTGAAATAACGGAACACAAGACTCGGTTCTTGAATACACTAACCACCTGTGCTGCAGTAGGTATATACAGAAGAAAGTCCTACTGTCCACGACAAGCGATTGAGAGCGATTGCGAATGATACGCTTGGCAAATCAAGCCGGAAAGGCAGAAAATCATAAAGTTTGAATCGGTTGAGTAGAAAATAGGTAAAAACATCAATAAGCTACAGATCGTTGATCAAAGTATGCGTTATGGTTGTGGCCATGCCGTATATCCCCATTGCGGTTGGAACCAATAATGATGATTGTCTGAAATAGTCATAACCAATATGCCAGTACCAGCATTCGATAACTTCTGATCGCTTCAAAATCTCAAAATTATATCATTTCGATATCTATAGGACCTTAGCTTTACTTCATATTATTTCCTTTTGACCAATAAAATAAATCATCGCTAAGGGTCAACGTACCGTTTTACCCGCGCCTTGAGCAAGGTACACGTGTAAGTAACGCCTAAAGGAAGAATATTATTAAAGTGTATCCTATGGCAGAGGTTAATGTTCCAGAGAAAGTCTTCTAGCGAAATTTCCGTGTTAGTTTCACACGTTGTCAACGTGACTTATATATTGGGTAAAAATGAGCATGGATAATCCAGCCTTAATTTTTTACCAGCACTGCGCAAAGTCCTCACAAGTTTTTGTCATTCAAATTAAAAACTATCGTATTTTTTACTGTTCCATTTCACACAGATTTTTCATTGAGTACCATAAATTTTCTATTTTTCATAAGTAACTTTATGGAGGTAATAAAAATGGTCGGATGAATAATTGGATTTAGAACAACGTTTTTAATCATATAATTATAAGGTACAAATTTGAAATAACTTAAAATCTAGATCATAAATAACAAAAAAATGAAGAGTAAATACGTAAATGTTAAGGAGACGAATTGAGAAAATGAATACGAGCCAATTGCATCATCCCACTCGGGTCAGGGTAGGGATCATTGATCAATAGGACAAGATGACGAGGGAATTTAGTTGATGATTCTTCATTTTTTTTACCACGCGATTAGATCCGCGTCTCAATGTGTAGTAATGCACGTAGTGTAAAGCCTCATGAAAATATGATGTAATCGCCAATAAATATCTTATGAAAAAAAATTTCAGGTACGGTTTAAATTAATGGTGGTTTTCTAAGGCGAAACTATCGGCTTCCAAGAATTCGAACTTTGCGCCGCGGACGCTGGCTGAGTGGCCATCTGTAGCTGCCCTGATTTAAGCATCGAGGCTTCCGGTTTGAAGAAATCAATTATCGGATGGTAATTGTAATTGACTCGTCGTGGAGGGTGCTGATACTCTTCGTCAAAGGCCCCGCCTTGATCTCGTGTTGTTTCATCTACGGCTTGGTCAACTTGTTGACTATATCTGGAAGAAATGGGTGTAGATTGGAAAAATTAGGGAGATACCGATTTTCTAACGAAGTATTAGACGCTCTTGTTTATTTATATTTTTTTACTCCGTATTGTGGTCCATCTTATCCGTGGCCATTAATGAAACTGAGTCCTGCGTCAAGGCGTGAAGTAACCGTGAGAAAAGTGATTAATTTTAAGGTTGAAATTGATAATCGAGACTATAAATTACAGACGTAATAAAGTAGTCCATGGTTCGCTGCGTCCGGATAATCGTGTTTCTAAACAGCATTAAATCGTAATTCGATCTGGTGAGAGACTAATCGTAAAATCCCTCGGATCTATTTCAAACAAACTTTATCAGCCTGCAAGCAGTCGATGTCGATTTGCTGAGAATCTTATAGAAATTTCTTACGTAACAAATAGTTTAGGTACCGACAAAGTGAAACCACCGATACAACTGTGCAAAGTGTAAAATCTGTCTGGTACTACATTCGATAATAAATTTCTGTCAATTAAATTAACTTGAAAATTGAATCATGAATCATACTGATGAATATAAGACTCACCGATTTTCACTTGTCTCGGTTTCCGCGTTGCTTGGATAATCGAGCTGAGCATTAGACTCCCTTCGAAAAGGTCTGCTGGGTCTTGGCCGGACCTTAGACGACGGTCCCGTGTATCCAGGAGCTCTGGTATTAGGGGCGTGTTGTTGTGGCAATTTATCAAAGGGTCTTGAAGTTCCGCTCTGTTGTTTTTTCGGTCTACTTCTGACCGGAGGTGTGACAAAACTCGGTCTAGTTGGTTGAATTTCGGGAAACGGACTTTTGTCGAAATAATTATAATTCGCATTATCATTAGCGGCATCATTATACGTGGTACTTGAGCCGACGTTCAAAAAACCTGAGTCGAAATTCACGCTCGGACTTTGCTTGGTAATGAAATTCGAAGGTTTGTTAAAGTCGTGATATTTGTCGGGTTGATCATCAGCGATGAAATCTGCGCCGGGAAAGTTCTCCTTTAACTTAGACGGTGGATTTTTACGGTGCGGAGGATAAATGTCCGAGTAACCGAGCACGTGGCAGCTGCAACAGGTGGGTATCTTGAAGATATCCATGTGGAGACCCAGCGCAGTGTCCCAGGTGAGCAGACGGTGGTAGTTGAACACTTGGGTGCAAGCCGATTTGTAGTTCTCGGAAACGAAGGAGCAGCTGCTCTGCGGTTTTCTGTAAAAATAATTTTCAATTGTAATCAACAAAGGGGCAATTTACACGTAGATACATCCGAGAGGGCACTGAACTAAAATGGGCTTACTCCAAAAATGTGGGAAAATAAAATCCTGGGATATATTTGCATCAATATGTCCTTTATCTTTACGTCAATGAGCAACTCCATTATTTCCTCACGTAAAAATTGGTCAGAAAATGATTAACGACGAAATTCCCGAGCTCGGTAAATCGCTTTTACTTTCAACCACCCATGAGCCTTTGTTCACCAACAATAGTGGGCATTCATGAGACAATTATTCACGGTTTGTGGGACGCCAAGGCACGATTTCGCACCACTTTTTGCGCTCTACTACACTACGTGAGCCCTGCGTTGATCGCATTCGGTTTTTTTATTTTATTTTTTTTTTTATAGAAGCTAACGCCTTTGTTGACACGAGTAATTGAGTAATAACAATCTCTTAAGAAAATCATCGTTCACACAGTTTTTACCATTGAAATTGAACCGTCAATTCCCGCTCTCAAACGCTTTTGGCTCGCGTGCTAGACGGTAAGTAATTCGCGATTTAGCCACAAGTGAAAATTAATAATCTGTTGTAATTTTTATAGCAAAGATAAGCTGTTATTAATACCTAGTCATTACGTAGGTAGTACGCCTCATTTCAGGTAAACTGAAACTGGTTAATTCAACTTACGTGCATTTCTCCAGCCTCAGAGTCTGCGTGTGTTCGCCAGTGTTAATGATGTACTTCCAGGCACCTGAAGCTGCTCTAGCAAGTTGTGGACGCGCGTACCTGACCTGAGATGGACAGGTGAATCCCTCTTCAACGTTCTCTGCATAGGGAGAATTGTCTGATCTTCTGAAACGAATTGATTGAGTTAATAATTGCTGGGGAATTTTATTTTCGCTTTTGTCTCTAAATCAAAAATTGCATCTGGGTATTACACGCGATGGATTCCGGTTAGCGTAGAGCAACAGGATCCAACGAATGTGTCGTTAGGTGAATAAAGAATTTAGAAACCAGAAGAAAGTAGTTCATTTTTGGTCTCGCTTCGACAATATTTTCGACAGATTGAAGGTTGGTGTGAAAATGTTCACTACATGAGATCCTGTCAATTTGTGTACCCGATATACCTAAAGCTTTCACCCAACGAAGTACCAATTTCCAATTATACATAATAACTTGTGCCGCTACAATCAACTCGAGTACGATGTAGATAGTAGGCTAATAGTTTGATGGATCTTGAACATGATTAAAATTACCGGCATTTCGTTCTATGCGATTAAAACAACACAATAAAAAATGAATTTGTCATTAATTTTAGCGATTAAAGTTACTGTGCTGAATATTCAGTAACACAACTCTACATCTCACCAACTATTGCATTGCGTCCCAGAATTTATAGTATTGAAACGAAATGTTTATTTCTAATTACACAATAGCAGTATCGATCTGTCCTACTACAAGTGCGCTGTGTCGATAGACAAACTACTTGCAAAATCTGAGATGAAAGAAAAAAAAAATGGTACACTTGTTTTTCGAAGAAATACCAGCTCGGACTCTGCAGTCGGTTGATATAGCCACTCAAGAGAAACGATTATGCCAGTTCTAACGGAATGAACTTTTCTTTAAATACAGTTCATGCAATTACTCAACTGCAATTACTCAACGCATGATAAAAAATTGAACACGCTTATGGCATATATATTTATAGTATAATATTAAATATTTGATCACCTACCTTTTTATCTCGTTGCTTTCAAATCTGTTCTCGTACTTATTTTCCAAGGGTAGAGCTTGCGGAAGTTTTTCTTCTTGATATTCTGCGGTATTCTTAGTTTTGTAATCAGCCAGCAGCGCGGTAATCATTTCCTTATTACCCCTGATGCTTCTCAGTATAGCTTCGCTGTAGAAATAAATTTGATTTATACTCTAAGGATGAACTGGTATGACTTCTGATCATCAAATAACGAAATGAAGGTTTACTAACTGCGGATAGTCCATGGCTTCCAGGCACACTGTTGATGAAAAAAACGTGCACTCCTGTTCAGTTGGGCCTCTCTTAAGTTCCGTA
The DNA here is from genome assembly GCA_963992785.1 of Tenthredo livida. Classification (NCBI taxonomy): domain Eukaryota; kingdom Metazoa; phylum Arthropoda; class Insecta; order Hymenoptera; family Tenthredinidae; genus Tenthredo; species Tenthredo livida. The sequence goes on from OZ023066.1 coordinate 7,544,307, forward strand.
GGTCGTCTTGTAGGCCTATGAAATGCGGGACGTGGCCCATCTGAAAATATAAAATATTTGGTCTCATAAAACCACTGAGGATCGTTAGTTTTCAGAAATCTATGCTTATGGTTAGTTTCGTACCAGGATGAACATTTCGCCGATTCACTGAAGACAGGCGTCGCGGTGGCACCTGATACAAAGGTCGTCGCATTTTTCCAGGTGGAAAATACCTCAACTCTTGTGCCTGTGGCAAGAAAAAAACGAATTTTTAAATATTTTTATACCTTGGGCCTAAGTCTTGAATCATTAGTATTTTTGAGGCACAATATAGAGGTGCATGGGTAGGTAATCGTGCAGTCAGCCTTGAGGAGGTTGAATTAATCTAAATTTCATCAGATGAATTAGCCTTTCGAGAAAGCGACTCAATTTTGTACGCCGAAAGAGGAGTGAAAATGTCTTAACCACGGGGCAGTAAAAAGAAAATAAAACCCTAAGCGTGATAAACTGGCGTTTCATTCTTTGTTACACTCTTCAAGGTACGTCAAGGCTTGGAAGTAGCTCTGCGTTTTTACGAATGAATCTTCTTGCCGTACCGAAGTGGGTATAACGGAATATCGGATTGTACTTAAAATATACGACTTTAAGAGCGAGTAGAATTAGACTCCCGTCGAAAATAAAGCTTCCAGAGAGAACACTGCAGCACTGAGAGATGACGATGCTGAAAGCGAGGAACTTTCTATTGGCGTGGAAAAATCGTATTGTTATGCGAAAGAGATTGCCAACCGATACTCGATATAGGGTTTAACTCAATCTTTGACAACGCATTTATGTCGGCTGTGACTAAATAGGCGATAATTACTTCTGGCAAATCCTCAGGCATGTCATCAGCAATGATTTTGGCAATATCCATGCTGATCGGCAGCATAAGGTCTCTAGATACGTTTTTCTTATCATCGCCACCAAATAGCGACTCGACTTGGTCGAAAGGCAATGATGTGTCGTTGTGGGACATCCTGGTGGTGACCAAAACGGCCATTGCTCGTTTTTGCGGTGGTGACATGCTGCGAATTATTGGCATGACTTCGCTCAGCTGAGCTTGCTTTTCCGGTATCTTTACAGCCTGTTAATAAATGATTGCTTTAATGACAGAAGTTTCGTTCTTGAAGAGTCAGTGACACTAATTGCTTGATTTTCGTTATTCGTGATGCGGAACGTGTTTGTGGCAATGTCGTTAAAATTTAAGTGCTGCTAATGACAATTTGTTACATACTTTATTAGACAAGATCGTATATAGGCGTTGACTTACGGCAGAAACTGCATTCCGGATTTCCATTTCTTTTCTTTTGTAAAAACTACCCTCAACGTTCAAAGAGGTGGAAATTACATCGCTGGATTCATCTTCGTCGTCAAAACCAACGTCGTCCAGATCCTCTTCTTCGGCTCTCGTGATTGTGACGGCAGCCAGGAGAGCTAACTAAGCGTTACAAAAATTTAAAACTGCTTTAACACAAAAATATTCCTCCTATATTGTGAGAGAACCCATTTAAATTATTTGGAATTTAAATACCAAGATCCATGTTAGGCCCAGTTAACGACAAACCTGATCTGGTCAGAACTCGACTTGGTAGTATTTTATCGATACTAGTTATGAAAATTTCATCTCCTCGATGAGGAATGTGCAATTCCCTAAGGCGTAAGAATAGCTTCCGATTATCGTACCTCTGCAGTTAGCAGGAACGACGATAAAGTGACCACAAGTGGTATGTGTCGTAATATCGATATTCAAAATTGACGCGACATTTTATGAGAGTCGGTTTTAATGTGTTAGCTGTAAATAGTCGTAAAATTAAAGCATCAGCATTTCGACTGCCAGCTCTTACGATGTGGCGTTTACCTACTATTCGCAATACTTGAACACGAAGGTGACCTACTAACCAGGAAATGGGACAGTCCAACTTACACGATTTACTGGCAGATGATATACTTACAAATAGCAAGCAGACATAGGCGGTAAAGAATTGCAAAAAGGAACATACGATTCAATGAAGCCAAGTCGCTCAAGACCAGTGATTTACATATCAGTGGCCGTATACGCCTGAGCTGGTTCAGAATAATTTAGAATATTCCTGAGAGACTAAAGGTCAATGAAACTGCGCGTTTGAACAATCAACAATACTCAGCTGCTCCCCAAATTGGAAGAAACTGGTTGTACATTCTATTGATGTGTCAGACCACGTGGCTAGGTTCAATTTGCATGTGAACGCATTTATGGCAAATTGCGTGTTTTTGCATGCAGTTAAAGACGTTTTTATTCAATATTTCTCACCACCAGGAAGCATATTTTTCTCGGTATCCTCATTATTGCGCACTGATAATCTTAAGTTCCGAAGTATCAATTACAGGTCCTTCACGTATCACCGAGACAAAAAATAAAGTAAAATCAATTGACACTGTTTATCAGCACTAATTCAAAAATCCACGTTCTCGCGATGAAGAATAATACGAAATCACTGCACAGATTCTCGACGATTGGTGTTCATCTGCATCTTCTAATCTCCCGTCCTTCCAGACTCTTATGATTGTGAGGAATGGGCAAACGCGCTCGCGAAGTCCTCAGCTTGTTTTTGTGGGTCAAAAGAGACTCGCGTTGTCGTCACTCCGGAGCCTTCTCTTCAGTCAATTGCGCGCGCATCTGAAAACCGCGTTGAAGAGGATTTCAAAAGCTAAAAAGATATGATGACCACTCTTTCTTATGCCACATGGAACCACCTTTTATCATTCTTGGATGGCAAATACGGTTCATGCCTTGTTTTATCATGGCTAATTACAATTATGGTTACAAGGAAGTGTCCGTAACCGTGACCGAGAAAACAAGAAGCATTGGCCACATCGGTGGCTGGCCGCCCTACCGGGAAGTCGGCCACACGCTGCCGGTTACCTGTTTGCCCAGTCCCGTTTGGCGTACCACTGACGACGAGAGCGCACATCATCTTTCCTTCGAATCTTTGCAAGTAGAATTTAATTGCTTTCGGTCAAAATTTGAACCGATGTAATTGAACGTCTCATTTTTTTTTTCTGCTTGCGGTCTGGCCAAATCTGTATATTTGTATTTGTACATAGAATATCACAAGACTTGATAGTCGCTGGGTAACAAACGTACATGGGGCGAGTATGTACAGCTTCAACCTTCCTCAGAGGATCTAGTTTCAAGAGAAAGGCAAAACTTTTATTATATGATTGGTAAGAAAAAGTCCCATAGAAGAGAGTGCGTCATGAATTGATACAGTGTCATTCCTGCGTCAGGATCATTAGGAGATTTACTGATTAAATTCAAGCTGATTGATCCAGTGTGAACTAAGGATTTATATCAAATCCATTCCTGCATAATATGTCATTCTTATCCAACTTCTAAGCAATTGTTGCGATCAATCTCATGTCTGAGGCTCACGTCGACTTAACGACTTAACTTAATTTCCATAGATTGTTATACTCTCTGTGATTTGGATGCAACTGCACTCCGTTTGATCGATTGGGTGAATTAAAAATATCATGATTGTCAAACTTCCTGCAGGATTATAGCCCAATAAGAGATTAAGGCTGAGACGAGGGTGAAAGCGATCTGTTCATCGGGTTTCCTCTCATTAATATTTGACGATGTACCTCCACCAGACATAACCGAAGGTTAAATGAAAGTCGTAGTGGGCCAAGGACAAGGTTATAGTGATGGTAGATTAAGCAATGGTATTCGTTGATTGTGATACTGTCGCGACTAACTTCTTTAATCTTCGGAATCAGTCGGTACCATGCGGTGCAAGTTGTGTAATTATTTTTAGCGGCATTAGGCATGTTACTAATTCTTGATATAAACCAATCTATATGTCTCTCTCTCTTTTCTCAATCAATGTCAAGGAAAATAATTTTTCATATGAGATAAATTGTCTGGAACCATGTGCCTCCGGCGAACATTGGCAAAAGACTAAACGCTCCAACTCCTGGCACTCAAGTCTCCCCATTTTTGGACCGTCCTGAAGATGTGGATATTCTCAATTACAAACATCACAAAATCGCGTCTTTTTCATATTAAGGATTAATCGTCAGGTGCAACAAATGGATGCGATAATTCATCTCACGTCAGTCATGCGAGTGTTTATGTCTCGCGTACAGAGCGAATCTATGTGTCAGTAAGTTCTCCGATAAATCGGAGGGTAAGATGAATACTGTGTGAAAAAGTGAAGTAGGAAGTTTTCAATTTGTATTATTCAGTTTGTCTATGACATCTTTTGAGTACTTTAATTTATTTGCCTGCATTGGTCACGGTTCGTGAAGAATATGTATAATATACAGCTTCCATGATTTGGCCAAAATATGAGAAAGGATTATTGATCATTACTTCTATCCCGTTCTCGGTCTCCATCGAGAAAGCGGAAAAGTGGTATAAGCTCGTTTTTGTGTATTTGATGCCGAAGGTGATTCAGGATATATCTAGAACGATGAGGCGGAGCGCGATGTAGCTTACCTACCTATACCTACCTGCTTACCTACCAGGCAACTGTTGAATTACGTACGCAAATAAGTTGAGCTCTTCCGAAAGTAGCACATTGCAATAGAAACTCTTCGTGTTTACGTCGAATCAAATTTTATAACAGCGATTCGATCCAATCGTTGAGTACTTTTAATTGAATCTCATGGTTTTTTACTGCAACAATGAGTTCAGTCTACAACGTCTCATTAATTGAACCTGTGAGATTATCTAGGCATCGTTGATCTTCGGTGATCGATTCAATGAATCCCAATTGTAAACTCCCCCCCTTCCCCCCAAATCAAATTTAGGCGCTTTTTCTAATTTTTTTCAACTCATTTCAGACATGGTTTAAAATTGTTCGTTATATTTTCATCTCGGTTCCGGAAAGATATCTGACAAAAGAATTTCCTACTAATCACTACAAAAATAAAAAAAGTATCCTTCGATGGAATGTTCAGATATACCTGAGCACAGAGATTTGACCTAGTTCGAATCAGTGCCTCCCAGCATCCAGCTGGACCGGACTGGTACATACGTTACAATAATATAGAGGATGCCGGCAGTGTAGGTAGATACCGGTGAATGTGTGGCAAAGACTACAGCTTGGTTAGACACGCAAGAGGTTGGTCTTCGAATAATCTTCGAGGCGAAAGTCTTTCACTCTGACCTAGTGCGTGTTCGTCAAACGGGGTTCACAAATAACGTTTCTGAAAAAAACTTGATTATCTCCCTTTGGGTTATTTTCAAAATTATATTACCTCCTGGATAGCGATGCGAATCGATTTTTATGACATTAGTTGAAGAGTTGAATGTCCAAATTTGAATATGGTAAATTCCTCAGCCTTTCTTCGGAGGTCCCACTTATCAGGTCTGAATGCCTCTGAATCCACTATATCGTAGTAGGTACTTACTCCGTGTAAATTGCACATGTAATGTACACCAGCGAGTAATATACAATGTTGAGAACATTAGTTCGCATCAGCAGAGATCTTTCAATGTTGAAACGTCCGAAGTTCCCCATCTGTTTTCTAGCTTTCTCGTAATTTAATTGTCCAAATGACTTGTTCTCAGACATTGCGTACAAGGTGTTACTCCGGCTCTTACTACTGCAGAGTCTAATGGTGTGTTAGATATGCCCATAGGTCAAGTATATGAAGTACTTTATCAAGGGCTAACACCTTCCTGGAAACTAAGAAACCAACTCCATTTGGTCAGTTGTTGAACATTTATTATCATTTCCTTTGGAACACCAGAATGCGGTTGTATCTTGAATCCACAGGATACCATTGTACCGTTATCAGCACCCATTGAAATTAATTCTGTTCAGATGTCTCTACAACATATTTTTTAACGAATTCTGATTTCTAATTCAAACTGGGCGCGGGGGAAATGAATGACGAATAAATTAGCCGTTTCCTCGACGCGTTTGGTAGTTTGCTGTAAATAATTAGCCACGGTAATTGCTATCTATTGGATATATTTTTATTAATCATCGAAATTATTTGTCACTGGAATTTAAATTGAAAAAGCAAAAACCAAAAAATTGGCACATGGATATTTATTCGATAGCTTGTCGCACTAAACCAATACGAACGTCTTGCGCAAAATCCACGATTAACAGATTCGCGTGGGATTATTAATCTGCAAAATCTCCAGCTGATTCGCACCTCTACTAATTGCGAGGTGACAAATTCCGCGAACATCTGTTATGAGGCCGCGGAAACAGTCTATAGCGGAATAATCGTCCTTGCTCAAATATTGTGGAATATAGGATTAAGTGGGACATCGAAATCAAAGGCTGCTCGTTTGTTGATTTTATTCACCTTTTTTCTTGTCTTTTTTTTGTTTTTTTTTTTCCTTTCTTGTTTTAGCTAGTGAGAGGCACTTTGTCTCTACAACAACGCAATTTGTGATACGTCGGAATTGCGCGAAGTGCGTCTATTGTAGCTACAGGGCGCGTGTGAGCTGCGGATACGCACCATGAAGCCGGGAGTGTCCTCAGCCCTACGACTCGTTTCTTCTTCATTTTTTTTTTCCAACATAAATAATGGCTGGTGCAGAGTGAATAATATAATATACTGCTGCAGGAGCAAAAGTGAGCATGTATGCTCACACGTATCTCTATACCTATTGCGATTTGCGTGCGGAATGTCCCACGGTACAACACGCGCTTTAATGCGAGACATGCTGAGTCTGAAAGCCAAGTACCACCCATTGAATCAGAAACTGTTGATATACGGCCTCGACTCCTTAGGCTTCTTGTATTATTATCGTCATTATTATCAACAAAGATATTACATGCTTGAATGTAATAAATATGGGTATGGCCCAAGCACAGGTGAAATGATCATCAAAGTAGCTCCAAAATAAAAAAGTACCCAAATTTTGAAATTTTATTCATCCATAGATCCGCGATGATCTTTGGGGATAGTCGACGTCGATATTTCTCTCCGGATTAAACGAAAGTGTTTTGCAGCCTGGTTGATACCGTTATTTGACTCAACTTGCTTGTTGAATTTTCTCTGATTGTACCCATTAATTATTCATAAACATTGAAGAAATAAGGCTGCCATATGTGAACAGTGTACATCCGGGAGTCTGACTGCGCGTTTTATATACGTACATCTCTTTGGTTTGAAGATTATATTACTATTCCCGGAGGTTTAACAATAACGTTTTTTAAATTGAGTAATGAATACCCTGGAATAATAATTAAACAACTCTATTACTTTCGGGGCAGTTTACTCGTAAGATTATTTGACAATTAAGACAAAATTGTGTTAATTAACTAAATTGTATATACGTGAATTAAATTTCATAATTATGAAACATGATGAATTTTTATAAAAATTGAATTAAATTCGAGAGAAAGACTTGCAGATCTATTTAGAACGTAAGTGACGTATGATATGCTGTAATGAAGAGCGTGTAGGAAGACGAAGACCTGGGCACGTACACGTACACGTACACGTATATATGTACGTTTCCAGATTTGCGGGTGTGAGACATCTAGAAGACTGGGGGTCCGTAGATGCATACGGCATTGTAATTATTCTTCTATCTTAATTAAATTGAAGTAATTGCATGTTGGTATAATTAATTTAATTAAGAGTATACGTTCTTAGATAAATTATACGCGGATCTTAGTTGCGTGTCAAATGATAGAATGAAAAAATATTCTAATCTAGAGCGTCTTTATTAGAACTTTTAATCACCTGGTTAATTATATATGAACCGTGAAAGGTATGATAATTTCTTAGATTGAAATTATTCAAGTTTTCTTCTCATCGATTAATAATTATATAGAAACTTGGAAATAACCATTTATCTCGCAGAGTTTCTTTAGTTCAATGTAAAATGTACAGAGACTATGATTAGATTTCGACATAATACGTACCTTGCGCCAAGGCGACTCTCACAATCCCCAGATACCATATTTTCGCATTAGGTAAAGCCTAACTTGGTAACGTTTGATCAACGTTAGTATTCGATCCTTTCAGAGGCATGTATTATGTGTCTAATTAGAAACTAGTAAAAAGCTATAGGAAATAAAATAGAAATGATAGATTCAAGGATGGGGGATCGGAAAGAAATGTAAAACAACAATTTTGAAAATATCTACGACAGTAAGTTTTAACTTGTAAATTTTTTAATACATTATTTGAGACTAAGTAGAGATTCTTATTTTTTGTTTCTTTTTTTTTCTTCAAATCTTCGCGATACTTAAATCGTACGGTGTGTGCCTATACATAGATACGTACACAGGCAATTTCACATTAATTTTCGCGAATCAATATATAATATAGAAATTTTTATTGATCAAATAAAAAATAGAAAATAAAAACCGAATGAAAAAACCTAGACTGAGAAATCAAATGTAAATGTAAAAACTTAATGAAATATCAACTGACGAAGGTGGGGCCTTGACTGGAATTAATATCGATACATATATTGTTAATTTATTAGACACTTTAACAAATAAAATATCACATCTGAGTAATTTTCTGAAATATTAAAATTGTTATTATATAAATACTCGTATCCAGAGATAATAAACTCTCGATCTTTATCTTTTCTTTTCTTATTATCTTGAACTAATTAATTATTATTAATATAATCAGGGTACAACCAATCGCCGCCCCACACGTGTCGAAAGACTAGAATGATTAAGAATAAACATAGTATATAAACTTACGTTATTATATCTTATGAGCTAAAATAAAAATATTGTGAAAACTTTATATTTTTGTGTTTTTGATTTACGATATACTAATATATTTACATGTTTTTTTTTCCTTTTCATTTTCATTTTCATTTTTTTTTCTTTTTTTCTTCTTTCGATTTTTCTTCACAAGAATATATGTCGCAAATGATGCCAATATGAGCTTTAATCGGATTAAATAAATAAAACTTAAACATTAATCCTATAAAGATTCGCGATTATAAGATACGCAGATCGATTTTCTAATAAAGTTTTTCAGAGTTTTCTAAACACTTTAAAAATCGATTAATGTATAGCAAAATGTCTAACTATATTGCTCTGGCATCAACGTCTAATTTTATTAACATTTATATGTTTAATAATATAGAAAAGCTTATCGACAGATCGATTAGATGACGACTATATCACCAAAAAGACTGCTCAAAATTTTTATATACTTATAATAATACTAAACACAGAATACTAATATTTTGTCAAGCTCTCTAGCGCATTTTCAAATCCTCATAATAAACCGTGAGTGAGCAAGCAGCCTTTTTCAATTTATATCACCTAACATGTCGTCCCGTAATAATTACACTAACGAATTAGTACCTAAAGTAGAAAAAAGAATTTGGTTTTTCGAATTCACTTTCAACTCGTATATAATAATTGAAAAACTATTACAATCGTTACGTTCATCGTACTTTTACACCACGAGTTAACGAGTTAATGAAGATTCGGACAAGTGAGCGTGGTCATCGAAAAAAATCGGTAAAATGGCAAGTTGAAAGCGTTCAATGATCAAATCAGGTAGCAAAAATAAGAAAACACATCACCAAAACTTGTGATAATGTTTACTCAAGTGACGAGTACTGCTAACGTAGTTAGTACTTAGAAGAACCGAACCACGTTGATAATTTGTTTAATTTATTTTCCAAAAATCGGGGTAATTCCGGTCTGTTATATTACAGACTGGATATTTCTTCGAAATTCTTCTTCGTACCGGTGATCGTCTGAATATCAGTACGTGAATACAATTGCTACATGCACTTGTCCGGTAAATTAATCGTCGATTACTCCCTTCCTAATATTTGTGAAAAAAATAATTGAAAAGAAAGTTATCAATACCTACTCATCGGCGCGTAAGCCATTAATCAACCAATCTGCATTGCCTATAGACATTTATGATTACAAGTCGCTTTCAACGACACCGCCATAAAGTACAGAATGCAGAGGTACCGGATCAAGCAAGATAACTACTTATAAGGTCCTTTAGGTCAGCCCATAACAGTCCTTACTTCAATCCGTGCATTCAGAGGCGAAACTTTCCAAGTCAACGTAATGTCCGTTCATGTTATCTTCAAGGAGCTGAGCCAAGTCCCTTCTCAGGACCTGGAACTCCGGTCTCCGGTCGGGGTCAGCTTGCCAGCACCTCGATATCACCCTGAAGAGTTCACTTCGGCAGTGCGAAGGCCTTTCTAGACGATATCCGCTCTGTACGTTCCGCATTACTTCTCTCGCCGTCATATCTGGGTACGGCGTAGAACCTGAAGAGGTGTTTAAGAAAAATCGGTTACATATTTTCTTCGAGCACAGCAATGATTCATCATGGTAGAAAATAATTGGAGACTATATATAATCACCTAAGGTCACGATTTCCCACATCAGAATCCCAAAACTCCAGACATCAGTTTTCGTGGTAAAGAGTGAATAGATTAAAGATTCTGGTGCCATCCATCGTATGGGCAGAGCATTCCTGCCGTGTCTCGTTTCGATAACTTCACCATCCTCGTTGGAAAACCTGGACATTCCAAAGTCCGCGATTTTGCATAACTTATTGTGGTCCACTAACACATTTCGCGCTGCCAAATCTCTGTGAATAATCTATAGGAGAAAGAAGAAGAAGGAAAAAAAAGGATCAAACAAGTTAGTTATGTTTGTTTCCGTGATTTCGTATTTATTTAATATTTATAAGGGAGAAAGGGGCAAAATGGACTAACGGGGCAAAATGAACCGCGGGGCAAAATGGACCCCTTGGGGAAAAAAAGTTCATATTCATACTCCAGTTTTTTCATCGTCAATCGTTTTTTTTTCTTTTTTCAGCGGTCCATTTTGCCCCGCCGGTCCATTTTGCCCCACGCTCCCCCTATTTCGGCAACAGGTATATTGGTACTCAATCTGACTCCACGGTCGCTTCGTCACCTTACGACATTGGGATGGAAATTTTAATACATACATTTGCAGCTACAGTTCAGTTTGCTGCAGTTTCTCACATTCTTTAAATTTTGACAATATTATTGCACGTCTATATTCACACGTCTCTCTTCTTTATGTAAAATGTGAGAAGGCAGAAGGTGCGACTGCTAAGAGAGAAAGAATATCGACAAAGAGAATTTATAATCCATAAAACCGAGCATACATTATGTGACTTGAGGACAAAAGTTCGAAGCCTATCAACCAGGTAATATGTTACACACGTCGATAATCGTGTAAACACTTTAAATTATAATCGAAATTTGTTGAGTTTTTTCCTCATGTGCGAAAAATCAAAGAGTATTTTTTCCGCGAAGGAATCTGTTAGGTATAATATTGAAAATAATGACTCGATTGCAATTCTGTTGAATTAATTACCTACATAATTTCCCGTGTTTATTTCCTCTATCTCTCTCTAGAAACGAATTATTCATTTACACCTGATCACATAGTAGCCGAATCTGAATCTCAAGAACAGGCATGAATAATGTCACGATGAATTTTTTTCAATTTTTTAATTACTTCAATCCGTTATCGAGACACGAACGCAACGTCTCGAGTAATATATCTCGCTGATATGTATCCTGGCAGGATGCATATACGTCAAAGTAAGAACCAACAAAGCTGACGCGAATCGATGCCTCTATGTCATCCGAGACACAAATATCGCTAATCAACGCCGTACGTTGAGCCATTCGTTATCGTTAGCTGGCAGAGAATCGTGTATTGCGGGGGCGTCAAGTGCAGACGGTAAAATCTGCGGATATAGTTTCTCCGTGTAGCGTAAGATATGCTATACCTGCATTCGTGACGTTCAACAAGTCAGGTATAAAGTTTGGCATTGACGTATTTCGTTGTTTCTTATACAGTTGAAATATTGCGTTCACAGTAAACGATACTATGGCCGTATTCATTTCTTTATTACTGTACGTCTATTCTTCGTTAAATAACTTCAGGTAGCAGGTAATTACGTCTTAGAAGATGAATATCATCTGCGTAGTTTGTTTACCAGAAACTCTGCCGAGTCTTGGAATTATTATATCTATTTGCATGGAAATGCTAATCGTGAATAGTAAAAAAGATTATTTCTTGTTTCAACAAAGTGGTAATTTTCCATCGTATATACGTGAATAGCCGATATTTTGTGCATGCAATTTATTGTTTGAATACTACGACGTACTTATTTCAATCAGACAATTACTGTGCCATAAAATTATCGTAGATTTTCGTCCGCGGTAATTCCCGTTACACGAATAGATTTTGAGGTATACGATAACGGTGATATAGAATATTTAACATCTTTTATATGAATTATCCCTGAATTTGTCAAGGGCCGACGCGTACGACTGTACATACATACGACATTTCGAAATCCACGTATTACTTCGTTCGATCAAATATTTAAAGTATAAATATTTTCCCCGACTAGGTAGGGTCCTTGGATTGAATTTGTTCTGCAGCCTATTATTACTTCGTTATTAATACCATCATACAACTGCAGACATACGATGCATTATAGATCTTTAAACAAATTTACCTAGAATAAAGCCGTCTTTTTTTTGTCCTTTCATCATATGTAACTACACCAATACATCATTCCTTCATTTAGAGCGTATATATGCACACTGACGTCCGATTCGATGTTCAAGTTTTTGCGCGGATGACATGAGAATAGACGTCGGAAATGTAAATGTATAATATTTACATTCCTGTTTGCTAATTTCATTTGGCAAATATTCAGCTGAAATACACGTTGTTAAACCCGAATGAGTGTTAGATATATGTATGTATACGGAAAAGGTGTGCCTTGGACGGAGTAACTACAAACAAGTCATACTGACCTAGTAACATGTTCAAACTTCGCGTACCTAATATGCGGGATAGAACGAAGAAGATAAGACGACGTCGCGATTTCTCTTATATTGTTAGTTAAAGTTATAAAAAATACAAGGTACACAACTTCGTGTAGACTCACAAACTATAGACACAATTAGGTATATATATCTTCTCTCACCTTTTTGGATGCGAGGTATTCCATGCCCCGAGCTACACAGTACCCGAATACCGTGAGATCTCTCGATGTCAGTGCAGCCGAATCTTCGCTAAAATTGTAGAAGTCTTGTCTGGTACGATGATCGCGTAAATAAGCAAGCAATTTGCCGTACATCACGTACTCCAGTATCAAGTAATGGGGTTCTGTAAATAAATCATTCGTATTTTAACCGAAGCCGACGTGAGGTGGAGCGTTATTCTAATAGACTGTAACAAAGTGATATACATACACACGTAGAAGAAAAAAGATATAAAAATAATCATCTAATGACTGGGAGGAACGAATAGGAAATAATTGTATCGCGATGCAAACTTCGAACTCTCTTGTGAAATTCATCAATCAACTCGAAGCTAATTATCAGCGATATAGTGATTAATGAAGCTCCGCTTGAAATAAGGCGAGACTAAAACTTTATCATCGTTTTTCGAAAACCACGTGCAACTTGAAGTTCATTTTTTTTTTTTTTTCACCACAACTTGAACTTTCGAGATAAAAACCTTAGTCAGTATTAAAGAACGTCTAACGCATTCTGGGATCGATGAGATCATACTTAGGGTATATATAGATGCACCGATGAGTTTTGTTCGACGATATATCAAACGCGTATATTTTGTGCTAAATTTAACTATTCCTGTAAAATTAATTTGAAAATGTTAACAACGTGCCTGTAGCAATTGCTGGAAATGATAGCGTGTTTAAAACAATTGACGACTCGGTATTCAGTATCTGGCTTGCATACTTAATTCAGAGTGGGCAATTTGCATAATTAGATTGTTAGTCGGGATTGAAATTCGCGCCTGCATGGTCGCTATCATTGCAAGCACGTTGAACGGCAACGAGTGCAAAAAGCTGATAAAGAATCAGCCATCTTGGAACCTTGCAGCATCATTTGGTCATGATAAAAGTAGGAGTTAATTTTATAGATTTTAATGCACTGCAGGATGGCTGACGTGAGTGGAGTCAAGTTATTCTCAGATATTTCCACGATGTTTTACTCCACGATGCATAAATGTATCATAAATAATTGTTAAACTTATTTTTATTCGTTAACTAAATCGTTGGAATAAAAATATCCCCATGAATATGTTAGCCATAAAATTATCTTTACACCTTCGCATAACCCGGGCCTATAATTATTTTCTTTCCCTAACGAGAACTCTGCACGTGAAAGCTCTATAACATTGAATTATTGAACACCATCGACGGCTGCAGTTTTACACGCGAAATTGATCTACGCGTGTCGTTCTTCATGGTATGTAGGTAATATCGATAAACAATGCGGCTACGATTAGAAGATTACGACTTGGAACCCTACGGTGCTCCTGGAAGTATTAAGGGCGTATTTATGGTGTTTTAAGACGGACATTATAGGCCCAACGAACGAGTTAGTGGGTTTGTTGTTTTTACGCCCTGATTGTATCTTACGAGAGCACTTTTGTCGGGGCTTTTCATACCTGGACTATAACTCCTTTATTAGGCGATATTCCCTGGCTAATAACTCAGGTTGGTTAGGCTGTCCATAAATTTTTTTTTTTTTGCTATCGTTGTTTGCACTCCCAATGATCCTAAATCTCAACTTCGTATTAGAGAAGGAGAGACATGCCGAGACACAGATATCTTCACCTTATGATTTCCGATCATATTATTTGTTGAACAAAAGGCTATACCTATGTGAATAATACAAGCCATAACATTTCAGACGTTCGACGGTCGGCGCGATTTAATATTGACCGAAAAGTTTATTAGCATAAAAAGTCGAGGTCATCATGACTCAGATTAGCGAGCGATAAGGCACGTATCGAACAATAATCGTGACTAATGCGAAACAATAGTGGAAGTGATATTACTACCGACTCCTTATCATCTTTCGAGGCGTACTTAGTGCGGTGCAGTGGCACGTTCAACAAATCAATATACTGAACTGTAGGTAGAAGTGAGAATAAAAGATGTCGAAAAATTCGAAGGGATGAATGCACGCAACATTTTGCTCAGAAGTCTGGAGTAAAAATTGTTTGAGGGATAATGCAGCGATTTTATTGCATCAAAATGTGTACAACGTATTATCGGATCAGGTAAGTTTGCACACTTAAAGATGCGCGCTCGTCTGTCTGATAGAAATCGAAAGAATCATGGAAACACCTTGAACACCTCGTCTTTCTTTACGTCTCGACATACGGTGCGGTGCGGTACGTCCGTTCAAACTGACTTATGCAAAAGCTTAGGCCAGAGTTTCCTGCGGACGCGAAGCTTGTAGGTGGGACATTATAAATTTATATATTCACTCTCGGTTCGATGTTAAATAATAGCATTCAACGCCCACAGTGTGAGAGATTCTACGAAAGGTCAGAGATTTTTTAATCGATGCTGTAAACGAAATCGGTTTTTTGTCCGCTGCGCTATCATCATTTTTCTGACGGATCGCTGCTTCCGGCGTCCATCAGAAAATCGACGAAGAAAATGCACGACAATAACTTGAGAATTATTCGATTTCTCCTTCCACACGATACATTTTTTTCTTTCTCACCTCATCCTCAACTCATTTTCATTTATTTCGTTTTTAACTGCCTGCGGATTCCGAGAGAGAATTCAGAGCGGAAATTCATCCCACGGTGCGACCATGACGATCAGAGACTAAATAGCCCCGAAGGAACGAGCTAACGGCGTCTCATTACGATCGCGACGAACACTGGCCACCGCATTAAGTTTTTTTTCCCTCTAAAATACGACGCGTGAATTGCTGAAATTTGTCATCACGATCCTACTAACTCTTTCCATCTTATCCAAGCACAGTTTTCGGTGATTTTAAGGCGATTAAAGGAGCCCCGTGGTGACGAAAGGCCAGAGTTTTGGGACTTAGTGGACGGCGGAAAGTGGACACAATCGAACCGCCGCGCCCGCGACAGTAGTATTTCTCTCCGGTTGCATTTTCGTAGAAAAAAAGTGGCGCCCGTTGGAATAAGTCAAGACCCGATTGTAGGCAAAAAAAAAATCGCCCACTACGTTGCGACCTGGTGAATTCTAGATCAGTGCTTCTCAATGTTGGCCATAAACTAGCGAAAGAAATCAACCCTGACTGAAATCAAACCACGTTTTAAATTCGGGTCACAAACGGTACATGTAGGTCATAGCCATGCGTACCGACCGCTAAAGCTATTGAGAAGTGGTAATCAAGTCTCTATCTTTCCCCGAAGAGATACGTTCGCGTTTTTATGGAGATATGTACGAATAAATGATCTAAGGCTGAGGGAAGTTGGTCTAAATAAATTATAATGATGGTAAGTTTTACGATGTTCAGCCGGCTAAGTTTTGATACTAACGTTTCATAGGACCGGAGGCATTCAAGTCAGACCACCGAGATTCCGTGGTGTAAAACTGGCCTGATTGACGAAAAACAAAAAAAAAAGAACTAATAATTCATATCTGTCATAAATTTCGCTCTCCAGTCACATACTGTATAAAATAATGCACAGGAAGCCCTTTGTTGTTGGCAAACTTTCAAACATAGCTTTCACGAGTCCGGAATGAGTTTTTGACAATGGAGCTTCTCCGCAGCGCACAATTAGATCGTGAATTTGAAAGTATGATCCTGCACACGTTAATCGTGCTGGATAATGTTCTAGAGTAGGTACGTTCATGGTATGGGCGAGGCCAGGTCACAAATATGACAGTCAAAAATGAGTTAATAGTTTAAAAATGTGGCGTATGATTCCATACCCGGTTGTACATGTGAACACGTAACGAATCGATTTAATCGAAGACTCATTGCTTTCGAAAACATATTTTTGCTCAGATGATGCGATCGAAGATTGACGATTTATGAGCGGCTGATTCCCCGACAGAAATAACGAGGAAATATTGCAAAGGTAATTATCTAAATTAGTGAATTATTAGATTGGCAGTCATTACTGATATTGACTGCTCGATAGTTTCTGCGCAATTATTATCATTCGTGCAATTGCGTAATTCTGGTTTTTCACACTGAATTTATTTAAAATTATTGCGATTTGTTTTCGTTATGGTAAATTTCTGACGACTCATTGCTGCTGAAGCTATTAAATTCTTTTTATGACTCTCATTATTATTGAAAAAAAGCTCGGTAGCTCGTCCCATACGCGAGATATCGAGGTCTCGAATATTGCCCATATCGAATGACAGGATGTAGGGAGTGCAATTTTTATGAACATTATTAACCAATATTTTCTGCGTATTTACGACGTGGGAGCTGGGGTGAGACTTTATGCATCTTTGATGATTATTGTAAAAACAATATTTGTAATTTTCATAACAGTTATCTGCAATGAAAATTGATTTTTTTTCTTTTTTACATTCAAAACTTGTTTGTCCGATAGAAAATCTCTCTAATAATAAACTGGCAAATGTTTTGTCGACCGTTTCGCATTTCGCACAAAGGTTTGATCGACGCCATTGCATATTTGTTGAAACAGGTGACGCAGGTATAGGTCTACCTGTCTACTACCAGTCGCGTTCAAATCTTAGTTAGGAAAATATTATCATTACATTAACATATAAGTGGAGGTGGATTAGCTGAGCATTTGCCATACAGTATTAAACGCATTCGTTGTCAAGTTGTTGAACGCCATAATGAGAAGGTGCGCAGAAATATTCATTCGCCTTATGCACCTCTGCGCTTTAAAGGACACGACAGTTTCTTTTGCTATCTCATTGATGGCGGTTTCATGATACGCGCGTTCGCGAATAGTTACGATAATTTTTATAGAAGGATAAATGAAAGGGGGAAAAAAAAATGGAAAAATGGAAGAATGGACAAATTGATAATATCAAGGTCATAGAATCTACACATACCTTCTTCCGTGCAACAGCCGAGAAGTGTGACCACGTTTGGATGGTTACCCAACTGTTGCATGATTTCAAGTTCCCTAACCAAATCTTCTTTCTCCCTCGAAGAGGCACCTTCCTTGACGGTCTTTACCGCTACGAGTCGCGTCGTGCCCTGGTGACCCGTCAGGTCATCGGCCTCGGCTTTCCAGACCTGGTGAAAAACAGAACCAAGCCCGATTACCCAGTGAATATATCCAACGCACTGCACTTTGCATAATCACTTAACGACCAGTCTTCGCGTACGGAGTGATCAACACATGTACACGTATGTAAACTCGCGACGGTTCAAAGTATGTACCTTGGTAACGTGATGCTCTGATATTTCAATCAATAAACACCATAACGTTGTAGAAAATCACCTTGGGGCGCGAAGCAATTCAATGAAACGAATCACTGCAGCTTTCTGTTCAGATTATACCACCTACCTATGTGCATGTTAATATGATTCCATTTGAATCCCAAATAGAAAATCACTCAGAAATTACTCTAAATAATTCTGCTCCAGCCGCAGAATGAAATACAGTTTTCATTATCGCATACAATACTATGCGTATAACATATAATATATTATGCGTATCCCTGTCTGACCTAATGTTCCGATATGCCCTGGGGCCCCAGACCCCCCAAAATTGGATAAATGCAAATGAGCTCGAAAGTCGTACACAGAGGGTATATTTTATGTGATGGCATAGTCAATTTACCTGACCGAAGTTTCCTTGACCCAGGACTGTCTGCAATCGAAGTTTATCCCTCGGGAATTCCCATCTAGACTCTTGGGTTGGTGGTGGTGGTGGTGGTTTTTCCGCCTCGTGACACTGAAAAGAAAGAGTGTGACAGTTATAGAATAGTAGTAGATTACGCAACTAGTGCGCAAAATAGGTGAATCCCGCACGAATCGAATTTTGCGCACGCTGTTAGGAAAAAGTTTCTTTTTTCAACCTCTGAACAAAAAAGGAATGGATTTGACAATTTGTTTTCCACTAAAGAAGTTGAGAGGATCGACTTACCAAGTGCTGTATTCGAGGCAGTTTTGTTATAGCCTTTTCAATCGACGTCTTGAAGTCCCCGTTTTCAAGATTCAATGCGTCTTTTCTACAGCTTATCTCTGACGACGTATCTGACTCTTCCAGCATCTGTGCAGGCCGAGCCAAGCAAAGTAAAGTAAAGTTTAAAGTCTCATCATAGATCCGTTGCACGTGCCTTCACTATTTCATTAATTCTGTTTTAAATTGCCTTCCCGAGTTTCGTGTAGCGGTTTATACTTCCAGAGTGGTAGTTAAGAATCGCGGGAAAGATAAACGTAATGTAATCCAGTAACGGTACAAAAAATTCTTGCCTCAAGCTACCAAGAAAGCATATATACACATGGTATATATGCGTGCAGAGTTTAAATTTTTGTTTAGTAAATAATTAACGAACGTTCTGCAGCTGCGATAATTCAAAGAACGACTATAACAGGAACAAAAAAGAAATACGACCGATAAATCGTTTTTTGAATAATCCGATTTGGTCACTGTGTGATGTTTGATGGCATATCGAGTAGGTTAATGAGACACACGTGTTTCGTGGTGACTCGGTCACCTCGTTTAATAGTCAACGTAAGAATGACGTCAGTAACGTTCATCGGCGACTTCTAGTACATGATTCTAGTCATCTTTGTTCGCTGCGCTTGTCGTAGTACTCAACGTATCAATTTTGCGAACGAATAGGTATTTGTAAGCGTTTGCCAGTGCGGCTGAGGTGAGTGAAAATATCCTTTAGCACGTGACGAATCTGATCGTAAAGTTAGCCGTGCATAAATGAAATTAAAATGAAAAGGCTGTTGAACAAGCGTAGATGGCGACATAAGATTTTGAAAAGAAAGGATCATTAAATGATAAGAATGTACCCCGCAAGGCTAAGCGCGAAGTTTCGTTCCGTTTAGTTTTGCAACGAAAGTCAATGGGACCATTGATGCTATGAAAGTGACGCGAAGTGTTCAATTCAAGTTGTGGCATTGACGTAGTAGCACACCTGTTGTTGCCAAATTGAATAGAGTCTGTTGGAATACTCGTAATGCGAATCGACAATAGATATTTGTAATTGGACGCCCACTTTTCATACATGTGTTACACAACAAGCTTCATGCTTTCATTATTTATAAAACAGAGTCGCCATTGTCATGAAAAGAAGATCAGAAGTGGCGTGGAAAAGAATAAAACAGAAGTATAACAGAGCTTACAGATACAGGGAAGAATTTGTGCCTCGTGAAGCGTGGAATACTTTTTTTATTCATTTTATCATCCGAGAAATATGAAAAAATATATAAATATCGCTGCAGCAAACGAAGGGGAACGTACATAATACATAAGCCAGAGTTACAGCGTTGGTAATGGGGTAGTCTGCTTCACCTTATACTTTGGTACTCTACCATCGATGCTCTTATAGTACTACGAATAAAAGATAAATACGGAACAATCGAGAGCACGGCTACAAAGCTGAGAATCTTCGGGGCATACTATGATGGAAATGATATAATAACTGTTGTCACAATGATGAAAAAAGAGATTGATATCGAAGGTAATTTACCTTGCGGTTTCTTATAATCAGTCTTCTTAAGATCAGTCCAACACCAACAGCGATTGGGAAGACGACGAGAGTAACTAGGATGTAGCTGACGACAGCAACCGTCTCCTGAGTAGCAATAGTATCTCCTTCATGTCTCTTCGAGATCACTTCGTTACTAATGTTTACTGGGTCTCTGGGTCTGGGAGATAACAAACTCGAGCCAAAATATGTGGTATTCACTGTAGGATCAAACGCGGAAGTGTTCAAGTTGGGTACAGGAGTTTGATGAGCGTGTTTATACCGAGTTCTGTTAGTACCAGCGCCGGTCGTAAAGTTGTTTCCTTTATTGGAATACGAAGGCCCTGCTGGTTCACGAGCGCCTTGATCTTCCTTGTGTCGCGTCGAATTGTCTGGCTTGTTTAACAAGGAATCAGGAAGTCGTTTTGCGCCAGGATTGTGGCCGGGGATAGAAGCATTATCGTCAATCTTAGTTTTCGCTATTTCTTCAGCAGGTACTGAACTTGCGGTTGGCAAAGACGTGGTAACTGAATCCAACCCTTTTTCATTTGTTTCATCATTTTTATCAACAACCGGAAGTACTGCGTGCTCGGTTTCAGTTCCGTGGGAGGACGGGCTTGTCGCAAGAGAACTGGTTTCGTTAAAGATCGAAGTAGTATTGTACAGGTGCATAATGGGCAGGATATCATCCTTATCTTTTGTCTTGTCCGATAAATTTCGACCCCTGACTTCCGGCGATCTTTCTACACTCACGGTTCGCTGACCATCCCAATTTTCGTCGGACAGTGAAGCGTTGAATTTCGCACCTCTCATTGCCGATTCACCTTCAACTTCAACTTCAACTTCACCTTCACCTTCACCTTCACCTTCATCCTGAGACTGCTTTGTTGGCATTTGTACTTCTGGCTTCAAGGTGGTCACCACTTCTGGTCTCATAGTATTAGACGCTCTATACATCTTTTGAATTTCCGAAGGGCTTAGATTCTGCGCTATGCCAAAGGGCCTGTTTGCTTCCGTAAGATTCGTAGTCCTCATTACTGGAACTTCGGTTACATACTCTTCAGTCGTCACAGGATTACCATCTCTATCCGCAACCTTCTTTACATTTGAGATCATCCATGGGGTGACCGGAAAAAGCGACGGAGGCATTGTGCTTTGTACTGTTATAATTTCTTTGGGTGAGGTCGTGGACGTTTCTAATTTCCGATCAGTAGTTCCGCTTCCTGCTTCCATCGGAGTACCACTAACGACTGCATCTCGATCACTGGGTATCGCGCTAGCACCAACGTCACTAGGATTAGATTTACTATTGTCGGACTCAACTTTGGTGGTCTCGACACTGACTTCGCTAATACTGCCGGGATTCGCGTCCCCGTCACTTTTCAACGTGTCAATATTTTCTCCGCCTTGTTGCAGGGTCGTCAATTCCAGAGGTGTCATAGTAATATCTAAAACCTGTACGTCAGGAGCAGCGTGACGATCCGTCATATCGGAGTACTTTTTTAACGGTTGTTCCGCGAGCATATCTGGGGTAATTTTACCACTGTTTTCCTCAAAGTTACGTTTTCCATTCACTCCCTGAGGATCTTCGGATTTTCGGGAGGAGGTATGATTCTGCATGACATTATCCGTGGGCTGTTCAGACTGCAATGACTCATTAGAGGTTTTCGACGTGCCTGATCGAGTCCCACTTGAGTTATTAGCCTCTTGTTTTGGCATGGATTGTCTCGCAACTGAGTCACTAGCTTCGTTTTTCATTGACGGATGTCTTCCCTGATTTTGGAGCACCCTGAAGTAATGTCCACGGGCTTGATCCCGACGACGCGTTACCTTGCCGATAACCTTATCGCCGATCAATTCGTCACTGGATCTCTGGTTCAGCACAGCACTAGCCGATTTTTGCAGCATCCGTTTATCCACGTCCTGAAGATTTCCTACAACGTGTTTCTCGTCTTCTATATCGGCCGAAATCCGACTCCCTATTCTCTGGGACAGAGCGTCCGCACGAATGCTCTCACCGACTTCCGAGTCCACGACTTTTACCGCAGTCTTGTTTACTTCGAGTGGCGTTCGTATCGAGGTTGCACCGCGGGATGCTGCGTCTGCGTCTGACCTGGGACCGTAATCCCCACTACGATGGTTTACCTGATCCCCCACCAATGTTGTAACTCCTTCAGCCGCTGAGCCGGCACTGAGATCGGACCGGGACCGCGTCGCCACTATACCGCTCGACGAGCCGTCGCTTATCTCGGCAGTCCCGGCTGGTGCGGGGCCCTGCTGCTCGCCTTCCTCCTTGCTGCTTACCCCAGGTCCGGAGTAGTTGCGCAACCGTCGCGTCACGTTGGTTATCGTGTACGCGTACACGTGTTGTTGCGCCGGTAGGACGACAGGTGGGGAACCACCTGGAGACGCCAGGTTAACGCGATCGTTGTTGACTTTTGACGGACTCTCCTCGGTCGAAGTATCACTGATGATTATTCCGAGTGTAGTCGTTTTCTCGTTTCCAGGTGAATCCGTCGACGAAATTGGAACCAGGGTGCCAAGGTTCTCGTCCTTGAAGTCAAGAGTCGTCAAATTTCCCGATTGATATCCTGACGAGTGTCCATTAATTAATCCTCGATTTTCGTCCTCTAAGATCGTCTGTCGCGATTCGGGTTCGTCAGTTTTTGACATCGCCTTTCTCACCTTATTTTCTTTCAGTCCTGTCCTGTAGTTGGTCCTTGTGATCAAGGAGCCGTGCTCGGTTGTCTCGTTTGATATCTGGGTCGAGATGGCTGCATTCCTAGATGCGTTAGAACCGTGGGATGTTGAATTTCCTTTTTCTTGGTCCTGCGTATCGTCGAGTACCACACCGCGCACCTGGTGTAGCACTGACGCGTGAGCGGACTGGTTCGCAGGGTGCTCCTCGTTGCGGGAACCGTTTTCGCTCTTCAAGATAGTGTCGTCTTCCGATACATTCTTCGTCTCTGGTAGGCCGATGACGTTTGAGACGGTCGTGGGATCGGCAGGTTTGAGTGGACTCTTTCTGTAATATAAACTACTGGCACTCGGGATCCTGAACCCGTTCTTTATTTTTGGGATTTTGTTCCTCTCCACGGTTTGCCTTTCCACGGCGATATTCATCTCCTCATTTATGATCTCTTCGAGCCTTGGGACCGGGACTGGAGTAGTCATGCTGAATCTTTTCATGGAAAATCGTCTCCTCGAGCTGACGATCGAAGGCGAGGTTGGCGTCATCTCCAAAGAATTACTGCTCGTAGTATTCTGCGTTTCAGGGCTCAGTTTCTGACCGAAGTACAGAAACTGCGTCATCTCTTCGATAGGAACGTTGCTCTCCACTGGTCTGAAGTGTTTATACAAGCTCTCAGACATGATCACCGTGTTGTTATTCTTTCGAGGATCAGGCTCATTGATAGGCATCGTCTTCGTAGGGAGAATCCTTTGTAGATTTCTGCTCGTGGAAGAGTAGCTAGATCTCGAAATCCCCGACGATAGTTTGTGCCTGACTTCTGGTCCAGTTGTAGTTCTCTCATTATAGCCCAGACCTTTAATTTCCATGGTCTCCTTGATCAGTTCCGGATTCGTAGAGGTCACATTTTCGATCCCTCCAACGAGGCTCAGCTCCTTCTTAACGAAAGTTCTGGTTAACGGTTCGGGAGCTTCTTCCTCGACGATCATTTCTGCCTTTCCGCCGGTCGGCGCCGTGATGTAGAGGCCATGTCTCGACTCTTGGACCTCCAGGACGTCAGTTATGTCCTTTGGAATGTGACCACGTGGTCGAGGCATAGTCACGCCTCGCAGTTGGTCGCTTGGACGTTGTCCCAGAACTTGGCGACGTCTAGCTGCCAGGATATTCCGAAGAGCTTGTTCCCTTTTTGCCTTAGACGCGGGCGGCTCTGCGTGCAAAGACATTCGACTCTGGCGTTGATTCTCGCTGGAGGAATCTGTAGCGAAACAAAAAAGAAAGACAAATCGTTATTACTTCAGATAAAACCAACGTCATAAAATATAAATCTTATAACACTAAAGCGTGAAACTGCTCGAGGCGATTTCACATAGGTGAACGAACATTGCTTTTGACAGTTGGAATACGGTACTGATTAATTCAAATCAAGATGTCGAACTAACGGTAAGTTTTGACGATAGGACGTGTTTAATAACGGCTTCCTCCGAACCGAGGCAAACTCGAAGTCTCGAATCGCGTGGCATAATAAGTAGGGGCAAATAAAAGTCCAATTAATTCCGACACCGGAGTCACTGCTCGTTTTCAGATATCAGATGACAGATCGGAACGAGAAGAACCGTCCGGGAACAATAACGACTATACTTTGCAGGGTCAGAGATAAACTTGCCGTTTGTTCGGGCTTGTTTAGGGTTCAGTTGACGCGAGACAGTTTATACCGTTAATTTTCTCTGCCCGTTGTTCGTTTGTTTCTTTCATTCCTGATCGTCATGCTCGAGATGTTATCCGCTGCCACATCTATCCTCTTTTTTTTCTCCTACCCGACAACCGGAACAATAACCATAACATTGATATTTTTTGTTCCTTCGAACTAAATTGTCAGAAGAACATGGATAATATCTGCTCATCATATACCCCAAGAATTATACCATCCATTATGCTTATGCCAGAGTCGCTGCTCTAACTACTATTAGAATTCATTAATCGAATAATATGCGACTAGTTTGCCCACGCCCATTTCTGACCGCTTGAATCAAGTCTTCGATCAGGTCTTGCCAGATGTGGGCCTAGTCCCAGCTTGTATCTATCCTTAACTGTGCCACTGCGTGCTGGTAGCTATGAACGCAACGAGTATGAGATACTAGTTCAAATTTCAAGCCAATACTAAATGAAGTCAGACTGAGCATTTCAGAGGTTACTGCACGTCAATGGCATGCAGTCGGTACCGAAGTGTAAAAAACTTTAATACCAGATGCTCAGTAGACGTGGGGCAGCGACTGTTCGTATTGAGATCGCGATCGGGACAGACGCGGAATCGCTTCGCATGGATTCGAATTTAAATATTATCCAAGCACGATGGAGCTTGAATACTTGATCACTGTCAATGGAAGCAGATCGTGGATCATGGATCACGAATCATAGCAAGAACCACTCAACTCGGTATATACAGCCACACTGATCCACAGAAACGATCCTAAGATTTTTATCCACCATATCTACGAGGTGGGCCGATCACGAAAATGACTCGCCGAATATTTTTACACGCCAATAGACCAGCTGCCGTGCGACTCGACTAATTTGCATACTAAGTCATATTGTGCTGTCCGTTTTTACCACCTCCTAAAGCGATTTTATTATTTATCTTCCTCAGTACATATTCCGGTCTGTATGTATGATCGTGACTTTAATCGACTCATAGATGCTGTTTTATCCGAGACATCATGTGGCCAAGTTCAAGGCAAATTCCCTCTTTGATCTTGTGTCCTTAACCGCCTCTATAGATGAATTGTCAATTTAGGTTTGGACCGATCAGATCGTGAGTCGGCGCACGAACAACTTACCAAAACTCTACACACGAAGTCTGCAAGATTCAAGAATGTGTCTACATGGATATATTATGACTCATGGTTAGAATCAACTAGAACAAGCTCAGAAATAAAAGCATTCGCAACTCAGTCAGTGCGAGTCAGCAGTAATTATAGACGCAGATAAAATCGGTCGATTTTTTTGCTCACTCGATTATTGTGACTTGGCGCATGTGTACGAGAGGCATAGGTCAGAATACCGGGTCATTAATCGGCGAAAAATGTACCTTACGTAACTGACTGAGGAGTTTCGAAGCCGCACATTCATTTGACGGGTGTCCAGTCCCACTAAACCGAGTGTGGATTGCGCCGAGGGGCTTTTGCAACGTAACCAGATTCACGTCCTGCCATAACTTAGGTTTTTGCTCGCGTTACCAAATCGCAGAACGCTTTACCCCAGCCTTCACGTATGTGGCAGTATCTCTGTGTAACGACACCACCTTCGGGGCCGTGGATGGTACAGGAGCAAGGGAGCGATCGCTTCTGTCACACTTTATTTTGATTACAGACTCCACGATGTACGATCGAAAGTGACCTGCGCGTTTAATGGCCTCCAAAATAAATTCGCAGAACTCTAGTTTATGAGTTTCGATACTGAGAACCCATGTGTGATTAATTATTCGGTGATCGAGAAGAGGTAGAAACTACGTCATATAGTGTTTCCGTAAGGCTGTTCTAGGCGACTCTTGGATGACCTGGTGCACGGCCCTGAGTAGATTTGAGATGTAAGAGAGGCTTGTGACCGTATATCATAGCTGTGTGACGGGTAACCATGTCCTTAGCACCTGAGATGCCATTTCGCAGAAAATAGAGGGAATGAAAACGTTGTCCAACTACTACAGGCGTGCGGTTAACGTAAGCGATAAGGTCTTCTGGTCGTCGGAGATTTCTCGAGTCTTGCAGGCAACCGTTTGACTACATTATCTTGGCGAGCGAGAATTTCTTCTTTGCCCCCAAGCCGAGAGCTTGAACGATCCCCGAATAATGAACCTGCAAACTCTATGATTTATGACGGCGATAAAGTCCAGCGTTAAAATCAAAGAGTCGAATGTAAAATTGAGATATTCCCTTTCACAAAGTGAATTCTATTATTCAGATAAGCCCCGAGTCTTAAAAGTGTTTAGATGTACTATTTTGTGAATCCGAAAACCCGTATGTGTCCAAAGTATTTGCGTGTTTTGGATGAGGTTAAAAAATGATTTGTGTCGTTCCCCGTCAAGCACATTCGTATTCCTCGTAAATTTGGTACTAAAACCTACAGCCTTCGGCGCGAATTGCCAATTAATATCGCCCTGGTTGGGCCCTCTCGTTTAGAAATCGACCACCTCAAGTTCGCCGAATAAATACGATTTGCTTGTGTTTCGCTTCTTGCACGGCCGAGGTTCGTGCTCCACTTTTTCACGGCGGTCAGTCGGTCCTCGAAGTTGGCTTTTTTGACCCTAGTATAAGTCTGCAACGTGACCACGTACAGCGAGGCTCATAATATTTTATCGCAACACGTGTATAAGGAAGGTCAGTGCTGATTCTGTTCTTCCAGCAAATCTCTACGGGACCAACAAGCTACCGCTGCGAAAACAACGGTGTCATCTTCCCGATCTGGCGGATGCATCACATGTTATAGGCGGCAGGATATCTTGCATCAAATATAATTCACTCGCGTACTTGACCGACAGTTTCATCATTTTTGAAGAAAAATCATCGAACCTTGTTAGGAGATGATATTAATCGCAAAGAACATTTCACTGTTACAGTTTCGCATGCACAATATTCTATAGTTCTTCGAAGTCTTGGTAAAAGAAGAGATAACCCTTCGGGTTATTTTCTATCTTTGAATATGATCTGATAGTTTATACCGAGGCCTTGGCCTCCTGAAGATCTAGATGTCACGACAATTGCACACGACGACGGCTTAATATTATTATCAGAGAAATTGTACACTCCTTAGCAAAAGTATCAGGCTTGATCGTGGCATTGAACCTCCTCGACGACACTGATGGATGTCGTGCTAGGGAAAACTGGTTGAACACGTTCAAGTCTTGAAAGTACACGTACCTACAACTAGTCATGGTAAAAGTGGCTCGTCCTTAAGCGAAGAACTAATTAAAGGAATCAAACTTAAAAGGTCAATGTATTTTGTGTACGAATATGTTTGACGGGGTCCGTGGCGATGTGGTGAAAATTTCAAGACCGAGTAGGTACCAATCAGGTTGTAATTCTCAACGGTTCGCAAATGAAATTTAAACGTTTGGCCGTGAATGAATTTCTATAATAAAATTAGTTCACCGCTGTCTAAAAGTCTATAATAAATCCTCACTGCCAGTATGAAATTTGTCCGTTTTGGTATCAACTCGGACTTCAGATCGCGCCTGGTTTACAGACAAAACTTAAACCTCCTTTGCGCCAGCGTGCACTGGCGCCTTATGTAAGCAAGATGCGATCACCGTTCCGCCAATTTGACGCAATCAAGGTCTTCGCGTAACTAATCTGAATAATATCTTGAAAAATGCAAATTGCACCGATTGTAAGAGATACCTGCAGAGTTACACGCTTCTCCAAGTTTCTACGCGTCCGGAGATTCTCTACGGCAACGAAGATGCATATAAGAAAATAATTCAAGAACTTGAGGCGAAAATTATACATCCTCATAGGCCACGCAATTACAAAAATATTATTATTCTTCATTCGGTAAGAAGCACCGTCTGAAAAAACCGTGCCAAAAGAAGAAAAAGAAGACTAAATTGCCATACTAATACACGTGTGCGATTCGGCAAGAAACATTTCCCGTAGAAGTCAGTGACTTGATTTTGATCAGGCGACAAGTTAATTGTTCCATTGTTTGAAACAGTTTAATTATTACGGATGAGTACAACGACAAGCAAGAAATCCAAAGCTTTGCCAAAGAAGAATATCTTACGTGCCATGTGTAAATGATTCGGAATGAATTTCTTTCTCTGTATATAGCAGGTGTAACCGTACAGACTTAATTGATCAGTTGGGTTAAGAATTTTTTGTTCGATCTCTCAGTAATTGCAGGCGACATCAAAAACGGGACCACTCAAACCTGCTTGGTTCTCCATAATGTATATGCACGAATCAAACCCTGTGTGCATCGACCAATACCTATACATTTAACACGTTAAGGTTTTACAGTTATTTCAAGTTCCATGATACAATTTTATTTTTCCACTCTTTCAAGTCTCTATCTACTTCATCCTTCGTGCATTGCTCCGAAATGCATTTCAGTGCAGGCATAAGGTACACGAGTACCTCTACATTATGCTATATGCTCACACCAACAATCAACTAACGAAAGAACAGCCGGTGTGTGCGTCTTCCATGGAGCGTACATCCGTTTCCGGTGGTAGTGCCGCCGGGCAGAGGACACTCCGGTCATCGCGCACGCACAACCTCGCGGTAATAGTTATGTAATGGACAAACAATTCGAAATGTATAGGTATGGCGTAGCTATACATATGTATTATTGTATACAGCGCGCCATGATCGTATCCAATAGAGTGCCGCGATTTCCATTTACTGTTAACGAAAAACTTTAAAAAAAAAGAAAGAAAGAAAAAAGTAGAACCCTCCCGGGCTAATCATCATCAAACGTTTGTGCTCGTCCATTTATATAGGAGCTGCTTTGTGACATGGAAAATTGACCCATCCGTCATCCTGTCCAGCTATACGTCCGAACGGACGTCCTTGTTCTCAATGAACAGATGTTTCCAGTAAACGTTGCAAAATAATTTGTATGTTTAGACGTATCAGTCGTACATACCTAGATGGGTATAAAAATGACTGTTGTAGTGTTGTTCCGTCAATCGGAATGACGCGATTTGCCAAATTCACTTCTCTTGTATATCGCAATATCCACTCAGTCTTATCTACACTGTATAATGCGTCGGTTTTTAGCACCGCGTCTGAATCACAATATGGCGAGAACATTTCTTATAATATTATATTTTTTTAGAAACGATTATAAGCTCATAGCTGATTGATCTGTACCTTAATCCAGCCGAGTTAGCCAGTCTTCTGATGAGTGCAAATATTGACCGGTTAGCATTTTATTTTCATCACATAATATGTAAGCGATAGAAATTGATTCGACACCATCAAGAATTATTACAAAAAGAGACGACGCTGCACACATATATGAAGTTTCAGATGTGCAAATTGCATTTCGTAAAGTTTTCCGTGACCCAAAACCAACTGCAGTAGTTTCTAAATATCGCACAAACGCAAGGCGACGTATAGATACGGGTGTAGGGTATGTCATTAAAAGTTACGAAGTGAAGCAGTTATTATACCCCATGAAAGAGCTCGCGATCTATTTCCAGATAGATATGTGTATCATGTAGTGCACCATGTACATATAGCAGTTATAACTGCTTCTGGGTTAGGAACGCGGGAGTGCATATATACCTAGTGGATGTCGACGCTGCAGTTACGTTGCGAGATTACATCGACCCCGAGGCCGTTATGTAAGGTTTTCCTGAATCGTACAATAGGCAGAGGGATCCATTAAATCGTATGCAAATGCAAAATGGAACAATGGACAAGGAGGAATAGGTGAATAGATCGCGTAGTTTCTTGCCCAGTGTCGTTACTATGGACGCTGCGAACGTTTCCTACATGTCGCAAGTAGCAGTCTCATTGTGATTTCTTGTCCACTGACAATAGATTCGTCTTTGAATATCGAATCGCGATGTTCATACGATTGGAACTTTGACATATGGATAAAAAACAAGCAGCATGGGTATCGAGTACTTTGAATTAACGCTCGGAGTCGTGACCTCCCAGCAGTAAGTTGTGATTTCAAATTTGCGGAGGTCATATTTTACGTCGAGGGGCGGTAACTAATTAGTTACATTGTAATTATCTTCCAGCACGAGAATCGCTGACGTAATTAAAAGAACGAAACGGAAACGTTCGGTCCCCGTAAAGATCTAAAAGCCTTGAGGCAAGTTCCCATGTTTCACGATCAAGATCAAGATCATTGACTCGCGGTGAACTCGGTGGAATCTTCACGGAATCATCACGTGCAAAATAACCAAGACATAGCAATGCCTGCGCGGCCCCCTTTGTGGAAGTATCGGAATCATCATTGGACCTTCATTGCTGGAAATGTCAACTCGTGGTGTTCAATTAGACTTACTTGACAGGTCATGCGAGAGAACCAGCTTTACACTCCTCCGCGCCCATTTATTTCATTTCAGTATCCCACTTTGTCTGTTCTACATCAAACACCGAACATCATGCCTTGCAGGCTTCGGAAATACCATCATAAATATGGTCATAATATCCTAGCCAAATGATGACTGAATTGTTGTATGAAAGATTGAGAGATATCAGCGTCGACGGCTTTTATGTGCATATCACGATCGAGCCTTGTATTCAACTTTTTTTTTTGCCAAAAGTGTCTGCAAATATATTCATCAAACCTATTTGACAGGCATTGACGGAATGGATACCGCCCAAAACCAATCGTACTTCTGTTTATAATTACGTTTCTATGCCGAATGATCATTGGTTGAATTCGCATGGAATTATTATTGGGTGAAAACTACTTTTTCACTGTGTAAGAGCTGGCGTTCATCTCTATTGCCACAAAGATCATCACGTATGGTGTTCAATTAGCTAGACTCGACAGGTAATAAGAGATGCAGGTCCGCCTCCTGCCCATCATTACATCTGTCTTACTCCTCGGCCCTTTTTTCCCGACATATCAACATCAAACATCGAACGTTGAACCTCAACTTAGCGGAAAGAAACTTGAATGATATTCCACTGCTAGTTTATCGTATAATATATGCTAATAAGCTCGAGGGATCTCGTCATGATTCTCGGTTTATTGATTATTGATTTACGAGCTAGTTAATTCGCAGAAGGATCAAATCTGTACGAGAGAGGGCATAGTTCCCGATTGCAAAAGCTCATAATAGGCCTAATTATATGATGGCTAACGAGAAACTGTGTACCTTGCCACGGGGTACTTGTAACAGTCAAAACTATTCGCGTCTGTAGCCACTAATCACTCCGTATCTGCTAGAACAACGAGAGATGTTGATTTATATGAACCTGTTATAGGTATACCCGTACTGAGAACTTTATCACTGATCATTTTTCTCTCCCGATTACACAGTCCTTGTTTCGTTTTTTCCGCACCGTAGTTCCATACGTCTTCGTACTAGCCAAAGCGGCTTATAAGCACAGCGTATTTCGTGCGTCTATCAATTAATTACTTGATCTCGTATCGTTATTCGCGTACTGCTTTCTCAAGGCTCGTGTACCGGCTGTTGTTTTATTCGTATAAACCTTTTTTATTTTATATTACAAACAACGCCGTGCGTGGGGGACTGTTACAATGATGATAATAACACTCACTGATATGCAGCTACAAAGCCAAGTTGAATAACTCGCGTTAATTATTAGAAGATCTTTATAATGAAGATGAACACACAAGCTTACCTTGATTGTTTCCGAGTAATTTCCGATTGCTCGCATGCCACACGCCTCGCAAACCCAAGAGTACCATCTGGGCTTCTCGATCTAATCTCAGGGTCGTTTCTATGCGGTAGAAATGTATACATACGATATATCCGCAAGAATTATCGGTTTCGATTATTAGAACTCTAAAGTTACCATAAGTTATATTAAACGTAGGGAAATTAACTATCGACCTTTATCGAAGGTCATAGTCATTACCCATCTCTTAGATCCTTAATCGCTTCACACAAATCCTGTACAACATCCTATTCACGCTACGCGAACGCGGATTTATTTAATTCGAATTCGCTCCTAAAATGCTAATAAGTTATGTTACTCATGCAGTAATAGTCACCATGCCTTTCATGCCGCAAATTTTATTGATATTGCTTCGTTTTTTTTACGTTTGCCAAATTTTTTTACACTAAGGGACGGGTTGCCGTCCCGCTGAACAATAGAGACATGCTAATGGTTCTTATGACGCTAATTACTATTCGCGAGGCGTCTCGTCTCTCTGGTTGTTCCTCCGACGCAGGACAAAGACTCTAAGCATACAAAAATCAATACAACGTTCAAGTTAACCGGGGTGGGTATATTATCGCGGTAAATCTCAAGGCATCAAACTCTATCCGATGACTAGGTACACCAACGATCACGAAAAGAAGCCATTGTATTGTATTCCTGGATGTCGGGTCACAGCTCTGTGTTTCATGTCAGACCTTGAAGTTGGTTGGCAAAGTACCCATATGCTACAACATGATGTATTGTTACGACTTTACCAGGCCCACAATGTGTTTCGTTATGTTTTCCAGCACCTAAGCGGGAGAAGAGTACTTCCAAAATTGGTAGTGTTGTTCAGCCTGATCATATCTTCAGAAATGGTAATGATAGAAACGGTCGAAGACAGTTACGTCCATGAAAGCTATAGATGGAAGTCATTCAATGTGGAATTGCAAATATCTGTTATACCTTAGACAGCCATTCAGTTCATTTAGTTTATAAGAAATCTTAACAAACATGAGGTTTGGATTTATTTTTAACAATAGTGCTCACGATATTATCGGTGTCAGTGATTAATGCATCCGATGTACAAAAAATGTACATAGCATTTTGCGCCGTTGACATTTCTCCTCGCATATACATATAGAAACTGGGTTCTTTACATTCCAAAGTATGGTCACTTGGGATATAATTCTCAAATCAAACAGTGGATACAATAGGGTGTCTGTCTCGATGATTCTTTGCCTCAAGTCACTTGCTGCAGATGCTAATTAATAGCGTGGCTATCGTGGCTATTCTTAAATTTTTTCACCCCGGAAGTTCTAATTGAAATCAACGATTTACCAAGCGTCATATTTATGCCTTCGGGTAACTTAAAGCCAGTTGCGAATGAATTATTCCCTGATCAAATGAGATTTTGTTAAAGTCATTTCGTTAGGTGATTTGCAAATCGTTACGCAACTTATCGCTTCTCCTGTTGTTAAGATATGACCATGTCAGAAATGTGATCGATGGAATTGTTATGACATTTAAAGTATCGGTATAAAATGAAGCTTCCACCTTGATACCTTGCTTCTATACAAAAGCTATTAAAAATCTTGGTATCGTAATGGACAGATGTTAATGCACGTGCAAACATTCTTTTGAAATGATCAACATTCTGACTATGGCCTCAAGACAGCCTTGTTCACGCGTTTAACCTCTTCCAAGGCTACCGGCCTGCAGAGTTAAGAACCGAGAACTGCAGAGAGTGACCAGCCGCAAAGTTGGCTAAACAAACGAACGTTTAACCTCTAGAGGCGTAACCGTTTAAGACCTCTCTATGCCTCGCATCACGTCTAATGGAAACTATTTGCAACAAGAGCTTTCAGTCAAGTTGCGTTCACTTGCGTTCTGTCACGTTCAACGGCAACATTATATCGCATAGGTTCACGGAAACGATAGGTCGAGATCGGTAGCTGCGAGAAGGTTCTAGTCAGTTTCAAAGAAGAGACTTTGAAATCTGAGCCTTCTTCAAACAGTATCTTGATTTTTTCCTTCAGAAATACGTTATTCCTTGAAATGCAAATCTTATTGCCAGTGAGTAGGTATTTCAATCTTCACTCGCTCGTCGACGCCTGATACAAACAAAATCTCTGTGGTGTTTGTCTTTGATGAAACTTTGACCCTGTGTGTCTTCGGAGTGGCTCGCGCCAAGCAAAAGATGTACTGGGTAGAAGTTCGACCAGCTGGTTCATGTAGAATATTAACCCATGTATTACTGACCGTGATCTCAAGCCACTTGCCTTCGGGCAATGGAAATTAAATACTAGCTTTTCGATGTTCAGACAATCTAAGTTTATTATTTTATACATGGCATGGAATGGAGACTACAGTGGCAAGGTAATACTTCGGTACGAAATCGAGGAGTAGAAATTCGTAACGGTAAAATTACGTAACCAAAAATTATTTCGATCGACTTCCTGTCGGCGAAGCAACTTCACCGACGTTTCGGACTGTCATGTCGTCTAGGTGGGAAAAAAGGTTGGGCTTATTGCGCCCAAGTAAGTTAATGACGAAAGTCTAATTAGCATGATTTACTGAATAAGAAGCCCCGTTATATAGCCTCGTGGTCCATTACGAGTAGACCGAGATTACTAATTACTTACTAATATTATTTGCAAAACGATTTGGTGAGGAGATCGTTTTCGCGGTCATTGTTGCCACCTTTATTGAAAAATAGACATAATCGCCTGGACGACGTAAGAAGCTAATAAATTCTACCGACCGAATTTGTATTCCGGTCCGGTAGTGGACGAAGAATTTTTCCAAAGGTAACCGCGACGAAGGCCTTGTGCAACGAGACAAAAAATCGAGTTGTATCATGGATGTCATAACAGCGTGCAACGTTCCTCAAGTAACCATAACAAACAGTAGCTCGGAAGATAGGAACGAGTAGTTCAGTTAGTTAAACAACTTCCTATTAGAGAGATTAAACTTTTTTTCGTCAACTTCACTCCATCTCTATTTGTTTAGAAATTTCCATAATGACGTTAGTTCTCGGTATTACCCGTTAGAATTAATTGGTTAAACGTTCTGAACTTGACACGGATAATCGAGTTTCAATTTCAACTACGCTCCACTAAACCGCGACTAAAATGAGTGAAAAAGCTGAATCTATGTAAATAAGAGCAAATCAATCGCCCTTGGTGTGACCAATCAGAAAAAATTATTCTCCAATCCAACATGAACATTCTAGGAGTCGGAAACTATTTATTTGCGCAACAGTCTTACAGTAGCACTTGTTTCATCTTAAATTCATGCTTGTAGATTTTTAATCGGCTGCAGATTCGGTGTAACGCTTCGACCCCCTAATTAATCGCAGCGTCCATAATTCCCGAGGTTTTTTTTCACCAAATTTGGAGACAATGCTGTTTGAACCGTTACTCTAGGTTGCGTACGTTGACACTTAGCTTGTCATCAAAATCACGTTATGAGTTATCCGCAGAGTTTCGAGCAGATTAAAAAAACGGACTATAGGCACGTGCCGGGTCATGAAACTCTATCATGGTTTTGTCGATGCGTAATATAAGAACCGACGTGAAAGCAGCAGATCACGAACCCGTACGCATTCTAGCAGCTTGTTGTAAATCATTGATTCCTATCTCCCCGGGGCTGCCTTAACTAAATGGATGCTACTGTCGATTTGAGTTACAGCTTCCATGGCCGATAGGTTTTCTCTGACCGCCGACAATTGCAGCGAAGGTCTCAAAGTGTTGAAGGTGCAAATCTCCGGCAGTACCACCCACGTGTTTGGTCTGAATTTACTGCCCCATCGGGGACAACCAAGTTGGGAAAATGGACAGATACATATAGTAGAAGCGGGAGAGAATAAAGTGTCGGATACTGCAAACCCATCGCAATTAATATAGTATCCGAATCGCCGATCGGCTTGTTCGCGTTTCCTTTCTAAGCTTCGCAGGTTGTTTATGCGGCGAGCACAGTTAGGGCTCCGTGTATCCTGACGTTCGCCATAAGCTCGCCTAAGAATCTTCGAATTCCTCAAGGGATAGCTGCGGTAAACTTGGTTCTAGAAACAAGCCGATAACTTTCGAACCCTTCGTTCGATCCAGCTCGTAAAAATGTAAGCTATATTGAGACGGAGGCAAAAGCTGCAGCAGCCTGTACCTGGGATAGAGCAGAAACAATAAACGGGAGAGATCAATACACCTAGCTGTTAGCTACATATTTGCTGCGCATGGCTGGAGCTACCTACCTACCGTGTTTCTCCATACTATTAATTACTATTCTGACAGTTACTTCATCGGGCTTTAATTGAATTTCTCGTTCTCCATGTCGTTGTTTGCGAACACGTTGCTCATAAGCATTGCGCGCAGAAACTCGTCGAGTCGGGAAAACAAGAGACCCGCAAAGATGCCGTAGATCTTAACCAGCCCACGTTATCTTTGGCGACAAGACGCACCTGACTAGAACGGCGTGAGTTAAACAAAGTACATCACATGCGTTGGCGTATTAATCGCCAGTATATGTCAAGAATTAAAGGGCTCGGTACAAGGGAAGTCTGCACAATGCCTCATACACAAACTCGACGGTCTGGTGGGCACAAGGTCTAATTTACAAGTCGTAGATCAGAAAGTTGAGCGGAGTTGAAGGCATGGTAAGACAGTCCTGATACCATGGCACTAGGATTCATGAGGCAGGTCATCGAACGAATCGGGCATTGGTGAAGATTGATCAAGCCCTAATCTCCAAGGACAGATTTATTCGCTGTCGAATATTTCATTGTCATTTTGAGGGATTTTTTTAAACTGTTTTGATAGACGAACTACCCTGAGAGCACTTTAAAGTCCAAATAGCCATTTGGCCTTGCGACGTAAACCTGTTGAGTGTATAACGGATCGCTTCGGGTAGTTGCACGAGGTTTGTGACCTCGGATCAATGTCTTTGCCTCAGCAGGTAGCTGCAGCAAGAAGAAGTCAATCCATCCGGTAGTGTAAACGCACCTGAGACGTTCTAGGAGAGAAAAATACCTCTAGAAAACACACATTGGTCGCTTTAAGCACTTAGCAGTGTCGTAAGTCGAAAGACCGCATCTATACGCAGAGCGATATCCTCGAAGAGTCTCCTGGGGACCTTTAAATAATAATGATCGGGACGGGGGTTGACAGTCTCAAGTGTTTTAAGGGTTAACGCACGCCACCTTGCGCAACTTCCAATACATGCTTGTATTAATGCCATTGAATGGAACAGAGCCAACGGATATCAAAGATCAGACTATCAGCCATGAGCAGCCATGAGCACTATTCTATGGCGGTGTTGTTGATATTCTAGGAGAGTCACAGCCATGCCGTCTCTAGGATCAGTGGTACACAAGAGGAATATTTTAGCTAGACACGAAGCTAACAGTCAAGCGACCTTGCCTCGCGTTAAACTGCCTCCAGCCTTCCCAAAGTAATTCAAGTGCAAATTAATCTCCCGTGACATGATACGCTGCATCTTCTCTTGCCTGAGGTGAAAGCCGATCAATTCCCCACGGAATATGACATTTGTTCTATATTTTATGGCACGTTTCGAATCGATAGTCTCGATCAGAGTTTGTGCCCAATGTTTTCCCGAATCCTAAAGATCAGGACGTAAATCGTCCGAGAATAAGGACAGTGTTAGAATATTTAGCGAGGTACGGGTCTGTCGAAGAAGCCCTAAGTCTTCGTTCTGATTCATTTGCTGGCCAGATCCCGCGGGACAGTAATACCGGGCAGGGACCGACAACTTCTTCTGTTCTTGTCTCGCGTATTGTGTTTAGTATCGTACGCACACAATGGGCCATCGGCTAACGTGGGCAGACCACAGTCATAGCGTCTGCGGTGGTGGAGACGCGACGCTGACGCATTCACTCTTTATGAATCCCACCACAAAATGAACCCAAAGACTTGTTTTGTGGGCCTGTTAACCTCGTTCACTTCCATCGTCTGCGGGAACATGACGATGAAGAGATTTTTGAAAAAAACCTTCTTTCTCTGAATTGAACCAGTGGGATAGGCACAGGGTGAAGAGGAACCCAAGGATGAATGTTTAGATGTGTAATATTCAGGTATGGAAGTGAACGGCTCAATTCGTTTTGGAGATACGTGCGGTTAGATAGGCTACCTTACGGAAGGAAACATAAACGGCGCACGCATAATACATAATACGCGGTGAAACAACTTACTGCGGATCCTATCTATGCCAGGACGTGTCCGGTCGTCTGGCGCGCGAACCGCCAGCTAGGGCATCCGGAGAAGAATATTGTACCGGAAAACGTCGTGGCTTGATTTACCGGCATTTTGCCTCAAGGAATCGTGAAGGTATAAACTAGAGGAGAGAAGAAGGAAGAAAGAGAATTGAGAAAAAAAATATTCTACTCGAGTGCGCATGCCTTCCCGTAGTTGCTGCACTGCACGGCACTTACTACCCGGTAGAAGCCTCCAGGCTCTTGACCAGCTATGGTTATATTCTTGCTTCTACACTGCTCGAGGAGAATACCCACGGAAGACGAGGTCCCGGACGCCACATAGATACACGCGAATATCTACTACGGGTGCTCATCGTCTGCACAATCATTTTCGCGGTCCCTCGGGGGTTTTGTCAAGGTGATTTTTCCAACTTCATATGAGATTTGGATCAATTTCAAATCCCACGAGAGTTGGCAAATCATTTTCTCTTCATCGATGCACATGGGAATCATCTGAAGCATGTTTCGTTGTCATATAGAGACCACGTTTATGCTAGTGATCACTGAATCATCAAATTGTATTCAGAATATTATAAGACGTCAGGATGCTTCATCCCCTTGAGCTTGACTTAGAATGGAAGGACTTTTTCTTCCAATTCTCATCCTCGGGGTGTCTTTCAGATATACCGTGTATGAGGATGCGTATGTGCAAACTGCAGCGAATCTTTTGAGCTCCTGAAGATGACGCGAGGATCTTGAGGGCGGATGAGGGGGCTGCATGCAGTCCCGGAAATGGTGGGTGAGTAATAATTGGAATTTTTTCGTTTGATCTTTGTTCTATAGGATGATAACCCGTTTCTATGCATCCACGGTTGGTTGGCATTCCCCTCCAAGCTTACGGTTGCTGCCTCTCTTCTTCTTCCTTGGCTTCTTGGGTTATAGACCCAAGAGCCAACCGACTTAACCTAGCCTAACGTTAAGCCCCGTGCATAGAGAAGCCCAGCTACGTTTCCTTACGTGCGACTGTTGTACACGCATACCATCTCACCACACAGTCAGCCATTTTGTTATATAACTTGCACGCGAGATTCTCCTAGACCTCAACGGGGGAAAAAAAGACTTGGACAATGCCGCGTTGCAGCGTTCGGTCCTATAAGGAGTCTGTCTCGAATACAACGACCCGTAGGTACCTACGTCCCTTTCCTCTTCATTCCCTGCAGTTCACTCTCGGATTTCTGCCGCTCCGGAGTCCTGCTCACTAATAGATAATTACACCGCGGTGTAGAATAAACGGTCGTTAAGATACTTTTTAACCTCCTCTAATTACTCGTCCGCGGGAACCCAGAGAATGCGTCGTATGTACCCAACGTTCTTGAATCGTCGTTGATTGGAACGACGTCGTCTCCTCCTAGTCTGCACCAACGTTATACCGCACCTGCAGCAGACAAAGGAGAAGAGCGCGAGTAATCGGTTGGGATTCGCAAGTGCCAGTCGAGCTATCCTGGCGTAAAAATAAAAATTCCATATTTCTCTCATCCGCAATCTCTCGATCTCGGCACAGACTCGATACTACGATGCAAGAAGATCGCCGCTGCAGTGACCACCAGATCTTATCCCCAAGGTTTTGTTCTGGATTCCGGGCGAACGAAGCCGCGAGTAATTAATGTCGTCAATTTCGATAATCGTATCAATTCATTACCATATTATACTCGCACAGCTGTGCGGGCGGAAACCACATCACATAGACCGCTTCGAATTCTGAGCGTAGGAATACTGAAGAAGAACTGAGAACGAACCGGTGGCTTTAGTACGAGGAGGTACTAGTTACCCGAAGCACGGACAAAATCGTAAATTACCCAAAGCCTCCGCTGCCATCTGCTCTCTCCTCTTCGTGCTAACCATTGTCAGGGATTTTTTTTCGACCATGTGCCTCTTTACCACCATCCTATAAGGCCTTACATCCCAGAACTATCATGTACGGGTTGCACACCGTCGTACATTCCCATAGGGTTACTTTTTTTCATGCGGCCGAGGAGCAAAATACAATGCTGGAAGGATGCGAAAAATGCGGTAAAATTCTTTAATTGTGGATATAATTTTGAGAGCGTAATGTACGTTCTAACATCTCTCCGCAAGCACGTCATGTCTCACGTAGGAAGAGGGTTTATGGCTAATAGAAAAACAGGAACAAACGAGAAATAGCAGCAGTTCTCTGAGGAAATTGAACGGCGGAAACAAGAAAGATTCGACATAGCAAGTCTCTTCGACAAACGTGGCTCGGTACGCGGCATTCCGAAGCTGAGCTTTTTATTCTCTTTATTTCAGCTTAGTTCTTTCCATATCTTTAACCAGTGAGTTATAAGTCCAAGTGGAAAAAGTGAAATTACCTACTCGTCTGAGACTATTGCTAGAACCATTAATTTTTACCACGCAGTATTTCAGGCTCAAGAAAGAGCTTATCTATCCGCAATATCTACGCGCTGTTGTCGCCTGCTGCAGTCTCTTACAGGTTCCCATGATAGTCATTCCCGGAGTTCCAACAGGGAAGGCTTCGTATTTCTCACCAAAGATTCTGAGATATCGGAGAAAACGATAGTCTCTTCACCTGCGGACGATCAATATTCAATTTTTTCGTCACCGCAAAAATGTAATAACTTTGATTAAAACAACGTAAGTACACTTTCTCACGCATCGGTGACTTCCAGTGCTTTCTTTCGCATGGTTCCATCCTTGAATGAGAATAAAAGTAAAAAACTTGAGTGCAAAGCGTGCAAAGTTACTCGTCACTGTAAACAACTGTGGTTTTAATCATTCAGCTGCGAGATTCATCTTTGATTGAAAATCTTTTGTGCTCTACTGCAGCAGCAGCAGCATGAGGTATGGTCGCCAGCGTTACTTTACAATCAACGTTTTTACGTCGAACGGAAGGCAATTCCTGTTCTTTTTGCGCGCGTAATTGCCCTTCGCCCTTTGCACGGTGAATCTCCATGCGGTAATGACTTCCTGTCGTAAATTGGAAATAAAACGAACCAGCTTGCAGCATACGTCATGCGGTGTAGAAAATTCAACCGCGTATACGATAACCTGCACTGAGCGAAACTCTTGCTATACGTACTACATATACGTATCTATACCTATTATACCTATACCTGAAGAGCTTTCGGTATTTCTTAACGTAGACTGCGGTAGCGGCTCTGACATTGACGGATGATATAAGTGACGTCTTATCCTGTGTAAAGGAACGGCTTTGATTACCTCCTCACTCTGCAGGGCTGTACTTTGCAACGTTTATATGTTTAACTTACAATTAGCTCACTGCCACGACTTGCAATGAACGGATTGAAGAACCTGGGTGAGCCAGACTTTAGAATTTCTCTTTTTTTCTCATTCGACCGTTCAGCTATAGATGCGAATATTTGACCAATGTTTTTTTATTTTTTCATTGTTATTTGATGTTGTATAATTTGATACCGGGTTATTCGGCAAGGAGTTCTCTTCCTCGAATCAAGTCTGCGAACAAGAATTACAGCGAAGAAAATTTGAATCTGTCATTTGTAATCGGAACATGATTTTGAAGAGTGTTAGTAGTTGAGACAGACCCATCTCTCAGGTTCATGTTTATTTAAACGACATGGACAACGGTCACAGTCTTCACCACCACGGACAATCACAAACACCACCATTCTTCCAGAGACTTTAGACTTGCTAGTCATGATTTAAAAAACCCAATCGCTATGGACGATCGATTCCAGAATTTATGATTTCCACGACGCGATTGATCGTATTATTTTGAGCATCGGGTTTTACGTCTTTCGGTTTAGGTGAAGATGTAATGCCTCGGCGAAACAGGAAAAAATACTCATACTGGTATTATAAGTGAACATCCTTCGCCCTTGACCATCACAACTTTCACGGGATTGATACCTCTCAATATTCCATGCAGGACTTCTTCCATGAACCTCTCGGAGAACTCCTTTATAGAACTGCGACTGAGGTCCGTCAGAAGGAATATCCTCATCCTATTTTCAAAAGGAGTGACGTTTTTACCAGATTCAAGAATTTGCTTGATGATATGAATTTTCAACTATACCTTACAACTTTTTGGGACAAACTAGACTTATCGATGATGATGTCCAAAGGCATGGTCATATTTATAAGATACAATCACACGGGTTTTCATTTCTTTGCCGTATTGAATTTTGAAAGATAAAAAACGTCCGTAACACATTGCAATCGAGTTTTCTCAACCTTTCCATCGAGTTCAATAACCACAATGGCAACACACGGCGCCTTGCAAGAGCTCACTAAGAGTTGAGGAATCCACGAGGAATCCGCGTAATAATCAAAGGAGCCACAGGAATGTGTAGGTAGCGCGCGACTCCCGCGCTCAAGTCACAAGCCATAAGGAGAGAACTGAAGGAAGAAGAGGGAAAGAACAGCAGAAAGTTTTCGGAAATAAAAGGGCGAAGAACTGCGACTGTAGTTTATTTTAATTGGAGTCGTCGTTAAGAAATGCCAGCTAACTTTTTCCACCATTGTTTCTCCCAAAATCGATTTCAAGTGTGATTAAACTAATTAGCTTTTTGATGTCACGGCGTTCGGGGTTCGACACCACAGTTCTTTAAATTCAAGCTTGGAATTTCATTTACGACGAAACGCGGAAGGCTCTTCGATCTCGCATAGCAGAATCTAATGAGCGCTCGAACGCGATTTACGATTGATTCATCAAGCACGTACCTATTATAACTTCCTGAAAAATAACAATCTGCATATTACACGATTGATTATTTCAAGGGTACTCAAACGGCTGTGAATTATTTTTTCCCATATATTCCCCGTTTGCATACCATGCCTAATAAGTTAATTACCATAAGAGGCGCATTCACCTTGGTGCACGAGTGATTAAAACAGCAGATACATTTTTTACCAAATAATCTCATCTCCGCGATTTTACCTTTTATATCGCAAAGTACCTAAGAATAGAACCTCGTGAAAAAGTACCATTAAGTGCACCAGCAGTTATCACGCTTGACATAGGGTTCTGGGGGCATGGGGGCGTAGAGATAGAGAGAAAGGGGGCAGCTATTAACGTGATTATAGTGGTGGTGTCAGTCCGGCAATTATTACGAGGGAGAAATTTACATTTATTCATTGCATCTCGCTGAGCCAAGAACTCATGCCTTATACATGACGTTGGTGGCTACCTGCAGGTCTGGGTGCCTTGGATTTTTTCCGTCACTCGCAAGTATTACCTGTGTGTAAGTCAATTTATTTAAAGACACCGCGTTCCAGACCCCCATCAAGGATCTCTCCTCTCGTTTTACCATCTTCAGTTGGACCTCGTGGCGCGTCATTTTGCTCTCATAAATAATCCAACTGTCTCGTAAATTCACTGCATATATGCAGTCAGTGTCCCGCGAGGATTCTCCCTCACTTTAGTCACTGTTTTCTTGTTATAATTAAATTGCATTTGACAACCCTCGAGGCTGATATCAAATCTTATAACACCAACGGCAAAGATTATTCGATAAGAATCACGCGAGATCTTCTATTTCAAACGGCGTTATGAATACGCCGCAATGCATTCGGCAACTGAAAACAGGTATATACTATATACGTATACATATGCGACATGAGTTATCTACCAAGATTAGCCCACGGCACTTATGGGCTTCGCGATCAGTCCCCGAACGATATTCTATACGGCTCATTACTATCTTTCGCACATCTGTTTCGTCCTTTTTACTCTAAGGCATCTTCCTTCCAGTTCCATATCTTCATTTATCAATGATTTTTTAAATTCTAATATTGCATCAGCCATACACGTATGGTTCTCTTCTTGCTTTATGAAACCTTAGAATGTGGTTACGGAGCATGCGTGTAATTTTTTGAGTAACAGTGAGACCCATCGGACGTTTTAATTACACACACCGTTCTAATCTGTATAGTAAATTTCTTAGAGCGATTACGATAGTAATTTATTACTACTAATGATGAAATTTCAAAAACGCAGAACCTGAGGGCAAAGAAAACTAGACTAACGAGAATCGTCGGTTAATCAATAACGAGAAATCAAAAAA
The DNA here is from genome assembly GCA_963992785.1 of Tenthredo livida. Taxonomy (NCBI): domain Eukaryota; kingdom Metazoa; phylum Arthropoda; class Insecta; order Hymenoptera; family Tenthredinidae; genus Tenthredo; species Tenthredo livida. The sequence continues at coordinate 7,589,067 of OZ023066.1, forward strand.
TAAGAAAAATTATTCTCTTCAGAAGCATCGGACGTGAATAGTCTGCCCGTTAACGGTGTGGCGCCATGCTTCCGCTGTCATACCAAGTATAATAATTACGTTCTCTCCCATCAATAACTAGAACATAGAAAAAATGTAACTGGTATATTTTGCGTTGATGATAAGGTATTGCAACGAATTAGTATGCAGGTACCAAAGGAAACTCTGTAAGCTAAGGCAGTAAACGTTCTCGATCAATGAACCAATCATTATCACGATTTCGGACACACATCCGGTCATATGATAAGTTACAGTATGCTTTCATAGAACTTCTTAGAATAGATTGGACTAAAACTGCAAAATTTTCATTTTGTCGTCCGTCCTTATCTCTTTCTGTATTTTCGTATTGGGGTTTAGGAAAGGAAAAAAGAAGATTTTCGCATGGAGTGTTACGTTAGAATAATGTCGAATTTTCGAGCCGGTATGAAGGGTTCATTTTATCATGAAGTAGAATATTGTGCAATGAAAACGAAAAGAATTGGAGCAAATAGGTAAGATAATGATAGTTACTTCGGTCAGGTGTAATAAGTGTAATAGTAAAGGCCTGCTCTTATCTCTACCTACTACTATTTTGCCCCTTTAATCTTTATAGTTGTATCAAGGTAATGGTTTCGAAGACGACGCTTACGACCTAGTTCAACACTTAAACTACACCTAGAAACCGGATGCTTGTGTATAAAAAATAAAAATCACCTAGTCTACAAGGCAGCTGTCTTGTAAGACTTAGATCTATCTTCGAAGTTTCTGTTCTTGAATCATTTAATTTATGAATGAAAGTGCAGAGTAGGGTAGGGCAGGGTAGGTACTGCAGTCCGATACATGGTCGTACAAATCATGGAGTAAAACGAATGATACAATATTAAGTTACACTGCATTTTGATATTGAAAAATCGGCCAATTAATGGAGCAATGATAATAATTAATGCGATTGAGTTTTAAAGTGGGGACTGGTTTCTAGCTATATTTTAAATTCATTCTGTTCATGTCATGTAAGTGTAGAAAACGAAGATATGTATAACCAAACACGCACGAATTGAGAACCGGTTGTAATTCAGAATAAAGAAATCGGAAATGATGACGACTTGAATTCAATACTATAAGAGTTCGTTCCTGACTTGCCATAACGGATTGTAAATTATCTATAATAATGGAACTAAGATCAATTTGTTCGTAACTATACATATATCCTATACCATTCGCCCTCTGTTGCAGCGAGGTAATTGATTCTATGATAAGTAAACCGATTTTCAACGGTAGTAGAGATTCTAAATAATTAATAGGTACACGAGCCACGGGTTGCCGCGAAGAGATCGGCTCCCAGACGAAGAGCTAACTACGTATCAGGGCGTACTTTATACTGTGATGAGGAAAAAAAAAAAAAAAACATTCTTATATTAATGTTAACCCGTTTAAAATAAAAATCGAAGCTGGTATAAGTATAACAACGATACAAACTCACCACTGAAGTCTGCAACAGGGAATCACATTCTTAACTTATAAGATATATCAGACTTGTATAGCTGCATAAATACGAACCTGCAACAAAAATTGGCAATCTTAATTAGCCCGCAATCTTCGGTTATCTGGGTACGTTTAATTACAGAGTGCGCTATAAAATCAGACGATAAATGTGCGGCTTGCATTTGCCATGCAGACGCTTGCAATTGGCAGAACACAAGAAAAAAAAAAGGAAAAAAAATGAACAACGAAAAAATAGAGTGAGATCACGAAAATAAAAATGGGATGTCTAGAAATGAAACTGTGTTAGTATGTTATGGACACGACTTTTACCTACACGGCATACATCGTGGCTATATTATAGACGGCTTTAAAGCTTCAATTTACGGCAAAAATATTGTCCACCGGATGAAGAGCTGCTATTTAACGTTCTATGGGAAATGTATATCATGAATTTATGATGCGAAAGTCTTAGCTGCACCGAGATGCGTCCGAGCCTCTGCAGGTAACTAGTAACGAGTATCGAGTAACCAGTAACGAGTAACAAGTAACAAGTAACAAGTATAACAAGTAGAAACTAACAAGTAACAACTATACGGTAATAACGGGGACACAGCTCTGATATTCGCTGTTGATCGGCGTGGGAACTTTGCGTTTTTAAATCATGTGGAACGCATGTTCGTAGGGCACGCCCTAGGCTTACCCACATCGTGTGTGTATGTCAGGTACTTTTTTGATTGCAGAAAATGTTTACTCGTGACTTTTGGAATGAGAAAAAGAATGAAAATGAAAATAAAAGAAAATAAGAGAAAATGAATGCAGATCGAAGAATTTCGAAAACGAGAAAGTGGTATGAAAAACTTGTACCTATTCGGTGCTAGAAACTTCATCGATATTGATGATCAACGAAATACTAAAATTTCAAGCATATTCCTTGTAACAATAATTTATACATACGGCGAATCATCCTAGCGAAATAATTAATGTGAATTATTCATGGATCGTTTTTTTTTTTTTTTTCCAGTTCTCCTCTTTTTCATCATGTTTTTATTACTATTTTGCCATACAACTACGTATTAGAAATTATGTTGTCAACCAGTAATTTCCCTGTGATTGGTAGGTGCGTGTTCTATGTTGTATGCAATAAAGGTATCATCCACAATGCGCCGGCGAAGTATGTATAATACAAGTACGTTTCTATACTTGTAAACAACTGCGTTTGTCACTTGTCCACAGAAGTATTTTCTCCCCGATTTCTCAAACCAGTTATGGCATTATGGTATTATGGCATTAGTGGATCGTTGCTTATTAGGACTCTACGGAGATGCAGTGTGCTTGTGAAATTGCCGCACAAAGGCTTAACTCGCTTGTTACGTTCAAACTGGAGTCGAACTTTCAATTATACTGGAGAACAAGCCTCTGACGATCTGTGCTATGCGGATAGCGGGCCTTTCAGTTTTATTCGACTGGTTTCTGTCAGACCGTCGCCTCACTTTGATACTGACAATCAAAATAGGCATCGATATTTTTGTTACTTTCACGAACAGCTGTGATGGAATTTCAGCTATAACAACTTGAGTGACTTAGTTAGCAGTCCAAATGTGACTTGTTTGAAAAAAAAAAAACATTTCGAAAATAGCTGTAACTGCGTACAACAAATGCGGTAAAGACCTTTTGAGAGCTTGACGTAAGCGTGATCGTGCACTGTCATCTAAAGCATGTATTACAGATTTACTTTCTCGCCTGCAATTATCTGACGCAAGTTTTCTTAAGCACCTTTTGCACGTGTGTATAGAAAGGATACCATAACCCATACGTAGAAAAGTTGGTATAAATAAATATTTCTTACGATGATTTACATAGCGAGGATTCCCGAACGTAGAGTAATTTGTCTCGGATCATTGACTCATGAAGAGTGTTGTGTACCATGTATATTTATACCTATAGCTAAGAATGAAACAGGTAGCGTATATTGTATAAGAGCACGAAAATGATCTGTTTGTTCGAATACTGCTTTATTTTTTAATCCTTTTATTGTCTTCTGCACTTTTTAAAATCGAATCGAATGGGAATATCGCCGTGATCGGTAATATCAGTGTAGCTATCGAAGTGGTACATTATAATACCGAAAAAACTGTCAGTAGAAAATCGTGCGTGAAATAACTACGTGCAAAGTTGAACGTCCTGTGAAACAATTATCATCGATCATTCTTCGGGATTAAAAACGACTCCGTACATCATCGATAGTTATAGTTATCTGATTCACTTGTGAAATTATATTAGAATTGCGAAAATTATTTGTCCCGTAACTACGATCAAAAGCATCCGATGGTTTGCGGACAGACCTAAAAGATGTAGAAATTTTTAATGTTTGCAGAACTTGAATTTGCAATGAGATTTAGTATGACTTTGAATGTATTCACAGAATAAACACCTGTCTGAATATTGCATGAATATAATAAAGGTAGTCCCTTCGATCAGTATAGGTATATAGTAGTTTATAAAAGGCAAAAGTAGGTATTGCATCATTACCATGAATGTTTTTCTTAATATCCGTAATATCACCATATAACGTACGTTCTTTAACTCCTGAGAGTTCCTATTATACGTATTTCTCGCGCTTTCATGCAAGTATCATAATCTATGTAGTGTCTCCCTCAGATATAGTACTTCCGCGCTCGCCACTAGGTGCAAACTTGACGGTGGGTTCTCGAGTCAGATAAAATATTCAGCTTCGATTTCTTGGTATCTACTTGCGCGACTTTGACGTAGATATTATATTACTTATACCCTCAAGTATACAATACAGAAGTTAACGCAAACGCTAGGCAAGTGATACGAGAATGCTAGAAGTGCGCGTGTGAACTGCGCACGTATACGCCCGTCAGCGCTATCTATCGCTAATTCAAAGCAGAATTGGGAGTATATTTGCTCCTTGAATACGTGTTCAGCAGCACAAGTCTTCATACTATAAGCTCTCGTAGTGCTATTACACTTTATACGATATATTTTTCTTTTGTCCAAAAAAATGAGCGTACTTCTATTGAAAAAGGACCGATAATGTTGTGAGAACAAACACCTACAACTTTACTAAAAACAGTAAAGTAATCAAACGGTTAAACTGTTCGCCGTGATACCTAGTCGAGGTGCTTAGTTAACTGTATTTTCTAATGACGCTAGGTACCTATTTTCTAAAAGTCGAAAAAACTGTCGATTATCATTAGCGTGAGGATAAGTCATCCTCATCATCTTGGAATGTAAACTCGGTACTAGATTTCGCCTTGAATAAATGTATAGTTAAGGGTACTTATTTTCTCGTTACGATAAACTGCCAACCGTTATGCCTAATTTAGGCCTTATAATTATTGTGAAGAAATGAAGGTATAACGCGGTTTCACAATGGAAACGGTAAAAATCTAGCGTATGCCTCCTGCAGTAGTAGGATATCATTCTGAAACGTCATACGAAATCGGTAATACCGGTGGTATTATGCATTTACATATATGTTTAATATACTCGGTACGCCCATCCATAAAAACGAAGAGGCGGTTAAGACTGGTCCTGCAGAGCTTGGATGCAGACGGAGTGAGTAAACCTTTGGAAGGTATAAAATTTGTTCGGTTAATGCAGACTGCCCTTAAGCCTGTAATTACCTTTTGATACGCGGGGATTTCAGGTTAAGGGTCGGCCCATCTTCCCTCTGTGGTTGGAGGCAAGAAAAATAATATTGAACAGGAAAAAAAGGATGTGGGTATCGATTATTTTTCGTTCCTGTCTTCGAAGGTTCAATTTATGGGTTTATAGCTCTTCTTCTTCTTCTTCTTCTTCTTCTTCTTCTTCTTCTTCTTCCTCTTCGGGTTATTAGATTCGTGTGTTAGAGACATTTGGATAAGCCCATAGGTAGGTACGAAACATACGTGTATAAGGTGAATATCATATACCGAGGAGAAACTTATAATTGGAAACTTTTGTTGCTGCAATAACGCGGAGAAGCGTTTATATTGCGGTATAAGAGGCAAACTTCTGCAGCTTGAAGAATATAAGAGATGAAATAAGAAAACTTGAACATACATACCTCTGGTAGGTTTTTCTACCCATCTACCTACCATTCGCAATTGCGGATTTACGATTAGCAAATAAAGAACGACGCAATTAAAACGCGCTGAATAAGGCGTTTGTTTCAATTAAAAAAATTACACATTTTCTGTGTGTGTATAGAAAAAAAAAGAGCGAGAGAGAGAGAGAGAGAAGAAAATAAAAAAAAAAAACAGCCAACAAATAGAAAAAAAAATCCTTTTTTCTTGGGCTAATTATCATGGTAATCAGCGGCTACGCGAACGTCAAGAAAGTGGGACGAGGCTACTGACTTTAGTCATCACAACCATAACCCAATGTCTATACGTACGCATACACGGTAATGCACACCCGTACGCAACGCGGTATGGAACGGAAGAAAAAAGGAAAAAACGTTATTTCAAATAATACAACGAACCAGCGGAAAAGTAATAGGCTCACTTATTATACCCAGAGGGAAAACATCGCTAATTGAAAAGGAGAAGAAACGAAACCTTTATTTGCAGGAAAATATCAGCCATTAAAAACCGCGGGTTGCATGTTGATCTGAATTACTTAAGAAATGCATAAAATTTAAACTGCGGTTTGGTCATACTTATACAGTTCATTTCTTTGGTATTACGTGGAATTTAAGTTGGGAATTTCAAACGAGATTATCGACACGAATCGATCACTATTCATGGTTATATGTATAATGTAAAAACATTTTCTTGGAAATTTCAATGCTCGCGAACAGCTTCGTAGAAAAAATAATCACGATTAATTTCATGGTCAAATATTCGCAAAAACAAAAATTACATGATAATTATATTGTTCATGAGCCGTGCCACGGTGATGGTTCGCGTCAAACGTCAAATGCGAATTCCATACGTCGCGAAATCGCATATTTAGGTACTGTTTTTAAAAAAAAACTGACACATCACACGAAAGATTATCGTCCTAATTATACAAAAACCTGACAATCGCTTACTTAGATTGAAATCTAAACGCTTCCGCGGGAGAGTCGCTACCGCGTACATAAATTATCACGGTCTAAGAAAAAGAACGAAAAGTGAAAAATGAAAAATGAATGAAAAAAACAAAAATAATCCATATATACTATGCAAAGTGTTAAATGATAAAAGGTAAAGTTTTGAATCGCTAACAAGCATATACTGCCAATAAGTTTAACCAACCGGTGTGCGTCTGCAGTAACAGGTAGGTACAGTTATCGGTGCTGCTGCAGCAGAGAGAATGCTTCCTGGTCTTCGCACCTGGACCCGGTCGAACTTTTACAGTTAATTTTTTCATACATCGACTACGGATTCCTCTGGGCTCGAGGTTACTGAGTGAATATGAAGGGGCCGTGTGAGTGCACACGGTGCACATGGATACAGGTATCTCTTTAAATAAGAGAGACGAAAAATGGCGGAGAAATGCTGGTTAAACCGTTAGGTATCGTGCCTCGGGTCTTACAGACTCGTCTTGGTCCAGTAGAATCGGTATTAAGAAAAATATACAACCACTTTTTAAGAATTAAGATACGAGCCTACGAGCGTTGTGGGAATTGGCCGAATCGCTATCGAATTTAGGTGATGATTGGGAGTGGGTAAACTTTTTACAGACAAAGAAGAAAAATTTGTTTGTTTTAAATAATAAGAATGAGAATAGTAATAGGCATAAGTCGTCGAATAGACAATCGCGCTGGTGTTTGCCAACACACTGCCTGTGTAGTTTCAGCTAATCTAACTAAACTTTCACATGATGATGTGTATAAGTTACGTTGTGATGTAGGTATACTATTGTTTTATAGAATCGCAAGGCTAGAATAAATGGTCTGTCTAGAGTAATCGTTGCGGATCTAGTTATTAAAATTTAATAGGCAAGCATGCGTGCGTCTCTTTATTCTATTATATTTATTTCATTTTTGTTTCATAAATTAGGAATACTTGTTTTCTCAACACCCGAGTATGATACCTGCCGAGGTCGAATTGTGAAAATTGAATCTTCAATACGACTGAATACGACGAATATAACAGAAAACAGCTAGATAAGAAAAGATCGCGAGCTCAGATCAAAACCGTCCAAGTGAGAACTCGAATTTCTTCAAATTGAAGAAATAGTCGATGCATCGAGATGATGAGAAAAAAAATGTAGTGAATTCCAGGCGGAAAGTGTTCCGCACATTTCGTAACAAATTTGCATATCGGCTCAAATCGAGGTCGTAATTTAAACTAGTTAATTAAATGTGTCAGCGATTCTTTCCATCGTTCTTCTTTTCCCCCTACATCCAACCCGTATTATCCTATTGTTGAAATATCAACCATTTTTACGAGATATACCTGGTAAAAAATCATCACGATTAAAGTACGAGCCAGCCGAGCGAAGCCAAGCCCAAGTCTCGGCATAAAAATATCGTTCTAAAGCAGCCCGCGGGTCTTATATTTTTTATCGAAAATAAAGATACATGGAATCCCAACCCAGGTACCTGGATACCCTTACATGCTACTGTGTCAAACGAAGCATCTGCGCCTGCAGCGGTATCCGCTGTATCTCCGGCCTTACATCAGAGCCTTTGATTCACAGGACCAGAGGCTGCTACGTACAGCGCGAGCGTGCGGCGAATAATACTTCATCACTACGGTTCTGGGCCTGTTGTTGAAATTAATAATCGCCAAATAAACGAAGTAACAAAGACAAATGGTCACGTATTGTGCCTGTTTCCAGGCGTGGTTCAAATCCTATGGCCAGTGGTCAGAACAAGGATTTAACCCACCATACCCTGCGGCGTATACGCCACAATGAACGCGATTTTTATACCCGCTGAAAATTTGGCGGGATTCTTACGCACCATTTAATCTCTAGGATTAAATATACCCCATGGTGTGTTCGTATAAAAGATCCTTTGAAAAAAATTAAAAAATAGCATAGGTATAAATCCCCGAGGAAGCCGAAGCTCTGATTACAGGCAATTAATTTTTCTATCGTCCTGATCCGTTGGTGGCATTAAATTATCCTGAAGTTCACTCGACGTCTATACCTCTGTTAATTTTAATCGATTAATGCGAGCTGGCTGGCAAGTTATACACGTGTTCGTTATTTCTTTCTGCTGTACATCTATACATACGTTATACCTGGCTATACGAAGACTCAGATTGCAGTCTGCGATAATCAAACCCCTTTGGACGGGTGGGGCTCTACCTATACTATCAGCTGGCTAGAGTAGACGACTAGGTGTACCTAGCATCCAGCTTAAGACCAACACTCGAAGGCCCTCGAAGACTCGAAGAGATATTAACATAATTGATGCAAACGACCTCCGGTTACGCACCATCTCTCGCACGTCGACAATGGCTCGGGTATATTGTCGATGAGGCACCCTGCAGCGATACTTTATTGTAGGAAAAAATTCTACCCAGTATCCTGCTGGTACGCAGGAGCATGAAGAATAATAAGAAGAGGGCTCTGGCTGTTGCTGTGACCACTGAGGTATAGGTACGGCCTCTCGTATCCATGATCATCGTACCATACCTATATAGTCGTTGCACTTCGCAAGAATGCTTTTTAGTAATTGTTTATCAAACTTGTATTGAGTTATCCTCGACGACGAGTTTACTATGACAGACATCTGACCCTCGACGACAACTGGACAAAGACTCTTGTCAGGGAATCACTTACACTCACTTTGCATACGAGACAGAGTTCAGAGCCAAGTGGTCTCCCTCTTTACAGAAAAAAAAAAGAAAAAAAGTTCTTTGCTCATCATATTTACGTTGATTTTTTGTTTTTTTTGTTCGTATAAATTAAGTGGACTCAATTTTGGACAGACAAAAGCGGGCCAAGTATTTCGAGTTTTTACATGCATCGTCGAGTCTACGTAGATCAGAGTTTCGTAAAGTGTATTAGGTTCGCAGGATGTTGACCTGCAGTAGGGAACCGAACCCATTACCCTAGTTTACGCAACCGTTGAATTATGATTTGGTGCTTGAGATTTCGCTCGGATGCATCCGTTGATAAGATTCGCGCTGACAGTTCGCAGATAGATCGAGACTGTAAGGACCTAGGCTTGGTTATACTTAATGGATTATTTATATCGTGCGTTAATTACATGAAAGTGTTGCTATCTTTGTATCACAGAGACCGGATAAACCAGCCTCTTAATTTAATGACGTATGGTTTGCGACACCCGGATTTCTTATGTACATATTAGCGTGAAATGAATGTATTTTTTTTATTCAGGGACAAATTCCCAATTATCTACGAGTCACTGCAGTACACCGTACACCATCATTTAGAATGAAACAATGGCATAAGGAGGTGATTGTTTTACTTTATTCTGGTTGGAAGTAGAAAAAAATTCAAAAGGCATACATTATACACACACTCGCTGGGCTGAAGATTCTAATCGGACAAATTAGTGTCGTGCAAGTGAAACTGAGAACTACTTGCAATGCAATAACGGAAGTTTCGCTGTCGCGAGGGTCGAGTGAAATAAAATTATCATTATAATATTGCGAGAAGGATCACTGGCTCAAAAAATGGATGAATAAGACCGTTTGTTCGTTGCTATGAAAGCGAATATCGGTTCGCGTGACAGTGGGATATAAATTTGTTCATTTTCTTCAACGGCGAAATATCGAACACGTCCATATCCCCCACGTTCGCAAAGTCCACAACCCTTGAATACAAAGTTTTCAGCTTTGCATGTCTAGTTTATAGTCTGCATTTCAATAGTTTTGCAGTAAGTTGGCTCGTAAATTTCAATTTTATCAAAACCAGAGACGCGAGTTATTCAGGCTAGTAGAACCTGCAGGGCTTACGATCTTCGTAGCAAGTTTGAGAGAGACATTAATTGGGCTTTGAGTACGAGTAGGTATACCATATCTGCATAAGCCCCTAGGTACGAAATGTCTATAAATGACAGATTTCAGAATGAATTTCATCGTAACTGTCATCTGGCAATTACAATAACGGTCTTAATTTCACTTTCGATACCCATATTCGCAGTGCCCTCGTGAAACACCCACGCGACAGCTGTATCCTAAGACCTAAGAGTAGATTGGACCTATAGACTCTGCTGGTGTCTACCTACGTCAAATAACTTTTACTTACAACCGAATGGATTGACTTCCCCCATCTAACAGGCATGTCAAATTCAACATCAACTTAAACTTCAACTTTGCCGTGAAGTTTCGCCTCTTATTTTCACTATTTGCATCTGGAGAAGCGGAAAGAAATTCGGAACGGTTCGATCGCCTCTTTTTATCTAACGACACAGGTAACGCGTATAGCAACTGATGGTTCTTATATATAAATCTGGTAAAAAATTGAGTAAAGATGAATACAAGAATAAATTAATGAATGAACGACGATATGATGTTATGTATTCGAATGAAATGGAATATGTAATTAATTTTTTAAACGGCCTCATTAACGCTGGTTACCAAATTTATGTGATAGATACATGAATTTAAAAGTCATACTTGTCGGTAAAAATATATATGGCAAAATCGAGTTACGATTAATTCGAGTTAGAAATGTTGTTTGCTACGGTAGGTATATCGAACAGCTTATTTATGCCGATATTTTTATACGTATTGGAACCCGATGAACTCATCTAATCTAACGAGTAATAAGCAAATTACAGGATTTCAAAGCATGAAAAGATGATTTAATGACTACGGACAGACTTGACGGGACTATTGTTATCCGTACAACCTATTTATCTAATTACACCGTGAGCATTACTCGTGCATTCCAATAGCCAATTACTTGACATAATGTAGACAAAAAGGAACATATTAGTTCCAAATCACCGTCGAAGATAATCGATTCCGATGATTAGTAGGTACTATGGAATCGAAAAAAAAATATATAAATGAATGAATAAAAAATTCACTGACGATAGAACGAAAATTAGAATGCCCATAAGCACAACTATTATTGATATGAGTATCGATAATAATCGAGCCAGTTTTTTTTTTTTTTTTTTTTTTTTTTCCCCCTCATACAGATTCTCGGGATTCCTTTCCATGAATAGGTGAGCTGTACATCTGAGTTTATAAATGGCTGAACATATGCGGTAGGCTTAAGAGAAGCTAAATTCACTGCGCAAAAGCCGACGTAGACGTAACACGTGCCTATACGCCACGTAGAATCCATTATTGGCTTGAACAGCGAGCCGCGGGGCTTTAAGAAGCAACATGCCAATTACACGTCACCTCACGTCTTCCGAAGGACAACCCCGTCTTGGTCCATGCCAGAACAGGGTTGACTGCGCATTCGCAAATTGCTGGTAGGCACCGACTATATTACGTCTACGATTCTCTAAGTATAGAAGGCCCATTTCAGAGTCAAAGGTTCCGCGCGCAAAAGTGGACTCTAGGAACAGAGTAGAGAGGCTAGAGAGTGGAGACTGATTGCAAGGGATGGGTGGGAAATTCACTAAGCCAAAGGATATTATCCATCTCTTACAGCATCCGCTCTACCATTACGATCAGCCGACTGGATAGGTTCTGCGCAAACTATTTTCAAATTGGTCATATAGAAATCTGAAGGTAATTCAACATGCGCGAATTTCTTCATCTATTGCATCAATATCTGATGTGTCCTTTGGCCAGGAGATAGCTGAGGAGGACTCGGCTAGTTTGTCTTAGTCAAATCTCGTATCTGGGATAAATATGCTTGGACACGTTTTACATTAGCGGTAAGCATATACCTATGAGATGGAAGAGAAAGAGGATTATTGACCTCCGCAGAGTTTCGTTTCATCTTTCATCTCGACCTGACAGAAACTCGAATCAGTACACAGTTATACTGGCTCGACCTGCACACTGTATGTAGTTAGGTAAGATACCAGATCTTTGTAAAAACAAAAAAATTCTTGAAAACTCGATCTCTAGGGGTATAATTATTTGTTATTTACCAGTAATGCTTCACATTAACAAAAACACGGTCGATGACTCTGTTTAACTGAAACAAAAATTGGGATTTCTAACTTGTGGCCATTTATTTGATCGAAGGCACCGACCTTTCGTGAACTCTGTGTTCACGTGGTTCCAGAACGATTAGATATTACTTTATGAACTGGTATATAGGAAGCAAAAACTAGTCTCGAAAACTAAGTTAGCATCGTTTAACCATCGACTATATCGTTTTCGGGGGTTTGATATACCTAATACGATTTCTGGCATATGCCTACTACATCTCATCGGTCAGCTCGAAGATTTAACTGATTTTTTACAGATATAGTTTAACGATTAAAGTTTATCACCTAGCAGTAAATATCTCAGATCTTCTGGGACTTTCTGACCGTCGATAGCCGCATGATCCAATGCTAAAACTGGTAATCATACTATTAGCGCTTAATCTTTATTGCATGCTTATGTAACTTGCTGAAACTTCGATGTTTAATTTTTCGATGTTTATTCAAATGATCAATTTATGGTCGTTAATTCCTCTACCAACGAGCCCAACCTCTCGACATCGCAAACGCAAGGTACAGTTACTTGGCCTAGCTGCTTCTTCCATATCCGTGCACGCGACTCACACCAATGTATGCTCTTACATGGACTGCACATACGCACGAAGAGGTAGCAGGCTCCTGCGATTTCCGCTGTTCTTCGGGACGATAAAATGAGGAGAAAATAAGGAAAATGAGATTTAGAGGTTGAAATCGTCGCACATATCTTTTCACATGGATGGTTGAAAAAAAGATTCTTCAAAATTGATCGGAATGTGAAATTTTTGATGAATTTCTTTTCCGAATTTCATGAACGAAAATGGCGATCATTTTTTGTGCGAATAACTCGGTGATAAAGATATAATTATTCATGTAATACGCTGGTTTTGAGATCACGATGACCACCGGCCGGCCCTGACCACCACACTGACCATCCGTGACCGATCGACCCGGCCTGGTACGGCAAGGACCAAGAAGTAACCGCGAGTAGCACACCGACATCCGCACGCAAGACTAAGAACATGCAGTTTATAATAATAGTAAAAATTGTGACTACGCCGCGTACGAACTTGCATGCAAATGGTATACCTTTGCATCCCATGAGCCACATGCATGCCGGCGTACGCGTTCCTGCAGAATATCTACGGGGTGTCTCAACGAGCATGAGAATATAGGTGGATAAAGTTTTCATAAATTGAAGGAAACTGTTTGTAATTGAATGATTTGATCGAATATGAACGGAGATTTGGGCGAATTTTAATGGAAGAGCTTTGGAGTTTTAGAGGTTTGATCCGTTGTTCTAGAATTTCTAATTCCGGTGAGATGATGATGCACTACGTCGTAACTGAATTATGATTTTTCTGCTTCAACTATACCTACCTACGTGGAAACTTCGCAATTCACAGAACGTAATGCACCGAGTGAATTTAATTATACTCACGAACTAAGACACGCGAACAATGATCTGTGGAGAGGGAGACGTACATTCTTGCTCTAGGAATAAGTAGAAGAAGAAAAAAATCAACTCCAACAAAGTTTATGCAATTATTTTTATGCGGCAAGTGAACGTTCGCATAAAATATAACGAAAAAGAGATATACACGTTGTATCCCAGCTCATCCGCAAATCGCTGTCGTTATTGATGTATAATTTCCCAAAGTGGTCTGTAGTCATTTTTATTCGAACACCCCGTGAGCACCGCAAGTATCAATTGTAAAAATTCAATCGAAGATTATCTCTGGGGAGCAGGCAACACCTGTAACTATCTACCTTGGATTTTAATACTCGTCTTCGGAAATAGCTCGGAACCTGCAGGTAGGTAAACGTCAACTTTAAAACCGCATTGAAAGTAAGAAAAGAAGTTAAAAAGAGAAAAAGTGAAGAAAAGAAGACGTTGCAGACTGTAAGGCATATCGTGGCGTAGGTATAGGGGCGATAGAAAACGACTTCGAAACGATACGAATGACCAGACAGAGGATTTACTTCATAAGTCGCAAGCTTCGTGCCTATATAGCGGATGTTGAACGGCGTACTTGATAAAATATATCTACCTACCTTGAATAACAATCATAAAACTATACAAAAGAAGAAAATTTATGCGCGATACTACTTGGACTTAACTATGATGAAGGGTAATCAGTTAGCTGTACCTGAAAGCTCATTTATTGAGCTTAATTACTGCAATGAGTCTGCATACACCTTATGCAGTATATATATGGGGCTGTATATTATTATACAACCACTAAACCAATTGGCTGATATTCGCACGTACGGAGGAATAGCCGACAGTTCACAACCATGTACCAACGATTGCGGAAATAAATAACGCAACGCGAGGGTATAGGCTTGGTAAAGATCCGCTCTTTCCAGGCCTAGAAGTCCTAAGACCTTTTACACACCTCTAAGTCATACGTATTATAAGATTGTTCAGAGTGAGTGATTTCCCTAGTCTTTCAAGGCGGAGGTAACCGCGTTTACTTCCTCATGCTGCTTGTACGTTCTTCGGTTGAATTGAGTAAAAAGTCCAATATCTTTGTCGAAGGATTCCTTATACGAATTGTAATAAAAGCGAAGCAGCAGACACACTGGATTATCACACCGCGGAAAGTGCTTCCGCGTTTTCCACTCAAATCACATCACTATTCAGGTTTGAGTCATACCCTGCAACGCGAAATGCATCCCAACTTTCACCCGTATCTATAAAACAGTGTAGTGTGTAGGTATTCACGTCGTAAAATCAAAAGCCGTAACCTGCCCTAAGACAAACTTTACAACCTGGGGGGCAAACTTTGCAAAGTAATCACAATCAACTCTCATATACTATAGGTACCTATAGGTGCATGAATTTTATTCACAAGCAACCTTGCATGCGAGTTACGATGGATGGACTCTGTACGTATACGTAGGTACCTATATAACGTTATACCACGAGTTTAACAGGTCAGCTTTCACCGACTGCATCCGCTCTGTGATATTATTAACCCACTGCAAGTTTACTCACCATAGCCATAAGTTTTCAAAATATATTTTCATCTGTAATAGAAAATCAAAAGTTTCGGCTTAATTCGAGGAATTAATTCGCTCATTCCGTTTAGTTTCTGTGAGCTCTTGGGTTAATCTTATTATACTTTTCATCTGAAGGGTGAGATCTTTGACCGGAGAATAGTGTCGAAGTCCGAAGACTACACCTAGGTGTTACGAGTTTTAAAAAATTATCACTTGTTAGCGCACGCGATGCTGTTAATTTACTCCATATCGGGATACAACCAGCAATTAATTAACCTACACTACCTAGGCTACTGCAATATTCAATAACTCTCATTGGCAAGACCTTCGACGATCGCCACCTCAGCAGACCGCTATATACACCCCATACCCCGTACCCGCATACATAACGTCTGCAAAAGTGTCCGCAATGACGAAGGTGATGGCTCCGAGGCTCTAGACGCCTTCTGAGTTATGGGCCAACATCCTCATCGTCGAGTAATCAGAGCTGTGTAATGACCTTTTGTACATATGCAAGGGAGACTCGATCAAACATGGATCAAAATTCAAGGGCGGATTAGGAACATAGAAATTTATGCAGATGAATCTACCCAAGTCGAGTCGTAGAAGGTAGAACTGAAAAAGAAGAACAAAAAAAAAAAAAAATCAAAAACGACCCAAGTAGCACAAAATTTATCTCCAAAAAAGGTAAAAGGGACTAAAGACTTTATTTGCTGTTTGCTCTGGGATTAAGAATTATTCCCGCATGGAGCCGGGCGCAATCGCTCATGCGAGGGTGCATTAACATCGACGTAGACTAACGCGGGCACGCAGCTCGACATAGGGAGTGAAGCAGGCTAGCAGGCAAGCGCAGGCAAGCGCAGGCAAGCGGGCAAGCGGATAGCGTCTTACACCTGCTTTATTAACACGGTAATATCTCAACGCCAGTGGCTACCATCGGCCTAACACGAGTCGAAGCTTTCCAAAGAAGCCATTCGAAACCGAACTTATATTCGCCGAGCGGATGTTCTATTTTGCGAACGCATTTAATTTACCGGTAGGCTTGCGCTATCAATTAAATTTTATTGGCTCTCCCCGTCCTCGCGATACTTGTTATATCTCGTTATCGGATTACGTAGAGAGACTTAAATTCGACTGGATAATCCCTTGCAGTGACAAGGAGAGGAAAACAAGATCGGATCTCCGAAGAATTTATATTGAATGAAATGAATTTTCGATTTGTGGATGCTGTAATATATAGTATATGGGTATAAGTGTGGTATTAGGTGTATGGTGGTTGGGTGGAGGATATAACTGCCAACTTTTGTCAAGCCTCAAATCAAATGAATGCAAATTGTATTAGACACCTCGTGCCAAATATGGCACCGCATGGGTTACGTAATTCGAGACGCGAGCCGCGAGCCGCGAGCCGCGAGACTCCCAAGCAAGCAGTCTCGGGTTGGAATTTATTTAAACAATAGGCCAAGAGCTAAGGCGATAACTGCGTGGCTTCAATTTCCAAAGAGGCACATAATTCCCAGAGAATTACGAAATATCATACTGCCCAACACGCCGCTCTAAAAAGGTATTATACCGCGACGAGTGGGTAACGCGGACTTCTATCTAATATATATATATATATATATGATCTCGGATAGAAACAATAACGAGCGAATTCTGACCAGCGTGAAAAATTCAGAGTCTGATCATTCGAGCACTTGTCACACGTCAGATAAGTATCTTTTCCAAGGTCACACACGTCATTCAAGCTAGTCTTATGTACCTCGTAACGCAAAGCTAATTACCTACTCTAAGTAATCGTCTAGGATTTCACGATTTTTTTTTTCTTTCTTTTTCGGAACGAAAAATTCAGGAAATGATCAGAACTTTGGTGAGAGAATTGGAGAGAATGCAGATGATCGCGAGAGATATATGAGATTGTTATACATCACACCTATACCCATAGACACGCTGTAGTACAATTGACGTGAAAATTTTTATCCCCCGCCCACTTTGATCTATAATTTTCGGTATTAATTACGCAACTTAGGTATATCTTTAGAGACCATTAATTTAGTCTAATCAATAGTTAGCAATCCGCAAGAGAGATCTTCCCGTGTGAAAGGCGGACCTTTGCACTATAAATGAAAGCATATATGTAGGTGTTCAACCAACAGTTCCACAACTGTTACAACCTACCTAAATCTTGAGGTGTAAATTTGTTCCGGCAACCCGTAAAGATCTTTTATACGAGGAGTATATAATTACCTCTATAATCTATGGGAAACACCGCTACTATCTATGCGGCCTAAATAATTCCACCATATGTCTATTATACCGAGGTGTATATACGTGCATTCATATGTAACATTTGCAGGTAGTATAATACACGTTTAATAATATATGAAGTAACGACGCAGTTTATGAAATCCCACGATATATTTTAGCGTTCGAAAAACCTGGTTCATAAATAATATATCGCTCGATATAGACGATTATACTGAGGCAAGAAGTTCTGTTAATTAGCCATACTTAATATTATATATAATAACAAAGTTTATAAATTCATTTATGCAACTTGCGTTACTGCGTACCTATATGGATCTTGAAGATCGCGGCATTAGGTACACCGCGGTACTTAGATATATACTCGTGTGCTTAACGTACTCAGCTTTCGTAATCCCCTAGAGCAAAGGAGATCGTTAAATGAAGATAAAAACCTTTATCTTCTCGGGCACATATGCGTGTATACAAATATAGGTATATATGGACATACGTGCGACCCACGACCTGGGCTATCCCTATACAAACTTATGTTCCATTCCTAACTCTTGTTCTAAACTTCTACTAGGTATCTCAACTGACTTATAGTCGACTGACTATAGTGGTGATGAGTTTAGAAAACGTCGAAGAGAAATTGCGAGGAGAATTTACCTATGCTATAAACATGGAGCGATGATTCTTATAGTCGTTGGCCTTTGGCTATCTTAACTCTCACCGTGAGAACATAGAGAGATATCTGCTATAAGGCACACGCCATTCGTTGACCACGCCTTATCTTGCGGTAGCTGCATCGCTGAGAAACTGTTGTAATCCTGCTTGTCCATGTCCATGTTAATGTCTCTTCTTCGTGGGTTATTAGGCAACCAGGAAACCGCGTTCTTACATATCTAATATCTTCACGGTGAAATATAATCGAGATACAAGAAACTATGAAAGGACTATTATACCGTTAATACGATTTTACCGATTGCTTGTACGAGTAACAGGTGAGAAAATTGATGTGAGATAGATTGGATGGTATTAAGATTGCAAAAAGAGTTGAGGATTGAGCGTTTACTCATTTTTATGAAAATAATATTATGAAATATTTTATGAAGAAATACGATGTTACACGCTTGTCAGTTACTAGGTAAAGTGTGAAAGTTTATATTTTAATGTAATGTATACGTCTATAATTGGCCAGGATGATCTCTTTCACATCATTGCGGTTCAGACTGAAAGATTCAATGATGAATTTCAACCGGAGTCGCGTTGCTGACCGTAAATTTGAATCCTTAATCAATTAGAAAGGCAAAATCTTGGAGAGATTAGACTCTGCGGACTTTGAAGATTTGATAAAAATCTTGTTCGTGCTAAGCTAGTCAAACAGTTTCATAACATCTTTTCTCAAGTTCCGACACGACATAAGTGAAAGACGGATTTGAGGACGGAACAGACCCATTCGCGCAATTAATTAATGTGACAAAGTATATCGCGTGGGATACTCTATACCCTATCCCTTGATGATTTTTTCTGAAATCTCATATCCATCTTTCATATCGGTATACGATCAGAAAACGCGAGATTGCGTGCCAATAACTTCATACGTTGATGATGTGGCAAGTAATTGCAAATAGCGATCAAGATCAAGATTACCTGGGAGGGGGAAAAAAAAGAACGAGACACTTTTGTACTTTTCATTATTCGTCTGTACAGGTATCTAGCTGGTAGGTGTACGTACAGAGCGTGTTCGATCGGGCTGACTAACGTGACGATAATTATGTCATAAGGATGTAGAATAATCATTTCTGACTGACGAGGCTTCTGTATGGAATCAGATATTGTACTATCTCTGACGTGAATCAGCGGAGAGAAGAAACGTGCGAGAATCATACGAGAGAGTAACCGATCTACGCTGCGCATCGGTGCTTATTTCGCGGTCTGATCGAAGCCCAATCTGATCGCCGTTTAGTAGTTATCGACGTTGCGGTTAGCCACTGGTTCGAACTTGGGTGCAAAACATTTTCCATTCTCGGTTTATTTCAGTCTGCGGCTTCGAAAACTACCGGTAAATATGTACAAGCAGTCAAAGGGTATAAATGTACAAGTCGTAAGTTGTCAGATGCAAAAAGCGAGTGCTTCTTTCGTTCGATTGCCAATTTTCTGTTCTTTTTTCAATTTCATCAATTTTTCTTCTCCCCTATTTCACCGCGATTGAAGAAGATCGGTGCGGATGTCTTATAACGTGAGATCATTCGCTTCAGTGATCCAATTTATCCACTCTTTGATCAAAATAGACTCGCAGTAGCATTGCGAGGGACATGAATGATGATAATTCATTAATTTAATATAATTGATACCTTATTGGTAGCGCTTTTATCTTACGACCAAATTTCTCCCACTTTCAAGATCGGTTAATTTTGAGATATGAGCGTTCATTAAAATCCTTCGCTCCTCGACGAATGCTGTAATGAAATTATTTATGGATCCACTGTGTTGCTCGGGGCTAAAGAAGCCAATTTGGTAACATATTTGACGATTCTATATAGGGTATAGATATATATATGTATATACGTACGTTACGGATGGAAAATCAAGTACAAAGGCAAAGGAAATCACACGCTGTTCCAATTTAATGATAAAACTTATAATTACAAGTTCGTTGCAGAGATTTTATAGGTATATCGCCTGAGGCATCCCATTCCAACTTATAACAGTTAATTTTGCGATATGTTATATTAACTTAGTATGATTAGCTGAAATTCATCACGTGTCAGGATTTGATACAATTAGTGAAAATTCACGTCGTTAGTTAGTTATGTACCTACTGTAAATTTTTTATTTCTAAATTATTTCATTGCACTTCTTCTCATCAATCTTCAATTATAAAATTTCTATTATATACCGACGTGAGTTCGAATTGGCTTTCTGTAATTGTGCAACGATATAAGATCGCTGCGGTTCCGTGATTACGTTGTAATTAGGGAGAATTTAACGCGATGAAAAGTCGAGATAATAAGTGGAAAGAAGAAGTTGACCACGAACGATATACTATTACCGGACTTTCCATCGCGTGTTTCTACACCTAATATGTCATGAGTTGAATCTAAGAATCTACGAAAGTAAAAGTGAGTAAACACATGTTGGGATGTATAACCGCATATATAGATAGATCTCTTATCCCAGATATTATAGCGGAACAGGGAATATCTTCTCTGCAACTATGCACTGCATTCTAATGAAAACGATTATCGGATAATTGGGCGTAAAGGAGATCTTCTCAATTATTTATTACACCCAATTAGATACGTATAGGTACGAAAGCAGATAAAAATTTGAATAATCAGAAGCAGATTGCATTTTATTTTGCGGAATTGCGATTTAATTTGCAAATCAGAACGCGAAAGTGTTAATTTTAATTATTTAATTACCTACCTGGACGAAGCTTCTAATCTCCTCACCTGAATATCCGCGCTCTGTATCACAAAATTAGCATTGAATGCTGGAATTTTTGAAGTTTATTGTTCGCGTTACCAAACCGACGTAAAGTACTCTAGTACGTTTGCCATAAATTTCGTCAGCTTTAGTTGTAGCTGCATCGAGTTCAGTCTTTATTCTCTTCTGTGGCTACTCCTTATACCTTATGTCTACCTGTGCAGTGACCATTCGTACCATTGTTATGATCGGAGAAAGGGGATATATTTATGCATCTAGTATCTACCTACAATACGTTCACTGAATATAACGAGGAATGCAAACTATAAGTTCAATAGCAACAGAACAGTGCAGTGATGGTTTGTAGCTATTTATTTTATTGCATGACTGCCCTAGTTGCAGTTTGCGACTCGCCATCCTGTAAAGTGCAGAATTCATACAGTGGTGAAATCTGAGTTACGGATTTTGACTGAAGAATAAATTCATCTAAAAAATTGATCGTAAATTCAATAAACGACGTTGGTTTCAGAATTTTCTTTTTCATGAATTTGATTTCTACAGTTTTGTTTGATGGGTAGAACTTATTCTGACTCAAGGTAAATTCGTTACGTCTTTAGAGTTTGCCATTGCATTTGCTTTTTCAAAGTATCTCAAGCACGAGAAAGGATCCGTTGAAGATGGGGCATTAAATTTATATATTTTTTTTTCTTCTCAAAATACGTTTTATCTCCTTTGGAAATTTCTTCGCTGTACCTATCTATTCGCACGCGAGACGTTTCTGGCTCACCCTCGTTACACCAACTAAAATAAACGAGCGTAATTACCAGAGAACTGACGGTTTTTGCCAACCAGTCGGCAAAAGTCGTCGAAAGTTTAACGCTGCTAAAAGTAATGTGCGGATAAGCGGCTTTGTGCCCCAAGTTCCATATTCGACTTTATATTTTACCGCGAAAAGAATACCAAGCACAATACAGGGAATATAAAGTATTCGCGAAATTACGGTCAAAGTTATATCTGAGTAGCTACAGTCATATACCATATATATATATATATATATATTCTAAACAGGCAGACTCGTCTGTCTTAGCCTGAATAAAAGAGGAAGTTGTTCCGCATTTGAAATATAGAGACGATTACGGTAGCGCTAAACGCTTGGTTTATGTGACGTAATACATATATGGATAACATATACCCAACGTTAAACGAGATTCTAAACATATATTTAAATGTCCACTTACAACGATCGTAAAACTATACACAGATGTATCAAAGCATGAAGATGAAAGAAGCTACATCCATAGTCTACCAGGAGCCAATGAATAAATTTCGCCTCAAGTTTCCTTGTTTTATAACTAAATGGTAAACAACCTGTCCTGCAAGGATGATATAGGTATATCGTAGGGCCTTTGAAAACACCTTTCCGAATATCGGTCTACTACGCAATTTATTCTGATAAAGTTCCGCCGGGACGACATGAGGTCAGATGAGCTGCGGAGAGCCTGGATCTTTTGATCCTTTTGGGACGGGCCTAGCGAAAGGATGTTATTATCTTTTGCATAATCGATTTTTGAGCTCAGCCGGTTCTCGCGGTTCAAACTACATACCCGAGTCTCGGATGAATTTGAGATATTTCAAGATGAGGCATGGCGGGTGCTCTTCGGCTTGACGATCAAGAGGTGACTGCCTGACTGGTCAGGATCGTTATGGCCTATTACGAGATATCAATGATTATTCATAGACTTACGTAAAATTTACTCTATACTAAAAGAAACGCGAAAGAATCGGGACTCAACCCGACTAACGGCGATAATTGATTCTTCGACCTATCCTTTCGATTTATTCTGTTAGACGCGTTGGAGATAATCAGACAACCAAGTAACAGCAAATTCACCGTTATAAGCTATTAGTAAATGGGAAGTGAGATTAGCAGTATCTGATAAATCGAATATTACTTCACCTTGGGCATAATCTATCGCCTTATACGAGTTATACGAGTACAGCGCGTCATTCCCGCTTAGACTCCGTCATCGTGACTACATGGTACCATATTCTTTGCATTTGGATATGTGGTCGCTAGATTTCTCTAAATTTCTGAACAAGTTTGTCTTTTCTCTTCGAGCAAGTGTATCTTTGCATCTTTGTCTCTGTTTCGTTTTATCATCTCTTTTCAAAGGATTAGAGCGTCGGTGTTGTTTAATTAAAGTCACAACTCTTTTCAAGTTTCTACCGCTAACTTTGCTCGAGTATTTCAATTACTGAAACAGTTTTAATTAAGTTCGAGTCAACAATTCGCAAACTAATTATGTTTACGATCTCGACTGTGCCTTTTAGAAAAAAACAAAATTAATTAACCCTGGGTATCGCTAGTGTTGGAAAGCTTCTAGCTAACAAGCCTCGGAATTATACTGAACCATATAGTGTGTCAGCTGGTCTATATACGAAACATTATTTCAGAGAATCGATTTTCTCTTCCTACACAACGTTTCGAACCTGAAGTTCGTCGTGGGCGTGAGATTTTGAAGATTTTGTGAAATCCCGTGTACCTAGCCAATATCGGAATTTCAATTTTTCTATTCCGCTCACTTGTGCGAAGGGGTAATTTCACTGATCGGCCACTTTGCTACGGCTCAGATCACGAGATTGTAAGATCGCTCCGGACTCCAGACGCAACCCACATCTCGATGGTCCGGTCCTCTCTCCGCCTGAGGCACTAGAAATCCATGTTAACGCCCGTCCAATCACTTTTCGTCTTTGTTCACCTCATCAAGTACTACATCCACTCATCTCACTCTGACTAAAGTAATACGCCGCGAGTTTGCATCCGAAACTTTCTTTAATTACTTATATCAAGTCCAGTGAATAACGCTTAGATTCTTCATGATGAATTAATTCTGTATAGAGATATTTTTTCGGCTTGGAAGCAAGCCGTTTCATTTTCAAATTACATGTAATTTTTTCTCACAGCGTAGAATTTGATTTACTAATTAAATTCAACGCGTACATACCTCGCGTTATAATGATGATTGCGTCCAGTTTTTTTTCCAATCTGTTATATCCGCCAGATCGCTGGGTGCCTTTAATCGAGTTTTTATTTTTGTCCCTATACATCGCGAAAGTTGGATTTAAATAAAAGACGTATATCGCGGAGTTTAGAAGGCGAAAAATCGCCCAAATCCGAATAAAATTCTCGTCCGAGATAAACGCGTGTAAAGATTACGATCTACGTATACATTCCAATTAATCTGAGCCAGGCACGCTTTCTTTTTCATATAAGAATTATTTCGAGCAGATCGGTTCGTTCGTTTTTTAATCTAGTTTTATCTCACTGTGCCGTTAACAGATGCTTAAATACTTCAAGGAAGCAGCTTCCATCCGACTCGAATCAACACACCTTCATTTTAAAGCCTTTAGAAATAATTATGCTGCAGGTAGAGATCGGCGATGAAGGTATAGCGAGAAGGGGAATTTCGAAAACGGTCGAATCTTTGGTGCGATGGATGTCAGGATATATAATGCCCTCTTCTATGTTCCGCCAAATAGTACATCTATTTAGAAACGATGAAAAAAAAAATCTAAAAACGATGAAACAAATTAGAGACTAGTGAAAGTTAATACTCAAGTAGAAACGGTCAGAATTTAATGACTCTGAGCTGATCGCTGATAATTACGATAATAATTTATATTGAGAGAAATTGCTTTGTTCCGTACCTGCAGTCAGATGTAGCATCTCATTTAATGTGAAAAAAATTACACTGTCATTGCGAATATCTGCAGAAGCAGTTCCAGCGCGAAATATACCAATCGGTAAACTAGCTGGTTCACTTCTGAACCAACTGCGAGTAAATGTAGGTATATTTAAACCGGAATTTCATCTGTGTCAACTTTTTCAGTGGAAGAAATAAGACCTGAAAAAGCTCAGCTCAAGCCTTCTTCTTCGATGCGAGTTATTAATAATATCAACCCTTCATTTTCATGGCCGGACTTCATTCGTTCCGTGAGCCTGTACAGCGCATATCGCCTTTACCTGTCAGTAATAGCGTATGTTCGCATTTTTCAAGACGTCGCAAAGACGTGTCGCGTACGAGATCAGGATCAGTGCCTGGGAGGATGTCGTTGCCACCACTTTCCGTTTTTGATTTCGTTTTTTATTTTTTCCCATTATTATTATTATTTTAATAAAATATACTATGCGACTGAAGACCGTTTCATCGGTTGCTACGCAGCTGCAGTTGGTACAGAATTGCCGAAGGATATTGTTTCTATACGGCTAGGCTTTTTGAGCTCAGAAATCAATGAGAGGCATAAATAAAAGTGTTCGTTGGTCTCAGTTGAAGGATTGCACATTGTAGCGAATCGGTGCGAAAGAAAGGCTTCTGGCTTTACCACCGACTATATATTCATGCATAAGGCTAATGCTTTTAGCGCCAAGGAGAAGGTGCTTTATGCACGAGGCGTGACTTTCACGGCAAGATGGTCAAGTACGTTCAAGTTCACGATTCGCGATTCACGATTCGTGATTCACGAATCATCATGGTGCACGAGTTTCTTAAGCTCGTCTGATGATTGTGAATAGTGTTTGACATGCGCGGCTGGTGAAACTCCGTGAAAATTTTCACACAAAAACAGCAGCTTTCAATGAGGTGAAAAAAAAACCTGAGGCTTTGAAGGACCCGAAACGCTTACCGCAGATTACCAGCTAGCTCTTCTCTCAGATACTATCTCGCAAATTACTACGGCAATTATCTTCGAGTAGATAAATGACCTACTGCAGGATACGCGAAAGTGTTACAGTGCAGAATCGGAGTTCGTGAAAAAACTTTGATTAAATTTTACTCAGTGCTCGTTTTACGTGCTACACTGAGTTTAGACTCTCGAGATTCTGCCCAATAATCGTTAATTTCTAGTGAGTCAAAAACGTAAAAGTATCGAAGTACAGTAAAACCGCTTTTACAGGCTCCACTGGGCGTTACGAATCTACCTTCCCATAATATATATGTAATCATCTGTCCATATCTCATTAGCTCCGCGGGAGAATCTATTCCCTCCTTAGACAGGTAAACTCATAATTATATGCATACTGCATGTAGACACAGGGTGTCCCACTCGAGAATGTGATGTATAATTCGAACAAAAATTGCATCAGGTGATCATTATAAAGTTATTACAGAAACGAGAATAGAACAACAAAATACTGGTTTGACCAATACTGTTATTATTCCTACCTGGTTGTAATGAAATTTCTCGGCTGACTACTTTTTCAAACAGTAGGTACTACCACGATTCGAAATAAATCACTCTTATAAATACCATCGTATTTGATGTTGAAAAAAATTTTGGATATAATTCGGCTTTCGTCGTAAATTAATGATTCGTAAAATGTAATCATATTTACTTTACTAAAAGGGACACTGTGTACATATAGCAACTTACATGGATGTGTCCACTATATTTGCACAGTTCACGTATGTGGTATACCTACCTACGTGCGGAGGAAGCGTTCCAGTACGTTTCATGCTCTCGGCAAGAACTAGCATAGATCAGCATAACATACACTAACATGAATATGAATCAAGCACGTAATTGCGGCCAATAAGGTAGTTTTTACACGCCCTATCACATGCTCAAGCATATTACACGCGCGTTACATAAGGCACTCGAGACCCGAGACGTTATTAATGCGATCATTAAACACGATGATCAAGAGTATATTGTGTTACTAGAATTACCTCATACGGTTTGATTTTAAGTACTAAACACTTAAGTACCCCATGCCCTGTGCAGCGGCTCAAAAAGCCACTGAAATTACCTCTCCCAAAACTAAATGACTTTCCTAATTGAAGGAAGAAGAAAATCTCCGAATCTTATGTAGAGGAAATTGAATAGCTCATTTCCCATTAGTTAGAACGTTAGTCTTCAATTTTTGGTCACATAACTCCTGGTCGTGTTATCCTTGCGAGTTATATACAAAAAGGCCTTGTCTCGATACTTCTAGCTTTCGAGATCAAAGAGGTGAGTGCATGTCGTAGTTACTTTACCATATGATGAAAATATGGTTGAAAATGTGTGAATTTGTGCCAAGGTACCCTGCGACATTTGCGCCTTATTACGATAGCCCGCAGCTTTTTATCTCGTCCTCAATAAAATTTTACACACAAATGAGACTCGCACGTAGGTCTGAATGGCCTACGACAAAATCGGCAAACTACGATTGAAAGCAGAATTAATCCACATGCAGAAAAAGGCAGGAAGAAGAATGCTTTTATCGCTATGTCGAGCGTCGAACTGAAATGCAGCAAAAAGTAACGAGATTCAAATGCGAATATTTCTCAAACTTACTCAGCCGTAGAAAAATTTGCCATTGATGGTGATAAACGTGAAACGCTCCTTACCTGAAACAGAAATAAATAAATTATAAGACACGAATGCGTCGGAGGGTGTAACAAGGTAGGAGTATTTACACCGAGTGTCACACCTTACGTAATACGGGTATAAGCGGCTAATTTGAATGAGACAAGACCGTAAGTTAAGTAGGCGACCTCGCGTGTCCACGGGACGACGCAACAAGCAAATCGTGGGAAATCTCTGAACAACTTATCGCGGAATGATTCAAGGGTGCGTACCTACTCCCCGCAATTATGCATGTTGTACTTACATCCGATGACAATTGCAATAAACAGCGCCACTCCCATTCGATATCGGCTCAATAGCTCTGAGACCGTTTCACAAATCAAGGATACAGACAATATGTGGTGGAGGACACGAGGGACACCTATATTACATTATTGTCTAGCACTCACGTGAAAGACGTGAGAAGAATCTTCGGATAAAAATGAAGACTATTGGCGCGGATATCGCACCTCGTATAGGTATATGTGCGTAGGCATAGGTAAACGTTTCTTACGGGCCAAGGACAAGGCGCCAATAATCTCCTATATGAGAAGTAAACGGTTCACCTTGGTCCATGCCATACGTGAGCTATTCGAAATTCCAGAATTTGTTTGTCCGGTGTATTGGGTCAGCCCATGCAGTAAGCGAGTCGGGGAATCTGCGCAGCATCCAATGCGTCTAGACCAGTGGACCATCGCATGTTATTTTCTAGGCTCTTGGGTCCCGACTCCATATAAATCGTCTAGAGAAGATAAAATAACGTTTCACGAGCTCACGGATTGTCTCGTCTGTCGTATAAGCGCCCTTTTAAACGCGCGGTCTTGTCCCCAACGTTTATACACATACTCACACTATTGTATATAAGAAATCCCGTATATACCTACCAGAGACACAATATACCTAGTCCCATACCATCATACACATTACTCCTTATGCCTCCCGGCTACCACCTGTCGCTTCGAGTGATTTGTGCACAAAACTATATTGCGGAGGAGGGGTCACTAAGGTTGAGGACGAAAGACTGGTGAATTTCCAGGAAGTTATGTATGCATGATGATTCTATACGAAGGAATTATTTTCCCTGGTAGCATGTGTTCCTTTTTTTTTTTCTTACGATTTTTATACGGTCATCGTTTATGCAGTAATAATTTCGATGCAGTGCGAAGTATCATGATTTTATATGGTACCTATATAATATCTACTCAGTTTCAAATTTCTCGGCATGTTTATTGCAACCGTAGTTGAATAAGGGAGTAGAAAGTTTACCTCAAGATAATATACCTTGCACGGAGTGAGTACCGCACGTGCAATTCAAACCGACGTTCACAAAGTGACTAAAATCAGGGTTCAGATTACAACACTGTACATCTTCGTTTGCTCCTGTAGCATTTACAGTGGGCGTAAAACGCCCAGTTTGTGGCGAGAATGAGGTGGGCTAAGGCAGCTGTGGCAAAGAAGTGAAAGACGAGAAACACTGAAATAAACTGGGTAACCCGGTCTGCAACTCTCTGCTACTATATACTGGGTGTTCTTTGAAATCCTTATTTGAAAACATTCTCATGACGGAATGAGAAATGATGCGGTCCACTTAAATTTCATCATCGCGTATAATATGAGCCCCAATCATTTCGTGATACATGTTTCTATATTTCTTCAAATAAATGACCGTAAAATTTACACTCAGGCTTCGTAGCTCAATCTTTATCCAGCTTTCGTAACTCGATATGAGAAAAAAGAGCCTGCTGAAGTAAATTGATCTTTCGGTTGAAGCAGGCTAGATAGACAAGTGGACCGATAGAACCGGTATTTCCGGAACAATGGAGCGCGTAAGGAAAGTAAAGAAATTTTACGTTACACAGATGTGCAGCAGGTTGAGTAAAGACTTATGAATCGGAATAATAATGAAGATATTAAAAGTCGATTCGAAGCGATTTTCCGAAAGTTCAATCGGTAATGACATTGATTCGGTAAGATGATCGCGGTAAGTCGGTCAATCGGTTGACAACACAACCTTTGATAGTAATCGAGTTCTAGAATATTTACCGCTAACACGTGTCCTAGATGAGAGTTCTCATAGTATCTTAGGAGGATAGTTTTTACGAGTAGGTAAATAGATATGACTAGCTCATACTAGCTTTACTACCGATACCAGATTGACGAGTTTTTATTTAACGAATTGTAACGAGGAGAAAATCAGCATCTGTATCGAAACTGGTTTGATCCAATTACTGAATACGTCCACGTATTTCCCATAGGGTCAACAACTAGTGAGTCAGGGGCAACTGCTGGGAATTAAACTACTGAGTAAGGTAGCAAATCAGACTCTCGCATACGATTAACGGTATAACAAAGTCGATTTCGATGAAAAAAAACAAGGCGTATACCGTTGCCTTTATGAATTATGAATTAAAATTAAGTCGATTGACACTCGCGATCAACATATTATTCGAGCGAAATTTTCCAGTAAAAAATTGAAAGCAATACGTATGACTATGCATGTATGAGAAGCCTATTTCAGGCGTGAAGGGTAAAAATTAAAGCTGTACGTCGTACAAATGGGTTGGTGCTTTCCAGTTTTGTGGAATTCTAGTGGCATTCTAGAATTTTCGAGTCTAACGAAAGAAGTCGTATTTTAGGCGGTACGATCTGACGAATCGAGCAACTGACGTGAGTTGAAGGCACGTCTCGTTGCTCAACAGAATTCGGGGTTAACAAGAGAAGGATGCAGTCCCAAAATAGCGTAGAAAAATTCCAAGACTGACAAAGATGACATATCCGTGAAATCCCTAAGAGTGAAAGCTAAGGTTTACTTATTAAATATTACGCACACGTCCGTGACCAAATACTGTCGTAGCACACGGCGCGAACTTACGTAAGATCCATTGTCAATATTTCAATACGAAACTGGCGCGCGGGCGGATGCTACAGGTAGGTATATAACGTATCCGTTCTGCATGCAATACCGAGCCGTGTCTCATTTCATCGATAGGAAAACTGAATAATCTTCATCTGTAATTAAATGCGAGAACAAATCATAAGAGAAAAAAAATAAATAAATAATAAGAGAAAAGAAATTGTAAAAACTTTATGAGGAACGGATAATTTTCTCGATTATCAGGTGTTTTTGACCAGTTGCTATCAGACTTCAGCGTCGATTGGTATTGAGGCATTCATCACTCCATGATCTAATGGCATCTTAATAACAGTCGACGATATTGAATCTCATGGAAGTTGTTAAGTGCCTATTTTTTAATTTTTGTACAACATGACTCGTTGAGTTATATTCGGGAAAAAAAAAGTCTTAGCATACTAATTACAAGCAAAAACGTGTTTTTTCATGAGAAGGAAGTCCGGGTAGTACAACGCGGATGAAATTGATAAATAATTAGCCGTATAACACTCGCACGTGAGTTGATTAAAATAATCCTTCAATTGAAGCTATTCTAAGCAATCCCATACTGATCTATCGATAATTTTGTAATGATTTTTTTCACCATAATAACAGAAGATGAGGCATTAAATCTCGTAGATTCGAAGGTTCTTTAGTGGCCATAATTACATGACGTTATCTTGTTATACTCACCTCGAACTCTGAAAAGTTATTTACAACCTTCTAACAAATGGCTTCTATTTTTTAAGAAGGAAGATGTCTGCAGTACTACTATACGTACGTGGATGGAATCAACAAACAAATTTGTATCTAGGATTTGATTGAGTATATATCGAGCTCAATAACGTGGAAAGAAAACGAAACCAGGAAACTAGCTGAATACATCTCCAAGAGGTTATTGAGGTCTCCAATTGGCAATTTGAAGGCCAAGCGAATACTCAACCTCTGAACTCCATCAGATCGTCTACTCAAAAGCTCCTAAAACTGCGAGTGCCAGGAGTAATTTTTGAGCCTATTAAATGCCCCATATACTTCTTTATAACAGACTGGATAGATTGCGTCTTACCTAGGCCTGTGGGACTAAGGGACAGTGGTATAAGAGCGAAGAACGATTCTAGGAACCTTCGTGCCAGCGCGTCTTCATTATCCTCTAGGGTCTCGTGTATATAAGTACTCCAAGACCCCAGCCATGAGACGCGATCAATTAGTGTACCAGCCTCGTGATGCTGGTTGTACCGAAAGCACAAAAGGTCCAAGAGCAAGATGCACGTGCTGATATTTTCTGCTTATGAAAGCAGGTTGCTGTATCGTAGCTTGTTGCACCGTGCTTGAAGTTTATAGCGATTATAGGGGAGGTGGTTCTTCGCAACTATTTCTGTTTTTACCCTATAAAAGTGGCACACTTCGAACGTCTATTCGTCTGACAAGCTTAAAGATCCCTCAAGTGAATTGGCTTTCTTAGAACTGACGGTATAAGCGAGTCTCAATAATTAAGGATTTTTCGACAAATATAGAAGAGCTGGAAAATTCAACCCGCGTGAATTAGTCAGGCGAGTTGGTGGAGAATAATAATTCCTTGTAGATGCTATTTCGTAGTTTTAACTAGCTATAAGCGCACAGGAAGTTGATGATTCACTGCGTACCTGTACGTAAACTGAAGGAATCTTACGACTCCAGAAACGTAATAATGCAGCACCCTCAGTGAGTCAGACTCGATTCTATGGATGAGGACAAAAACATAATTGCAAAGACATCCTCGTTCCGAATTCCGGGAGAAACCAATCGAACGATATTCGTCAAACTTATAGTTAGCAACTGTTCGTCTATACCACAGAATAGGTACGATCCCACGATCAGATGTAACCAGATGCCTGATCCGTGCTAAGACACAGGATCGTGATATCGTGCAAAATGAAGAAAAAAGAGAAGAAAAAAAAAAAATTGAAGAAGCCAAGAAGTGGCAAGAATTCTGAGACAAAAGGACGTGGAACGATTCTCTCTTCGACATGAGTAGTCCTAAGTTACCCATTCTCTCCCTCCTTGCGCGACATATATTCACAGCCAATTATCATTAAAGATATTTTCAGATCTCAGAAGGTCATTTGGCGCATTAAAAAAAATACTAAAGACATCCCCGCCCGGAATTCTTGCATGAAATATCAAGTAAACGACTTTCCCGGTGCTAAATTGTCGTAAATTATTGCTTTGTATCACGCAGCTAAATTTATCCCACGATTGACTCTGAACACGACGAACCTTCACTACGTCAGAGGACCGTAGTGACGTGACACCCCCGATTTTTTAACTCCCATGAATGCGCTGCTGCACTCGACTCCAAGTTACGTTGGTGCATCATTCCAATACGAAAACGTTACCCGTTGATTCATGAAAGACCGTGATATGCGTGTGGAATAAATACATGCACACGATTGTGCGTATACATATTCACAATGATGATATTCGTAACAGACACGTCACGCACCAATGCGTAAGTGTATACGACGCCGTCTTGCACGCGGACTATCAATGAGTCTTATATATATTGTCACAAGTGCTGTTCGCCGCACCGATGTCTCTTTCGAAGATAATTAGTTTGACGTATCTAAGAGGGGTCTATAAACCAGCGGCGTTTATCCTTCTCAAGCTTCTCTCACCCTTTGAGATAAGATATTAAATTTGGATATGGCTTGTCACTTCGACGCGGAATGGTAGCGTAAAATTCTGCAGTGCGATTCTTTGACGGTTTCTCGTCTTCCTCGGATGGGCTAGCCTCGAGGACAAGTATTCATCTGCAATCTCTCGAATGAAGGAAAAAAGGGAATCGAATAATACCGATCTCGAAACAATATACTGCCGCTCCGTTGTATTTGAATATCGTGAATAAATCCTAGCCACGTTGTCTTGAGCAACGCGTCCATCTCTTTGGTCTCTGACTTTCCTCGATGTCGACTGTCCGTAATTCAATTGAATTTCCCTATTTCTCTCTTTGCCTGTTGTCGATTCTGGCTGAATCCACAACCAAAGATTGCGATAACCTATTCGATAGACTATGGGACGATAAACGATTCTCTGAATTAAATAGAAGTTTATCAAATACGGACAGACCTGCACGGATGCATTAAGGCCCGGTTAAGCGCGGCTATTGTCTTTGCGAAATGCTGAAACAAAACTTAGGGTGGTCTGTCATTAAGATTAAAAGAATAATAAGGTATAACGCATTGTGCGGAATAAAAATTGGATGACTCTAAAATACATTCTAGCGACCCGGGCTGTTTTGCTGTCTTTCAAAGAGGGTTGACAGGACAAGCTTATATCGAATTAATAGATAAAAGCCAAGCGTCCAGATAAGAGAAACCCGTCCGCCTAAGGGGGTTGACAGATCCCTCGTTCACCTTTAATTGGTTGACCGTGAAAAATGGTTTTACGCATATCCACGCGATCCAGCTTAATTTACCGCAACGAATTCATCACCGGTCTAGTCGGTGGAAAATTCTTAGCGATGCGATCGGATCGTATGGTGCGTTGAAAATTTGCATAAGATTCTTAATGACGATCAGATAAAGCCTGACAATCGAAGAAGCCTTCCAGCCGACTATTCTTGAAGAGTTCCTTGTGGGGCTCCATGGAAACTCTTTTATATGGTCAGAGCCTAGAAGGAGGAGGTTCGTCCCTACGGGAGGGCCTAGGCTCCTATTTATTCGTGATTGCTTTTTGCTGCGGTGCTCGTATCGACTGGCTTTAATAAACGAGCAAGCCTGTAGAGGTGAATTCAATGCTGTTATACCGAAGGGTTGAGAATATAACATAACTAAATAGAAATAAGAATATAGCCTGAAGACTAATAAAAAAAGAATGATGTTTCGCAGCGTGCAAAAGTTTCCGATCGACAGCACCGAATTCATCATGGCGAAAACGATAAATTATTGACAAGATTGATGGCCGATCTTCACGGGCTGATTTTCAGATCCATCGGTTAGTCTGCTCCGACTTTCGTTTGACTATCGATAGAAAGAGACTCTCTCGTTAAAAGTCGCGTTGTGGAAGAAGAAATGAAAGAAAAAAATAAATGGACAATGAAGAACGCATGAAAAGAAGGGTTGTCATGCGTAGTGATGGAGGGGTTTGTTAATTTAATTGCAGGGCCCAATTTAAAAACATGACTTATCGTTAACTCTCGCGAAATCAGTGAAGGCAATACAAAAGTCGCGAGTCATTGACCTGGACGACGAAGAACCAAGTCGTTCCTCAACGCCAACGGGTCGTAGTGTGTATTTTAATCGTAACATCTACCACATGTAAAGGCCTTATAGAAATCGAGGAAGGCGATAAACGTCCAGACCCATACAATGGGCGGTCTGCACTTGACCGCACTTGGAGCTCGACTGGTCTCGTTGGTAAAGTCCAACGTTGGACGGTCAACACAATGCTGACAGCAAACTCAGCCCCGCAATCACTGAGGTGTGACCCTTTTGCACATCTATAAGCATAACTGTACAACCATGATGAAACTGGAGAAAAACTATACGGACCGTTTCAAGTTCGCGGAATACATTAGAAGATGATTATTCGAGCTAGTAATTAGAAGTTATGTCTTTTCATTCACCAAGGTTTTCGTAGCACAAAGATAGCCTTGAAAATTAATCATAGGCATAAGATCACAGATAAGAGTAAATCAGGACAAGTGTTGCATCCATTTTTCTACGAAAAACGTTTTTTTTTTTTTTTATTCTAGATCTTACAAGAATTCAAAACGTCTTTTGATGATATTGAACCTGTTACGCAATAGCTCTGAGTATAAACGAAATATTTCACACGAAAAGGAAAAGCGGCTGGATAAAAGACCGCGGCCGGGAACAATACGATAATATTTTGTAACATT
This sequence comes from Tenthredo livida, assembly GCA_963992785.1. Taxonomy (NCBI): domain Eukaryota; kingdom Metazoa; phylum Arthropoda; class Insecta; order Hymenoptera; family Tenthredinidae; genus Tenthredo; species Tenthredo livida. The sequence continues at coordinate 7,624,416 of OZ023066.1, forward strand.
CTTGTCACCTGGACGCGTGCGAACGTGGAAAAAAAAAATTCTTTCAAGTTATACAATCCCTAACATAATATGTGGGGCAGACTACTTTGGAGAGACTTTCGGAATGCGAAACTTTATAAACGCTGGAGGAAATAACCAAGTCAAAGATCTCATTCAGACAATCTTGAGCGGTTTACCTTTTTCCCTGAGAAATGAAGAGGCAATTCTACTTGGTAATAAAAAATAAAAAATAAAAAATAAGTAAACTTTGAAGACTTCTGACAACTCGCCAACGTCTACAATCTCGGTGCTGGATTATACTTGATTTTCCTACTACTCTTCGCGTATTGTGCTCGAGAAAACTGTAGGTGGTGCGGTGATCTCATGTTTCATATTTATGCCCTCATCTGCATATTACGAGCAGGGTGTGCCTAGGTGGCTAGTCAGTCTGAGTTGCCTTGACGGCTGGAATGCGTTAGATTAGATTGCCTGGCTGTGTCCCGTGTGACAGCAGCCCACAGGAAGAATCTTCCTGTTCTTTATTCTATTCATATTTAAGTAAGAAACGATCAGCGGTCAGATTTCGCACCGCCACCCTTGACTAGCAATGAAATCCATCAGAACCACTTCATAGCTGTTTAAACTAATCAACGTAACGGAAGAACTCTAAGCTCCAAACAGTTTTCAATCTAACTCTTGGTAACAAGGAAATGTTTCATTATCGAACGATGAATTAAAACCACGACCTCACGTAACGTAGCCGTACAGCCGGCTGGTCTTGGAGTCGATTTCTTCATGATGTATTTGTTAGTAGAGAGACTGAAAAAGTATCTCCTAGAAACGTAGTGTACTTCCACCACCATGAAAGAAATGAAAATTAATAATCCGGTGTCAGTCATAGTATACACCACAGCCTCGATCGTATAACTTGTACGCGGAAATGAGTTGCAACAAAACTCTGAAGATGATCCGATAATTTCTACATACACCACAATTTTTAAATTCGCATCGTCGCATCGAATTGAAACGTTATACGTTATGCTTGCGTGGTTGAACTTGTCTGCAGAAGATACTAGATGTAACACCGTACACGCACCTCTTTGCCATAACCCGATTTCCCCCTTAACGGACCCCCGCACTGCGGTAGATATCGACGTCGAAGATCAACAACCCTAGGAGATGCCACCTCCGAAGAAGTTGGTTCTTTCAAACCGGCCCCATCTACGCGTGACGGCAATTCCTTGTCATTAGTGAGAAAAATCTGACGGACAAGAGCGGAGAATAAGGAACTTTAGTCTTGCTGTCAGAAAGCCATTGGCAGAAAAGCTTAGCGAATAGGTACAGTTCTTCTCGCCTTTTTGTAATCGAGTTCCGTATCTCTCGGATTGAGACTAGAAGCACATCGGCGATAACGCCCATGGAGCTAGAGATCACTAGGCTCGCACCCGGTGCAAGAACTCGTTGAAGCCGCTGGAATTTCTCTTTCATTATTTTTCAACCCGCTATTATTATCCCGCGAATATCTCCTTTGAGAGTTGATTGTTGACTCGCAGATCGGTAGATTGGATTTTAATACCCGGTTAAGGCTGAAAGTTTCCTCTATTTATTTAACCTTTTCCTCGTTTCGCCTTTTTTTCCCTTCATTTTGCTTTCTGCAAAAGTCTGTTTCTACACCTTCCAGTTGTACTTCCTCTACAATTTCACCCATCCAAATGAAAAATGAATAGAAAAACGACACCTAAACAGGATCTCTCTTCCTAGTTCCTTTCCAGTATGATATATCTACTCTTGGGCGAAATTCTCTTGCGCACTTCGAGCGAAGGTAGCAATTAAGACATCGTTCCGTAGGGTATAAATCAAGGAAAGACATTCTATTCTTCTTTGATCGTCTATTAAGGCTAACTTATGTCTCTAGGAAGTGATGCTGGGCTTGATAAAAACATGCACGACAGCTTAGAAGTACTTAATCTCTTCTTGAACCTTACTACGCTAAGAATGACGCATAGGTCATTTGCTGTAATCCGGCTCTTTACTCGGTGCAAGATGCGAGTCTGAGTAGCATTAATCCTTTGTCAGCAAAAGAGGGTTGTCGTTTCGGTGCGTTACTCACGATCCCATATAAATATCAACGCTTGTATGGTGTATTTTGATTCGAACGAAGATATAATCCTCTGTGGGAGTGACGCCCGTCTTAGATTCCGAAATTAAAAATCGCAGTGATCCAGATTTGCTCTTGAAGATACGCTACTCAAATTTTTCTTCATCCAACGATTTGTTCGAACGAACTGAGGTGGTCGCCCACATTTGCTCGAGGCTAGACGGCTCCGGCAAACGGCTTGGTTTCATATTCAAGACGTGCCACACAGCTTGCCCTGAAATTCAGCGCACCTTTTTTAAAGAGGCGGTCGCGTCCGGCACGTCTTTCAAAGTCGTTCGGTCAATTTCGTCTCGCTCAACCGCAAAGGGCCACCAGCCAAGTACCAGACGTTCTTCTCGTACAACTTTTCGTACTCTTCGTTAACGAAGTTGAATTTTATGTTTTATGTATCATCCGAGGAACCGGGAGAGTTCCACTCAACGAAGTCGTGTTTTGAAAAGAAAGCCACTTTCGATTACCAGACCAATGCTCTGTGAATAGTTTATTGAATCTGAGTTGAGGATTTTCAATGTAATTCTCTATCCCCGCTCTGGTCTCTCTTTACAGAAAGGAAAAGGAAACGGCCAAGTTCATCAGCGTAAAAGATTGTTTTTAAATACATCGTATAATGATTCATCTAAGATTTCGTATAATTTGACGTCAACACGCGAAGAAAAATGATTAAACCTGAAACTTAATTTCAGATCTTAACTCGCGAGGACAAGATAACAAATCGAAATAATTAAAAGCATGGACATCATTTTGAATTGAGTAATTAGTAAACCTTGGGGCGCGTTTTGAGCGTGCCCGAGCGCCATTGTGACCCCCGAATCGTAGCCCAACTTCCGCGTTTACAGCATCAAGATTTGATGGATAGCATAAACTGACCTTCATACTTGCCTGGTTGGCCACGGTCAGATCTCGGACAGGATATAGGCGGAAATAAAATGGAACGTATTCACGCGAGAAGGGACAGTGGACGGAATAAAAATTCCACCTTCGCACGGTGAATATTTAAAATTTCAAGTTTCTCGTATAACTTATTATCGAATCTACATATTCTATGTTAATTTGTAATTTTCCTAAATTACGGTAATAAAATTATTGCTCATTCTAGTATGTCGACGGCGAAATAGATTGCTCGTAATTGCTCTTAATTTTACTGATTGTCAGTATTGCAATATTGAGCCACGATGATGGTAGACAGTTTCTTCTCGAATGAACATAAAAAGCTATATGAATTGTGCTCAGGATAAGGTATAACTCTGTAATTTTTATGTTGTTAAAAAATTTTGTTGACGTATAATGTAGCTCGTACCTACAATTATTATCATCGAGCGCACCAAACAGGCAGATCATTTTCCATCTCTGTAACTCCTTTTGAGTAAATGTATACACGAAGTGTAGAACAACATTATTATTTTTACCTGACCTCTAGACCTCGGAGGAATTATCGTCCCAATTTGGCAATTCACTCGGTTCGTAATCGTAGAAAAATTGGACTTTCAACAAACCGACTGAATATCCACATGTACACTCGCAGAGCGTTTCGATTAAACTCGTATTCGTGAATTGTTAATCTTGAAGACGAGACTCGTGTCGGTATAATTACTGGTTGCAAGACAAGTTGTTTAAAAAATTTATCATCGGTCTGAAATATGATTTTAAATTTTTCTCTACTGGACGATAACTCTCGTCCGTAAGAATAACTCATATCTGATAAGGATCCATTTAACTTGAAAAACATTTATTCCGTTTTTTCGTATCCTTATTTTCTCACTGTTTTATAAAAAATTTCCTCACGGTACTAGGAACTTTGTTATTCACCAGGTGAAGGTTCCTTTTGCATTCGACCCACGGAACCTTCGACGAAGTGCGATAAAAATCGATTAAGCTCTCTCGTCCCTGAATACCAAATCACATTTCACGGTCCAGACTACCCTAAGGATTATTGTGGGTAAGTCGATACAAGTATTTTCAGCGAACAGGTGGTTTGGAATAAGTTCTTTGACTGGAGGCGGCGAGACGGTTACGAATACAAATCGCAGTTCTGGTGAATGCCCCTTGAGTCCAGAAAAAAAAAAAATTCATACTCATTACTGCGTGCCTTATACCAGCCACAAGATCCTGGGGCATCGCCTTTTTACATACATATTTATGTAATAATATAAATGTATAACGATCTACAGCGAAATGAGCAACAATTGCTTTCAGCGCAGAAGAATCGTGCTCTATACCTACTGCTTGCTCATCATCCACTTGGCTCTGAAAAGTGTGGCTCTTAAATTACGTGCTAAAGGCGTTATTGTAATTTCTAATTTAATGATTTTACGTGACTCTCTTACCAGCTCAGAGGTCTAGCTCATAGGATATAACCATCCTTCGACCGCTACTCTGCAGACTAAACCATGAATTACTGATCAATTTGATGTAGGATGTGAGATGTGGGAACGTGAATACATGGTAGCTTCTTGTAGGTATACCCTTGAGCTATCGACTTCACCCATCAGAAGATTAACGTCGATACCGCATGCAGAAATGTACAATAATTGTATCCCCACACCTAGCACTGCATATAATCGCACCTGTTTCTTTGTACAGTTATTAATTGCAGAGAATCATGATTCATTACTTGAATACTGCTTTAATTCACATTTCAAAGTCCATTACGTTCGTTTGTGTGTACCGCAAGACGATTATCAGCGTCGTCTGTGTTCCTCATTTTTAATAATTGAGGATTGGATAACGTATAATATGCTTGGTAAATTAAGCCAGAATAACCCCTTTTTTTATTCTCTGTTGAACAAGATTAACTTACATGCTCGCACAAAGAGGTCTAATCAAGAAATTGAACACCGTATCGACTAATATCTTCCGCATGGGAGGTATCTGCAGCCAAAAGTCTACGACCTTCTCGAAATAATAATTATCAATCCTTCGTGGTGTAACACGTGGATTATGTGAGCTTGATCTCGAGCGTGGGAAAATACATATCGTAGATTCTACTAGTCTCGACGGTTGCAAATCTCGACTTTGAGTGGGCGACCATTCATGGCTAGCAGGTTTCCTCGCCACCTGACCATCCGACCACCTGACCAATCGTCTTTTATTGCTACCCAGATCTCTGGTGCATATTGAGTCGCAGGAAATTGTCTTCAAGTGGTTTCTGCACTGGTACTGACGTTGATTCATGATACATAGTGGTCTAATTTAGATGACTGACGCGATAAGTAGCTATTCGTACATATACATTGTGTTTCAACCGCTATACGAACTTATGAATCAACTTTGCAATCATTAACTATAGTCGCTATCACCCGACCGTTGAAATACGGCGTCGACGAGACGTCAGTCAAATATTTGATCCATTAACGTCACGGAATGTTAACACTTGAAGGATGACATTAGCATTGTTGTACTACATGGTAAAGCACTTTCGGTTTTGCAGTTGACAGCGGCGAAAGTGAAACTCTTCCACCTATTATGGACGCCACTTCCTATTTCGTTCGTAGCTGGTAAATACCTCATCCATAAATTCTAAGCGTGAAGTCCGTATCATGTATAAACTTGGAAGAATTGAGAAAAGGAATCGAATGAATGGAAAAAAAATAGGCATTCTTTCCCCCTCACATTTCTAGCATGATTACTGATTTTGATGCCAAGATAATTGCGGGACTCAGAAATGACGCCTATGTAATGCTATCTGGTCTAATCAGCACTTACGCTCGAAGGCTCTCTCGTATACTCGCAATTACCGATCTCTGAGGTAACCTTGTAATCAGCTACACGAAGCAAGTACCACGTACAGACCAACATTACCAACCAAGAGAATCTAGAGGCTCTCGGGGTTTTCCAACTCTACGGACATGCCCGCGTTACCATTAGTCCTACCGGCGCCAATAAATCTAGGCTTGGGATCAGGCGAGACAAGGCTAGCGGCAGTTCCTTATTCCCGGAGGAATAGAATACCCAACGAAGTTCAGAGTCGGTATACATCCAGCTCATCTCTCCTTCTCTCCTTCTCTCTTTCTCTCTTCCTGCTTTCTCGCGGTAACGAGCTCTCATGTACCACGTCGCCTATTTTCAAACGGCTATCGTTCATTTGGCTCACTAGGTGTGCTCACGTTTATTAGAGTTATGGCTGATGGCTCTGCAATTACCGATATCTGGACCCCGGTCAACATTGACTGTCTTAAGGGTTCCGGGACGGACTCAGGTGACTGCCTACCTCGATGATGGTCAGGAAATTCTTTCGATCGAACCAATTATAGCCGTTATTTATTCTGCGATTCGATATTGACGAGTATGGAAAAAAAGGAGTATGCGATCAACGAACGTAAGGAAAAAGAACGGTTTGGATTAAAGAAGCTTAGAAAAATATTGAGACCGGATTGCTTGCAGCCTCATCCATCTGGAAGCTGCGAAATAAATGTATGCCGGTATTACGGCCGCGTCCAGAAGATTCTTCACCAATTAAAATAACCAGCTAGTGGTTAGAGATCCACCATCCCTGGAGAAGAGGCAGAACGCAGGAACCGAAGGCTGCACCAAACGACTCGCGTCTGGCAAAGGTATTACCATATTCACGAGGCTTCCATCTCGAGTCAATGTCATGGCCAGCGATGCGCCTCTGGGCCCAGTACCATTGCGAAAGGAACCTTGAAGGATGTCAGTGTCAGGGATTGGCCAGTCTTGGGGCTCAGCGAAACCAGTTCAGATCACGCGACCCAAGTTTTGAAACAATATCATGGCCATCAAGGCCGTGACAACATTTTCAACATTTTCAACATCACTTTGTTCAACCGTACTGTCATGTGCAAGTCTTTGTCTTAGACCTGATGCATCTAGATCATTGTCCGGCATTAAACGACTCCTCAGAGAAGATCTGGAGAGTTTTTTTTGCTGGTGACCTGGTGAAAGCAGGTTTGTGAAGTGAATAGCTAGTTTGTACGTGAGGTCGAAGGTCGATGTCGCCGCCTTCCTCAGCTGGCAAGATCTAACGAGTTGTGATTAGCATTATACCGTGAAGATAATAAGTATAGATTAGACGAAACAGGGTAGGATGAAACAAGGTGGTATCGCTGTTGTTGGAACAAGGTCTTACTATTTGGCCTTCTCTGTCATTCGGCCGTGCATCAAGTCGATCTGCTGCACTTTAATTCAAGGCGAATGCAGACACGTCGACTAGAGCTTATAAATCAGACGTCATTACGTACACCTTCTCGTGAATTGAGACGTTCGCCAACGTCACCGCGGACCATCCCCGTCGCGAGAAGCGGCTTACAGCCCAAGAAGAAAAGGAGAGACTGACCAAGACGGAAATAACAAGACAGAGACACTCTGAGAAAGAGATACCAGCTTGCAAAAAGCCTCTTTATAGGGTCCGTTTCACTTCCGTTTTGCCGTCAATGGTTATATCACGTTTGGTATAGGTATGTGAGTTTGGCACAATCGAAATGAATTGCTAGTTTGCTTTCGTCTTTTTAGTAATTAGCTGTTTCCTCGATTGTCATTTAACGATCGTTTTCCCGCTTGATTTGCAAATCTCGTTTGTTGGCCGATTGTACATAACGATGTTCAAGGAGCCTACGTTCAATTCTTATTTGAGTCACTTTTTCGTTCTTGTATTAAACTTGAACGGACGGTAACCAAGTATATTGTAAAAGGATCGTAGAACTCTCTCGACTCAACGAAACGCTACGAGATGATTGGAAGAGGAAAGTATGAAAGTAAGCGAGGGACTCAATTCGCCCGTATATATACGAGGACGAGGCTCTGCGGCCGCGGTCTTCGTGCCCGTCGACTCCTAGGTGTTTGGTAGCGCGTGCCACTTTCACTTGCCCGCATCACCCTCAGGCTTTCGTTCGCTCGTTTGCGTGGGACATGAGCGTGGAAAGTAGTTACCACGTTACTTGCAGTAGAGCCTTCCGACTTTCGTGTCGCCAAGATCGAACTGACACTAATGTCACATCTCAAAATTTTTATCAATCGATTAATCCATCACAAAGAAATCAGCACCACCTATAATTGCCCACGTGCAAATCAACGTTATATGATTACAAAACCAAAATCGTCATCCCAGAGAGAGAGCCTTATACATGCAGAAAATGTCTAAACTTTGAAGCTGCTATCGTATACCTCCTGTACCTACACATACAGCCTTTGCTATATGTGCGAATTGGTACCAAAGTCTCCCTCGTTTACAGACTGCGTGCCAAAGTAATCCTTAGATCTAAATTACATCGATTCTGCAGTTTAACTCTGAAAAAAAGGAGAATGGAATAGAAAGGATTAGCGTTCTTGAATATATAGGCTTATAAATCTCTCTCTCCTGAGCATAACGTTTGTACAGAATTTGAAGTCATAATTGGCTGATCTGGTGAACGAACGCGTATATAGAGTTTCACCTAGTTTCGAGGACGTAGATCCGGGCGGAAAGCACTTCGTCATTTCTTCTTAGTAGTTTGTAACCTTTATTCTTTCTCCTTTTACCTCTCGGTCAGCCGGGTTCGGATCCTGTCAGAACTTGAAACGCAGCTCTTAAATGTATCCTTCTTCTTCTCAAGCACCAACTCTTCCCTCGATCATCGGTCACCATCCAAGTTTCAATTTCCCGAGCGTGAAGTGCTTTGATACAGAATGACCGAGCGTTAAAGTTGGTTGAAAAAACAAAAGAAGTCTGCTCCTTTCTTTTCGGAGATGGTGGAGCACTCAAACATCCGGCATGCAACGCACTGCTGTTGATGATGTGCGTGGTAGTAACGAGAATAATGTCAGTGGACGATAAAAGGCAGTAAAAGTTTAACGCCTCTGCCAATCATCGGCCTACTGGCCATTCCGCGAGTCATTAACCTCGCAATTCTTGTGGCATGAGTGAGAGGCTTTCTTTATCAAGCCAGCACTCTCCCGCTTGAACAAGTTATTAGCAGTTTCCTATCTCCATTCGTCATCCGGAGTGACACCCGCACTGTGATTTTTTAGGCTTGGTAAAAGTTCGCGAAAGACGATCTCAGAACTTGAACCGGATATTAAGGGGGGGAAGTTTCGTTCTACGCACATTTCCGCATTCGAAAATGATTAATCAGTTCTGAGGAGCTTTGATCGGCATAAGTTGAGGCATTCTCATTTCCACAATGAACCGCGAAGAACCTCTAAGCCGGGGCTTTGCACTCGCCGTAAACACGTCCGGCCGGCCGGTGCGCTACGCCGTATTCCCCTGCTAAGTAGGTCTAAAAAGCCTTAAGCACAAATTCCTGTTTCTTAAGCCTACATGGCTGACCGCAGCGTAATTCCACCAGGCGCAAGAACAACCTAACAAGTATACCTAGAGGTAGCCGAGGTAGTAGGTACATCGAATACACTGTGAGACCCGACCAGGGGAGATCCTGATCCCATGGACTAGCGCACCAGATAGGGAACAGGTCTTCGTGAGAGAATTTTTGCGTCTTAGCAAAAGGGGTTGAGTATCTTTCTTACCAACGTGAGGATAGGGAACTCTTGGCTACTACCTCCTCTTACATATACCTCCTCTGTACTCTACCTCTAGCTTTACCTGCCTTATTGACTCGCCCAGCCAATTTTATTCATTAAGACTAGATTCCTACACGAAGCACGTGGGGAGAGGACCACAGCCTCTTCGAACCGCTCGGGGCTAGATCCCCCGATGGGATAGGCCTGCCTCTTCTCATGCCTGGGCAGTAAACGCTCGTAACGAAGAATCGATATCGTCGGAACTGACTTTCTTGTTAGCTTAAGCCTCTGCGGCGAAAAAATTTTCAAGCCGTCTTACCGTAAATGGTTTCAATTATGTTCCCACTTCCATCACGACGATAAATAATAAGGTTATAGTCAAAGGCCGTATCTTTTCGAGGGATCATACTCTCGTCCAATTTTTGGAAAAAATCATTCCGCGAACTACACGACTCGAAGACTGCAATACTTCGCGGCTTAAACGGACTAAAAATAACTGCGATGTCATTGAATTAGCTAATTTTGTACAATTCGAAAATCTCTAGCTACGTAAACGCGTTTCCAATCAATTGTATTCCGCTTTTTGTACAAACACGTATTGCTCATTGTCAGTTCCTTTTCCGTTCTCGGTTGACATTTATCGGTTCATTACTAAATTAACCATGCGAGACGGATATTTACTTAGCACTTTCACTCAGCTACTATATACCATACCATACCATACTACTGCGTTCGCGCGGGGTTCTCATGACTACGTTTCAAGCTCAACAAACACGCGAGATATCCAGCAGTCGAAACAGGTCGAGAAAATCTGATTGCCACTAGCTAATTATCGTGCAATTACTTCTGCATGGTTCCCGGGAAGAACCACGTCTCAAGTACGAGGAGAGACATCGCGATAATCCCGATACCTGTACTCGACCGTGCAGCAGGGATGTTCCTCCGTTCTATTCTCCTCTTTTTTCTTTTTTAATGCTTTTTTCTTGCAGCTTCTGACTTTTTTATTCTCTCTTTTTCTTATTCCTATGCTTTTTTGCGTCGGCGACCCGCTTCTAGCGCCTCGACCAGATCTTCAGATAGCGCATACCTAGAACTCGGCTTCCAGTTGTTGCACTAGGCAGCGGATATCTGCAAAAAGTTGAAAGTTGGCCAGCAGCAGAACGATGCGAACCTGTTCTAGTCGATGGGCATCCAGCACCCTATGCTTCCTTCAAGTGCACCGACTTCGAGAAGGATATTTAATACCAAAGATAATGCCCCCGGTTATACGGCCGGAAAATCGAGTAGTTAAAATTTTTACTTATCGTTCGTTCATGTTACGAAGAATTTATTTAAAAAATCTTTGTGTCGCTGCAGATCGTACCTTTATAAATTAATCTTTGAAAATCGATTAATCGGCTTTAACTATTACAAGAAACTGGGAATGATGGCTACTATAGACGCCCCTAACGACGCCGGCGCTGGCAAAAGCCCTGGTGCAGACAAGATTACCATCCGCGCTATCACCATCGGCGCTGTTAATTGCGTATGATGCATGGAAGAAGATGCTGCGACTTTATAGCAACTAATTGCGAAGTGCTCGGCATACTCCAGGCTGTATTTCAACGTGTATAAGAAGAAAACTTACTGGATTTATACTTTAATGAGGCCTCGGCAGTAAGCAGGCTAGTGGACCAGGTTAATTATAAGAAAATGCGTTCATCGTGATTCTGCACTAGCATATTTAATAGATCGGGTAATCTATAGGTAGCTACTATAATTCCCTACAGCGATACTTAAGTCCACTCGATTAATACGCCTTTACGCAGTCTTGCAGCTCCATAGTTTTATAACCAACGCCCATCGTAACTATTATAAGAAAGAAAAAAAATCGTCGTGGTTGGACTAGTTGTCGAAAATCTTACGAAACTTAATTAGCTAAATAGCTGAAGCGAAAAAGTCTCTAACTCTGTCTTTGATCCGTATCACCGATTCTGCAATCAAATCAATAGCGTACGTTGCACTGCTATCGCTGTATACATTTATCAGAATTAATGGTATTTCTTATCCTGGAGCGTAACTCGGCAGAGTTTTCACTGCAAATTATATCCGCAATCATCCGCCATGCCTTGTTTATGAACGCGAGCGAGGACATCGCCGTTAAGCCCTGCAGGTCGGCTGATTAAACCAGCATGGAATAATTATTATTGACTCGCTGTCATGATTCATGTCTTACTAATTGCCGCAGCTTTCCAAGCTTGACTCAATGCTGAGCTCATGAGATGACAGATTCGAAATATGTGAGAATCGTATGAAAACGAATCGGAAATGTATGGTCATTGACTTTGGGACAAAAATTTCTGCAGATTGCTAAGGTCGTCTGAGATCAGGACTCGTTTTCCCCGGGAAATAAAAGTCTGGAGGAATGTGGCATAGAATTCTTGAAATCCACGTCTGTGAACCTACTCCAGGCCCGGTTATGTCATTCTACGCTTCTCTTACAAGTGGGCCACGCGATAGCCTCGGGCGATCTCGGAGCATGCACCGTCATCCTGTTATTAGTTGAACCTTCCGCTAACCAGATATCGACATTTTGTTCTTTTTTTCTTCATTTTACTTTTCTTTACGATACTATATTCGGCTTTTTTTCACACACTGAACGATCGACTCCAAGAATCGTACTACGTTCTCATAGAACATTACATGGGAGATGTTCCTCGAGCGTATCATCCGATACCTTAGTTTTGGTCTTCACCACGTCTGTCCGCCCCTTTATTTGGTTAACCTCGAAGGGCGAGACTCGTACCAACAAAGTTAAACACCATCTTTGAATTCATGGTCGCACTCGAAACCACCGCATCACTGATATTATCATCACCATGACCACAACCACGATTCAACTCCACCATTCTAAAGTCGAAATAATACGATAGCCATAACCCATGACCCATGAGGAAGTTAACTAGAGATTCACTTCGAGACAAACAGGCGCGGGTGTACCGAGTAATCATGGTGTTGTGTTCCGCAAATTGGATCCAATGATGGGGCATGCTTACCCACGCTTATGCCAACCCTCAGTCTCATCACCTTACTCTTCACCTACGCTTTACCAACGACGAAAGCGTCTTACTTTTCAAGCCTTTCTATTGTATGGATTTTTTTCATCCCAGGGCTGATACCATGTCTAACAGGAATACGTCTGTAATTTTTCCCATTCTTTTTTTCTTTCTTCTCAATCCAAAAATTATGGTGTTTCTTTGACTGCCGTTTCTTACGATGCCGACGGCGGTAGCTGCTTTGAAACGTATGTGAAGTCAGAGAAGCATTCAGGGTCCAGGTGAAACTTGACACACGGTGGTTCGATGTCTCGGGTGTCACGGCGTGGTCGCAAATATAATCAGGTAACCCGTCGAGCCCAGCACGATCTAGACCCACCTAATTCAAGGTGGTACGTAATTTTCGGCGAGCGTCTGGGCACGTTTTTACTGTGGCCAAAGGACCCGCTCAAAGGACACGAGGAAAAAAACAATTCCCTGTGTTTACGCTCTGCTAATCAATACCGCGATTACCATCCCGCGATTCACCACTCTTCCTAAAAGTGAGCCAGTCGAATCTAATCTAAGAAAATGTCTGGAACAGTCGAGCAAGGAATTAATAGCGTCACTATGTTACAGAGTAGAAATAATCAGAGCTTTATCCAAACTTCTATCAGCAATGAAGAGAGCTACACTATTTGATAAGGATCTACACAGATTGTTCCAAATAAATATTGCACTGTCTTTCTAACAACTTCCTAGCGGTACGCGATCCGTTCGTTCGTTCGTTCGTTCGTTCGTTCGTTCGTTCGTTCATTTACACCGAATATCTGTCGGCTGTAATCTAGAGCACGTTTGTATACGTTGTTTGTATCAGATTGCTACCTACAATAGACGTATCTACCTACACATGCATAACTTTGTAGATGCATCTCGATGGTTATCCACGTACGTACCTTTTATACCATAGGTTTATACCTAACTATTCGTGCTCTGAGGCTCACGTTGGTCAAAGGACAGAGAGAAGGTTGTGGTTGAGAATGAGTGAGATAACATCTCGTTAGACTAGTCTGGCAAGCTTATAGGTCACGTTTGGTGCCAGAAAGTCTGGGCTAATGCCTGCTGGCAAGATTGATCATGGGGTTTAGTTTCGATGCCTTTTTAAGAAGCTTATCGTTTCAGAGCTTTCTTGCATGTCAACTCAAACGTTCTCCAATTACTACCGAGAAATCGTTTCGCCTTCTACCCACCAATATATATGTATATTGGCTTCTGACGTTGCCGCGACAAAGAGATACTAAAATTCGAAAATAAAATGAAATATCGACTTTGGTCCTTGTCGGGAGATTCGATATTCTTATGACCGTTCAAAGAACACTATCACTTAATAAATTATTAATTAGGAGAGCATAAAGGGGCAGTGAATGAACGATTTAATTAATAAATTAGAGGAAAAATCCTTTGCATTCTTATACGAACCAATTAGCGGAAATAATATCAAAACTGGATGAACGTATCGCAATGTTTGCGGTAATTTATTGGCCGTCCACTAAGTGCTTATCCAGATTTTCGTTGTCGTCAGCTGTTTAAGAATCGAATGAAGTTGGCCTTCTGGTACAAATAACGTGTTTATTATTCGGTATACTACGAGGCTCATCAAAATTCTGTCCAACTTGTTACGCAGATGACAAATGTCGTTAATTATCAAGCCGTGTAAAATTGGTATTTATCAACCGCAGTTAACACCTCGTACAAAAAACAAGAACAAAATAATGAAAAACTTTACGGTAGTTGAGATGTGTATCAGCACCGTACGGTACCCACAACGTTTCGTTGTAACTAATTCGCTGCAAAATTCTTGACACGAATAAATATAATATAAATTAAAAGTTCTGCCTACGCTGCACTGTCAGTCAGAAAAGATACCCTGAAGATGTGGGAATAGATCTCGCCGCCCACGAGTCTGGTAATTCTAGCATATCAGATGCCCTGATAACTGGATGCTGCAAATTGCGATTTTACTTCATCAGAGAACTGATAAAGAAGGAAGGCGAGTTACGACTTTCCGATCTGAGTTTCTATTCGCAAAATATATCGTGTCCGTCACCGAGCTATCCTCCATCGGCCCGAAATGCTATTGAATAGAAAATTAAAAAAGGAGTTTGTCATGACTTGGCATTGTGTCTCCTGACAAGGAAAACTAGGCTCACGTACAACCCACTTTATTCTTTCAATCTTCTTCTTATTCTTCATCTTCGGCCCACCTTTAAGCGTGACTAATAAAATAGGTTCCAGGCTGGGCCGAGCCGAGACGTAGCACGTGCATGTCCGTGGCAGTTTCTGGGTTACCAGGGCATTGCCTTCACGACGCTAAGAAATATCTCCTGAATTCCTTGGCGCCGATCCTGATGATTGGATATAGGTATTTTATAGGGGGATACTTTCGTCCTGACAATTTTCATCACGTTAATAGGTGCCTATACATATAATGCAGATATCTTCAAATGTTAACCATGTCAACGGGGACGGGAACAGACATCTGAGATCGGACTTGGCGATTGAGTCAAAGGACTTCACGAGAGTATCTATAATGTTTACCAAGAAGCACCACTTGTTTTTTGAGACTGCTAAATCGTGTTCAGCGATGCAGATTCGTTCCCAAAACCACTATGTCATTTGCGGAGCGGTATAATTCCCGGCAAAATTGTTATACGTGCAGAATCACGCACAACCATGCACGCCATTTTTGAAATATGTTAAATGGAAGTTTTTGAATTCACCAAATCTCTCACGACGGCGTAAATATTGACGGTTCAAGGGGTGGGAATCTTTTCTTTTTCTTTTTATTTTTTTTCAGAGATATTCAAGAGCAATTTTGGCTGGCGATGGAGTGAATACCTTAAAAACTTATCCAGTCATAGTCAGTTCAGTATAAAATGCAAATATGGGTTCGCTCGCAGCGAAACTGTGGTATTCGGATCAAGTTCGAGCGGAAGTTTGTTTGAATACATAATTTATCGATTTTTGGTAATCACTGTGCCAAAGTCACGGCTGTATCATAAATGATCTCGTAATGCATTACTCATATCCGCTGAGATAGAACGTAAAATGTTCAAAAGCACTTGTAGATCATTTAGAATGGCAATTTTTTTATCGCTTCTGCTTCCGGAGCGGCCAATTAAGGAGAATAAATCGTTAGCCAAAACCCAAATTAATATTTAGAAATAAATGTCAAATGATCTTTACAACCGTGGGAAACAGCAATTTTTATCAAGTGTATCTGAAGGATTCAACTACCAATTAATAATAATTGAAAACCGTGGAATAGCGATAGCTTCAATCAACTTCCTGGGGCTTTAAACAGTGGAAATCCCCCAGGATGTCCAAAATCACGCGAGGGTCTGGCAAAGGTCAATCGAATTGGACACGTTTCGATTTTATCCTGACAGAAGACCGATCGCTATATCGGTATATCGAGTTCAAACGAACGTCAGATCAGTGTTGGACGTTTTATTCTTCTGTCTTTTCTCGAGCCAAGATCAGAGGAATTGAGGTAGGTTCCAGCATAGAAAAGGGTGTAAAAAGAATGCAATCTTAATATAGTAATTCATTATATTCCCGAGGATCCTGCTCTGAGATCTGCATCACTTTGAGATTCTTTTCTCGCCAACTCCATTTTTTTTAAATTACCAAAAAATATGACTACCCTCATCTCAACATGTCACTCAATCATCATTTCATCCGCCAACGTCTTCTCCGGTTGCAAGAAAAAAAAATGAATAAAATATCCATATGTATGTATAAGTTCTAAGTATGTATAGTGTCTAAATGTTCCGAGGTCACTTCGAGGCTTCTGTTTTAATTTAGAAATTCGCATCCAACTCGCGTGTAAAATGTTCAGCATATAGGTATACGTATGTGTGCTCACTTCTATCTTAAAGACAAGTCGCATGCCTAAGCAAACGAAAAGGCACGCGTATACCTACGTTACGCGGGTTGTGTTCCGAATTATTACTTATCGCACCTTGGAATTAGACGTGAATCTAAGGTGTATTCTATGTGCGTTGTCTACGTATATGCTTCTCTGTAGAATATGTATAATATGATATCGAAAGAGTTGATTATACATCGTAATATACTCTATCCTATCTCTAATGTCTGTAATTTAAAGCTGACAATAAAGTGTCGAGTGAACGTCATATCCAAGCTTTGATCTACCCTCCCGCATTTCTGACTTATTAACCCGACATTTTTTTTTTTTTTCATAGATAATCAGTGTCTCTCGAATGTCGGGTGAAGAAGAAGAAGAAGAGAAGAAGAAAAACAAGAAGGCAGAGATTCATCTAGCGCGGGGGAGAACGTAATCGCGCAGTACGAGCAAAAAAAAATTGAAGATCACGTCGGAGTGATAAAAGAAGAGAATTCGCGGTGTTGACGCTGCTTTCGTTTTCCTTTTCTCAGGTTATATCAGATTTTATATCCCGCAGAGTGATTGCAGTCATCAGAGCACTGAATATTAAATATTGTCTAGTGTTTTACAATTCTATGATTTTAGAGCTTATTTGCATCGTCTTTTTGTCCTCCCTGCTAGATTTCGCATCTTCTGATTCTGATATTTTCTTGCGTGGTAATTTCGGGCTCTGTTTAATCCCACGGCTCTAGGGCAAACAAGAAATTTATCGTTTTTTACGACGCGGGTTTGCCGAGGATGTAATCTCGGGTATAATAGGATCCCCACGAATGTGTCAATGAAAAAGATAACGGGAAATAATGAAAACAGAGTAATATGCCGCCACGGGATTTTCGGTTCTCCAATTTTACCACATTTTTATACCACAGCTGGAAAATTATTTTTTCCGACAGAATTGAAAATATTCTCAGAATAATAAAGAGCGCGAGGTCTTTACTCCGAGGGGGTTTTACATTCGTTGAATGGTTCTCCAGCTAGGTACGCGATAAACACCACGTTTCAGAACTCAAAGATCCGTGAAGAAGCCTGTGGAAGTACGCGAGGGGTCGGTGAACCCGGTGCAAAAGTACGCCATTTTTGCCAAAGTTCGATATAACCGAGACGAGCCCAACGCCCCGAAAGAGCCCAACACCATAATGGAAGTAATGACGGTTATAAAATTACACCTTTCGCGGGGCAACCGGTCATCTTTTATCTTGCTGAACATTGACGAGAAAAAAGGCGGTAAAAAGGCGAGGAGAAAGAAGAAATAGAAGCAAAAAAAACGAATGAAAAGGCAGGAATTCAACTACAAAAGACTAACTGCACCCTACGGCTTCACGAAGATGAAAAATTTGCGATAATTTCATATGCGGAGGGATGCTCAAATGAATTATGACGCAGAAAAAGTTTAGAAGTAGAACTTGGCCGGTTAAATCCGGCTTAAATTATCTTCACTTTCATGTAAACCTGGAGCTGGTGAAAAAATATCATACTTCAAACTATAACTAGCCTATGAATAAGTAAAGTTATGTAACCGGTCAGCATGAAGGCCTTTGCATGATCATGGTTTCCGTTTTAGCATAAAATTGATTGTATGCATAAGTCAGGAGACTAAGTAGTAAATATATTAGATACTTGCCAATAACTACCTGCGAGTATTTCCTAAATTATTTCCTCGACTGTAGCTGGCTATATGAACATTGAACATGTACACCACGGTACATTAGAAATGTGTTGAGATGGGCATAAAGGTCGAAGCCGCACATATTATGGATGCCCTGAAGGGTTTGCAGTATATATTGCACTCAGCGACGTAACTGTCGTTCGTAAGTAATTCATTCGCCCACCAGCCCGTTGTGCTAATCGTAAAGCTAAGCCAATGAAGCAGTCAAGTCGTTAAAACGCTCACTGCACGCTGTTCAATTCAATGAATTTTAATCACAAACGTCGTGTGATATAATTCGCGTTCAGTAAATGGAATATTTTTCTATGTAATGTCAGCCAAAAACGAGCTTCGATATTACCGTTCGTTGTGCGTCTGACGCGCGTGAGTGTGTACATACACTCACATGTCCCATTAAAAATCCGCGAAGTGAATAAACTGGAAAAAAACATAAATAAATAAATTTCGCCACGCTAATTTCTCCCAATTATCATGCGAACGATCCTCGCGTACGATCGCGTACATCAGCAGCTCAGTTATTCCACGTAGTAATCTCAATTAAATCTCTACCGTAATTATCTTTTATTGCATGCCCGCTCATCCTCGCGAAATCACCACTTCTGCATTCACTTCTGATTCTGTCGGTGTATGCAGTCTCTCGTCAATTTGTCGTCAATCTACCTTGGCTTCTGGTTCATCATCAGAAAATTTTACCCTGTCATACCCTCTGCACCGTCTACGAATAATTAGTCAGAACAATTCCAGATCTAATCAGCTTGAATAAATTGAAGGCGAAATCATGCCATTCGGTTCTTAAGCATTTTGGAAGGGCTTTTTAAGCTCAATCTAATTATCGTCGGGCGTTGCGACCCATAAAAGAAATTAGGTTCACTTTTAATGGGCTGCGGTAATGCCGGGTATTTGAAAGAGCTGATCATAAGGGAAATAATTTAACGGTTCATTTTATAGAAACGTTATCGTTAAAGTTTGGGGTTCATGATTTTAACCGATGACAATAACAGAGTAATTAAAACTGCCAAAGGAGTAGCTGAAGCCTCGAGGAACTGCGCGATGCATCTAAAACCATAAGTTCACCGAATTGGGCTTACGCGAGTCATTAACGATTACGTTATGAGTCATAAATAACGTTTCGCGAGTCGTAAATTTTGTCTCGTTATATGTGAGGTTCGAATGAACTTGGTATCGTTTCCTTGGGAATTCGCGATCACTACGATCCGTCCAATCAACGTCTCCAAGCTTGTAGCGAAATAACGATCGCCACATCTCTAGAGCAACTCACGTTAAGTCGCGTTCACACCGAGTGACCAAGAGATTCTATAATTTCCTCGATTAATGAAAAATAAGACGTTTAATTCAATGATGAAAAGTTTGAGTTTTCTCAATCGCGACACAGGTGAGAGTATATATTCTCATTATTTGACAATAGAAAGTACGTAGTTTATATATCGTTAGTTATATTACCGACGAGAAACTAACTTCGAGCTAGGCACGCACTACCGTCGACGTCTAGATGGTCTCGAACGTGTGAGGCGTCGCTTGCACGCACTTCCGCATTTCTAAACGCATGCAAATAATTCTAACGTAAGGTGGGTGCGTGAGCTGGCAAAGGTTTGTGCAGAGCAGTACCTAAGTACCTGAGAATATTCGCGGGATTAATCACCTCGCGATTTTTATCTATTTCTAATAATATTCCGAATGCACGAATCGCGATTCGCTGAATGTTAAATCCGTTTAATTGTGATAATTCGAATGAGTATTGGGTGAGGAGTTGTGCCAATTGGCGGATATTCATAATCACCGTTCAATATTTAATTAGCCAATAACATTTATTCAAGAATTTGTATTATACGTCGAACAAAGTATAATAGTGCCGAACGATCTCAGCCGATTATTATTAATTGCAAAGAATTTTTCTGTAATCGATATAGCAATTAACATACCGCAGCGATTTAACAATAGGAAATAAATAAGAAAATGACTAGAAAATATTATAGCCACCTGGTTTTTCTGGTTATGAAAATTTCGCAATTAAATATAGTGTACCGCCGCTGGACCTTGCCTTACTATTCTAAGCATAAAGATAAATAAATAATCGTTCGCCTATCGCAAGTGTGAATAAAAAATAACCGATGCGTAAGATATTTGTCTGCTGTATTAGTCATAACTGCAGCAAGCAATTTTCCGTTCCAAGAAGGCAAACTGCTGCAAACTACCTGCGGAATCTATATCTAGACACTTTAGTGTGGCATTCAAGTAAACCCCACTTGATTTGACACATTTTATTCGTATGTATTATACACTCGCAAATTCAGGCTCTAATAATCTAGAGGAATACATTTTTCTCAACTTTTTAGAGAACACACAAAAATCATCATCGAGCCCGTATGAAGACATCAATCAACGTGTTACGACATCACGATTTAATTCTATGGGTTGTTCGCACCTCAATACCGTGACCCCTTTATATCCTTCGCGCCGGTATGTGAGTACCTTGACAAGATACGAATGACCTAAGTCTCGTATGGTATATTTTTCTTGGTAATAATTACCTTATGCGGCACTGCCGCATCTCCTATCATTATCAGCGTTAAATAATCGTTCTTAATATTTTAATTCGCGCACAACTTTCTAGAAAATAATCATAGACTATATTATAATTCATACACCGTGAGCGTCCCTTGCTATTATATTATACGCACATACATAGGTATATCATACATAAATATATACCTATATAGTGAATAGCAGCTACATCAACGAATGAACAAGACAATTCAATCGTTATTTTCCATATAGAGAAATAACGAGAAACTGCAACTATAATAGAGTATGATATAGACATAGTGTTGGATGAACGAAGCTCTCTTTGCCAATATTAAATATATATTATGCCTCTTATATTACGCCACTGACAATCACACCGTGTGCTTTATGCTCTGTGCAATAATCCATCTTTTCTATTCATACTTCTTACTGCTTCGCTTACCCGGTGGTAAGCAAACCCTGAAGGTAATGAACTCGACTTGAACCTAATTATATTATACCAAGTAAAACACAAAGAACAGGAGGTGGAAACGGTACTTTTCACGGTAATTTTTAGTCACCTTATAAAAACCCATATAATTAGGTACTAGAAATACTGTCAAGTATGATCAGAATATAGATTGGCAGTAAAAAATGAATGATGATCTAATTTTTCCCCTAAAGAAGCGATCCTTCAAATTGACATTCTTCATGCTCATCATTTCAACGTAAAATCCTATAAATTGGGAGCTTCCCACAAACTTGTTTTCTGGATACTACAGATGAGACCCGAAAGTCCAAATGTTCTTTGAAATTATGAACAGTGATCATTTTCGGACCGAAACTCATGCTTTTCTTATCACCAAGTACTAGAGGGACACTGAGATCATCGGAAAGCACAATTCGACGCAGTGTCATGGTAACAATACCAAATGTATTTTACTGCCGATTACATATTGGGGTCACATAGCACCTCCGAATGTGTGTGGGCTTATGTTAGCTGGTGACTCTGCAGTCTGCGGTCTACAGTTTACAGTTTGTGCTGTTCAGTCTCGAGGGAAGCCCACCTCTGAATTTCATTCCACAAACTTTTTCTTGTTCTCATTCTCAATCTTATTCTTATTTTTATTCTTATTATAGAGAGAGGTGTGACGCGATGGAACGGCTCCGCCAAGTGACGCCTTAACGTTAATTCGTGATTCTGGGTTTGTGTTACAACTTGCGGCTTTAAATGACACGAAAATTCCGGCAAGAATTCGACTCGGAATACCGTTGCAATTATTTTAACATGG
Organism: Tenthredo livida; assembly: GCA_963992785.1. NCBI lineage: Eukaryota > Metazoa > Arthropoda > Insecta > Hymenoptera > Tenthredinidae > Tenthredo > Tenthredo livida. The sequence continues at coordinate 7,646,467 of OZ023066.1, forward strand.
AAATTGCTTCTGGTTAATCCGATGCTGCCTGACTTGTGTTTACGATTATTTCGAAGTAGTACTGTTCACCAAAAGAAGGTCAACCGCGGGGTTAATTCGAGCCAAAGTTATGCCCAGTTCTTTGAATCATTGATCAATTTTCTTACGAATAGAACCTATAGTCTTGCGGCTAGACTTATATACTACCTCGTTTATTCCTTTCTTGACAAAACCTATTCTGTAATGATTGTGCGCAACGACTCGGAGCAATCATGCATAAATTATACTCTATTTATGACGATGAGTTTCCTGTGGTAACACTTTTCATCCTCCAACGTGCTCCACGGTCCTACTTATTGCATCATTATATGTTTATGAAGCATAGTTATTGCAGGTTGGGCTGCAAACTCACACGTTTCAATTCCTATAGTTATACCTACACTGGTGACTTAATGATTATCCTGCAATTTATATATATATGTCTAGCTGTGTGTAGTTTGATCAACATGGAAGTTTGATCAAATGACGGGCTATAAGTAGTGCGAAGAAGCAAAAGGAGCAATAATGCGTCGGGGCGTTGTGCAAATAAACGTTTCAACACCGATTACAATATGTCAATCCCAACTGAAAATTGCAATGTCAACAATAGTACCGATTAACGACGCCATTAGTCACTATTCTCGATATGGTTTGCTTCAAACAATCATTATGTCTTCAACCATTGTTAGTTATACGGCAAAAATAATATCGCAGTAATGTCATGCGCCATAATCATGGCCATGATCATTGCAAACGCAAAACGCGACAAAACTTTGCGGATGATAATTTCAATTGAAGAAACAAGTCGAGGCTCTTGATTAGAAATTTCCTGTTAGAAGGCGTTGTTTCGTTACACAGAAAAAAAAATTTGCTGGCCCAAGAAAATTTTCTACAAACCCATTGGAAACCGAAATTATCTTGAATCAAGACAAAATTTTCTCGAACCAAGAAAACTTTCTTCGATCCAAGAGAGTTTTCTTGGTTCGAGAATATTTTTGACTTGATTCAAGATAATTTCGATTTCCAATGCGTTTGCAGAAAATTTTCTTGGGATAAAAAATCTTTTCTTGAGACAAGAAAATTTTTCTTGGAACAAAAACATTTTTTTTGGACCAATTTAAATTGGTACAACTCGTTTTTTCTGTGTATGAGAAAAATTAGGATGAGATTGAATCACACAATTCTACTCCAAAAAGATCTATTTATATTTGTATATTAATCCAACCGCTAGTCAACGACGCAAGAAAATTTTTAATAGGTTTTCCTTGATTCAAGAACATTCAAAGAGTGAACAGATTAGGATAATTATCAGGTCTAATCGATTTCAGGAATTCTCATGTTGACAATTGATTTACCTACTTGAATATGAACAGTTGATGCTTCTATACGTGAAGAAGAGTGATGGAAATATGTGGACGTACGTCGTATGGAGGTATAATAGGACACTGACCTGTATCATCATGATGCGGAGCGATGGTCAGTAGAACCGGAAGGTCACTGGGAATTGGTGTGGTCACATCGTCGGCGTAAACAAGCAGAGATGTCACGGACAAAAGGAGGAATCGAAATACCAGCATCTTGATGGCAGACAAACTGATTAACACTCACGTAACTTTATTCATTTTAAGAACCAACGTCTCCATGGATTACATTCTCGTAAACATGAGCGCGATGGGTTATTTGTTTTCAAAAATCAAAAGCAGTATAATAAATTATTTGTCTGGATGATAAATCCGTTATTAGATTCGCCAGGTTGAAACGTTTTTAATGCGAATTAAGATCTTCAGATTCTGTCTCTTCTTCTCCTTCTTCTTCTTCTTCTTTTTCGATAATAATCAATTCGTTTGAAAAATTCGCAAGCGAATTAGCTGTACTAGTTAAAAGTAGCGTGCAATTCTCGAGCGAGTATTTGGAAAATGCTGTATCTACACTTTCACAATTTTGAAAATGCCCGGTGAATTAAATCGAAAGTGTTGTACCCCGTTCAATCAATGAAATTACAACTAAGAATGAACGAATGTGTTATGAACGTCTTTGAACAAATGTATAACATTAAGAGCGAGACTCCGTGTGGTAATTATCGATTTCAAATCCCTGTTTGATTTCCACTAAAAACCACTTTGATATTAAATCATACTTTCAGTTCTAATTAAGGCGACGCGTGAAGAATCTTCTGTGATTTGAAAAGATGCGTAGTAGGTATATCAGGTCACTGTCACGTTTAAAATAATGGTAAGCGTAGTTCAAACGTTTTTTAATCCCAGTAGTTCCATTGTCATATTATTATTTAAGTTATGATGTAAATTTTTTTGAATATTTTTCACCATCGCGTGTGCAGTTTTATTGTTGTCAAATGCTAGTGTAGTATAAAAGAAGTGTCTAGCGCACAAGCCCATGCGGCACTGGACGGATCAGGTGTTTCAACAAGCCGCCATGGAAACGACACCTGGCGGATTATTCTCAAACTTAAATGGAAAGCACCTTTCCCGCGCGTACAAGAGAAGATCTCGTATAGAGAACCTGATGGTAGGGATTTCATTCATGGGCCACATATTCCACGTGTACGCGTGCGTCACGTGTACGGTGGAAAACAAGTTCCAAAAAATCGGGGTAAAAGCTCCCATCCATCGGACAGGGATTTGCAACACATTAGAACTCCTCGAGTAAACGTTCATACATGCCATATATATAGGCCTTTCTTATCAACTCACTGATACGCGTCGAAGAAATGTTCAATTGACGAAGTTTTGATTTTGAAAGAATGCTATTCATCGAATATCATTGGTTTGCCCCTAAATTGCATGAACGTAGAATACTCCCTCAAAATTTGAACAAATTTCGATAAACGATGTGGCTTGTACTCTACGATAACCACATTATCTTCGGTGGAATGGACCTATGCAAGGCAAAGTCTATGAAATTTCAAATAATTTTGAATCAAATCTCGAAGTAAAGTTGAGAAAGTCTGATAAGAAGCGCGAAGTTTATCATACATCGTTATACTGAATTAAACAAGATGGTGAAAAAGGGTCTTTGGAATGTGTCTAACTTAATGTTTAAATCATTTTGGGCGCGTTAGTTTAGGTTTTGAATTTTTACGATCAGATTGAGAACGATTCGTACCGTGTGTAGGTAGTAGTTTGTAAGCATTTGTTTACCTTTCACCCCGGGCATAGATCGAGATTAGAATATCGATGTATCATACAGGTACATACCTATCTAAAGTCTAGAAAGTTAGTTTGGTGAACGGTGAAACCGTTACAAAACCGTTAAAATAACTAAGGAGTGAAATATCGAGACGGGTTACCCCCGAATAATAAATTATTGATGTAATTACTCTTGCGAAACATCTTGATTAACAAAATGCCTAAAACTTCTCTCTATAAATTAAATTAATTTTACTTACTGACTTGTATGCGAGAATTTTATAAGTTTATTTTCACAGCTTTCGGCCACACTATCACGCGATGCAAGGTGACCAGTCGTGCATTCAAACGTCCTACTTTGAACCTTTTTTTTTCATCCCGAAGACAACTGTGGTTAGTTTGATTTTATATTTATTCAGCATTTGGCATAACGGTGCGAGGAAGGTATTCGTGACCTGATAACACTTTTAAAATGACCAATTCTTGTGCTGCTTTTTGTCGGAATTAGTAACAAGAAGATTCATCGTCCAACATAAACCAAATTTCTGAAATTTTATCACTGACCATAATGAAAAAATGTGAAGAGAATACACCCAGAGAAATTAACTACTTCAGACTACTAAAATCTAGTCGAGTCAAAGTAAACTTTTTATTTGTATATTATGAACCTATTAGGAAATTTAGTCAATCCGATAGCAAATGTTTAGTTGAAACTTGTCGCAAAACGATTCATTGGAGTCCAATAATTTGATATTTTGAAGCAAATGCCTAAATGATGTGTTACTTCAAATGAATTATTCGATCAAACCAACTAATGTCTTCCATATTATATGCAAATATTGATTCAAGTCAACTAGATCTTTGATTTGTTTCAAATAGGGTGATATTCCAGAGACGCCACAGTACTGCAAGTCCCGGACCGTCAGGCGGCTGATAAATATGTTCGCGAAATTATCAGGTGCGCCGCGCGACTATTAGGTAGGTACAGTATAGTCGAAATTAGATCAACGCGATAGTAGCCATTAATCGTAAATGAGAAATAAAAGAAAAGAAAAAGCCACGGCTACGATCTGTGGCTACGATCGCGTTGATCGAATTCTGACTATACCATAGCTACCTAATAGTAGAGCGGTGAACCTGATAATTTCGCGCACATATTTATCAGCCGCCTGACGGTCCGAGACTTGCAGTACTGTGACATCTCTGGAATATCACCCTGTACATCATTCATTTCGTAATGGAAAGTATAATATTATACGGATTGTAGTTAAATCGCCCAAAAACTTAATTTGATATAAGTTTGAAACAGAAAAACTAGAATAGGGTAAAACCGAGATAGATATGGGCATACGGGAAAAATGGCCAACGATGATATTTCTCATGCCACTCGATATATCACGCATATGGAGTAGATCGCTTCGTACAGAGTACTACTACTGTATATGGGAAGTGTCATATATCGAATAGCATGAGAAATATCATCTTTGGCCATCCCTCCCATATGGCCATCTACCCCGACTTTACCCTATTCACAATACATACATACATAATTATATAGTATGTATATTGTCACGATATGGTGTTAGAGGTGCGCCACCGCACCCACCGCGTTCCTCTACAAAATCTAATTTTTAGCTAAAGAATCGATTTATTAGGTGCCAGGTCACTTCACGGTATAAGATCGGCCGTTCTTTGAGGCTGGCATGGGGGTTGCGACTTGCGAGATGACATGACGGCGGGAAATGCGACCCTGGATCTTACGTAGCGGTACCGTCCATGCGTTATCAATCCCTTCAGGGTTTACGTCACAGCGGTCTTTGCCTCACGCGAAAACGACCTCACTGCAGTCTCCTGACAGAATTCAGGTGCCCCTGAACCGGATCTACACCTGTTTTTGACCTGCCAGAAGTACGTGGACGTTATTTTCGTCTACTCTCACGCGACAACGTTACACCATCAATATTTCTTGAAGCGTGACGTCGATAATGATGACTGGAGCGGTAGATGGAAGCTGGTGCGGTAACGGGCGGCTGCGGCGTCGACGCATACAACGTACCCTGTACGCCGATTACCGAATCGACTGGCACATCGGTTGCTCAATTGGCATATGTATTCAATTTAGATGATCTAAGAAAGTTGCACGTTCAGGTGATATAATTTGGACTAAAATCTGTGTTCCCATCTGTCTTTTCGTCAGAGATGATTGACTGTATAGTTACATTTTTTTTACCACTGGTATTAAATTTCGAATAAATTTATTCTATGAGTACGTTAAGAAACGAAAGAGACGCATATCATTTTTTGCGTATACGAAGATATTTCAGTGTAATTGTGAAAGATAATTTGAAAAACGTAAAGTACCTAGCTTCTTCAGAGAAGCTAACTAGGCCATTTGCATGTTTCATATGCGATGATGTATTAACATAACGTATGTTGGCACGTATTCGCGTGAAATGAAAACTGGTTCCAATGATGCAAAAGATAGGTTTTAAAATTTACTGCTCGCAAATTATTCAACTTTTTAAAACCGGGTTTGACTAGTCGTCTACGTAACGTACGGGCCGCAGGATTAGGGTAGGTATTTCCAGATAGCGCGATTTTTCGTATAAGTTCTTAAAAAAAAAAAAAAAAACAAATCGCAGTTTTTCGTACGCCCGAATAGCAATGATGCATCGCTTCCAGTTTGCCGTTTGGGAAGCTGTTCAAAATTCACCGTCGAAAAAATACCATTTCAAAGATGAAACACTGCAGCTACTTAGCCCACCCTAAACGCCAACGTTTAATCATAACTTTCGTATACCTACGCTCGCAGGTTCTTGAAGCTCGATTTATTCATTCCTTGATTCGTTTATTTTGTAATTTACTGGCGAAGAGGATATACAGGAGAAAGATGGCCTCGGTGAAACCGTGGGGCCACCACAGTGCATCCACCTTCGCATATATGCCAACGTTCCAACTTACAGCTCGAAAAGGAACGCGGCAAGAGTATTGCAGGGAGTCGAGGTATCCCCATAGTATTTAATTAAGCCTTGTCTTCAGCAAAAAAGCTGGAGGTACAGGAAGCGATGGGTTTCGAGTACGCGAGCAGCGAAGCGTGCATTAAGACCCGTTACGCAAAGGCCGCACATACATCGACGCATTGGCGTAGCTTTTGTTGTATTTAGTGCATTATGTTACGTCATTGAGCCTTCACTCATTGAATTAACCCAGTCGTTGCACTTGAACTACGCTTCAATCGTCCCCATCATCGGAAGAATTCATCTTAATAGAAAGTACCTAAGTATCTCTAAAATTTTCGTCACACTATGTTCGATACATTTTCTTGATGGGTTGGCGTTTTTCTTTGGCACACCTGAATACTCCTTGATCCTTGATCTTACCTTTGAATTTTCAAAACTTCACTAGGCCTGAACTCCAGAGGCTGCCGAATCCAGTGAGTCAATCCGTTGAAAAGATCTCTTTCTTTGTACTTCGCTCTTATTTCTTAAGATCTGATCCTCCATAAGAACTTACGTATACGAAGTTCGCTTTCTAGAAGAAGCCAAGTCAGGTTTAGTTCTAGGCAAACTTGCCAAGAGCGAAGTGATCTCACGCGAGCCCAAACGGTTCCTTGACACCGGATTCGTACGTGTCACTTTCACAGCACACCATGAATTACGTTGAATTCTAAGGTCTCTCACCGCGACTTCGAGTAATTATCGCGTTCTGGAACCAGCTTGACTCTAGACTTTCTTTTCATTTCAGAGATCTGCTGAATAATCCGTAAATTCGATGTTTAACTTGGCAACAGAACATTCTCATTGGCCAGTTTCCACTGGAATTTAATACTTGAATGAAACTGAAAACGGCTTTTCCTGCACTGGCTTTGATTCATAGTTCTTTTCATTCCTGGAATAGCATGTCTATATACAAACATATACGGTTCTCTTCCCTATGATTTTTTTTCAACCAAGAAATAAAAAAGACACTTATTAGCATTCGATCAATCTTAGTTAGTCGGGTCTTACGACTGGCTACTTCCGTATTGGGTCTTATGCTTAGAAAAGGCATGACGTATCAAATTTTAATCCGAATTCAAATAAACGATGTCGATACTCAGACCATCACGTAATCACGTATTATAATCCCTCTGCAACATCTCAATAATATTATGATGAGTAATCAGAATAATGTGCTGATAGCATTGCCTTGGATTGTTTGAAGTGAAAGTTGATCGGTACTCAGTGGGTGATTTTTTCCTTTTGAATCCAAAAACTTGATGGTTTCTTGGAAACAATAATATGCGTAAGTTTTTTTCCTGCTAACAAATCGGTCTGCTTATTCATTGACTTTTCATTGAATTTCATTGAATTGGCTACGTGACTTTATCACCTGTTGCTGTTATTGCTGTTTACCTGATTTAAATCGCTAATAATCACTTGATGTATGAAAAATGTTGGTCCTCCTTAAATAAAATTTGTATTTCTTCGGCTGGACATGAATTGGGCGTTACAGACGCTCGGCTGATTTATGTTGTCCCGAACAACAAATAGCGAGGGTATGCGAGGGTATAACTACGTTTATTATAAAAGTATTCTCTCCAAAGAAACAAAACTAAGGTTACAGGTTCGTGTACTGACGCACAGAGTAACCGCATATCGAATACTCGCTCAAGCTACAGACCTGTTTTGTGTACGAAAATTAATTTCAACAAATTTCTTAGAATTTCACTGAAGTTACATTTTCTCTAAAATTCTCATTGCTTGCTTACTTTCTGTGAAAATTTTGATCATGAGTGACAATTAGTGGACAATTAAAATCGCTGGAGGTATATAATTGCAGCAGACTTTCACAGTAAAATTTATCCTACCCCTCACAAGGCGCACTTTTGATGAACATACCTAGAAGTTGTGGTTCAAATATTAGTGTATACAAATATACGTAAAAATATCCTACTTTTTCAGCTAATGGCCTTCGTAATAATTCCATCATTTTTGAGAGTAGGTACCTATATAGCAGTCAGGAAGAATCCATTGATTAGATATTCCATTGAAGCGATGATTAATCGCATCGTGGTAAAGTTCTAAATGGCGAAGCGTCTCACAACATTTCACAAACCCATATACTGCGAGTATTCGTGGAAACGCTTCTGAATGGGGAAGTGAAAACACCTGCATACAGGCAACTCAGAAGTCAAGCGATTTGATTTCATTTCGCATATTGCCAGCCTATTGGCTACGTGGGAACGAAACCTAATCGCTTGATGTTTGAGTTGCCTGTATACAGGCCTACCATGAAGCGTTTCCACGAATATTCCCAGCATGTATGATACGAACGAATTTGAATGTCACGATATGTTCAGAGTGCGATAGGAGAGCTGGCGCTTCTAATATTTATTACTTTTAGTAATATTCTGAGGTATGATATTATGTATACGAGGACAGTCACGTGTAGATTTTCGATGAAATCAACAATGGGGTATATAGCGGTTCCCGAGCAATGCCTAACCAAGTTGCTCAATGTTTCAAACGATTCCACAAAGTTCTCTTGAGTCTCGGTAACTTTTTACTATAAGATGACGTCGTAGCAACGCTCGTAACGGTAAGGCATTGCCTAACTTGCCCAACTGGCCCAACTGGCTCACGGGGACCAAGCGGAATCCACCTAAAATGTTTTCGTCTTTTTAAAAATCATCCGGTTTTTCTTTGTATACGGGGTAATCTTAACCACGATCCTCATGTCGCTACACGTCCGTGATTCGAGATCCGAATTGTTTGATGGTATGTAGTTTGAAAAATTCTTCGGGGCTAGACGTCAGGATTTGAAAGACTTCAGAATTCGCTGAGGAACATCAGCTCGGATTTTGATGAAGGTTCAGTCTCTGTCGGCATTCGAATCGCGGTATAAATGCCGCTGCAGAGTTTAAAGAATCGCGACTCTGGTAGAGTGAAAAAATAAATTGGGACCAATCTTCTCCCACGTTTTGCGGTTCAAATGAAACAGAGAATGCGAGGACCGTTGTGAGAGGAGAAAAATTAACGGAAAAGACGAACGCAAACGAACCTTGACCACAGGATCGTGTTTCTTTGGGAGATCAAGGAGGTACCTAGTTGTACAAACAACGAGTATTTCAAAATCGACTAACAAAGATATATTTTATTGATTTATTGATCATATCACAGATCGATTTTAAGCGAACCGATCTTTCTCACAGTATTTTTCGATATTTTAATTTATTATTTATGACAGCAGCTCCTTTCACCCGTTCAATCTTCCTGCCTCAATCTCATGATGATTATCATTTTTAGCGAAAATGGTTACATGGTACTGAGTTTTATCCAAGTTAACTAAACAACAGATTCATTCGACGAATTTCAAGCTGCCCTCAAGTATTTAAACGATGAAAAAACTATACCGTGGTATGGAATTTTTCGACCAAGTATATAAATTAGGCAACATTAGGACACCCCGTATTACCGGAGTCGGGGCAACTTTGTCGGTGGGCGAGATTTATCGCTTTAAATTGGCCAGAAAATACGCCGTAACTCTTCCGAAATTTATGGACATCTCTGCGCGTTGACGTTGAGCATGCATCTTGCATCCGTGCAAATTCTCGCTATTCTAATCACATTTATACACAAGAATTGCATGTATACGTATCCACACATATCTGAGAGGGCCACGCTTCTGGCGTATCTAAATATTCATATGCCATACATCATCTTTAAAATTTATCATCTCATGAGGGCGCGTAACTCAAACGATTAGACAGCCCCTTAATACGCTGAAAATTAGCAGCTTGAATCGCCAATTCGTTTTGGAAAAAAATTCCATCTTCGAGTCGAAGTAATAAATCGAATCCTTTAGGTATTGATTTTTCTGAGCAATATTGACGTCTGGTTAATGATTAATTATCAAGTAATCATTTGTAAGAATTTGTACAAGCTAGTCTATCGCTTGGCAAATAGACAAGAAACCCAATACCCTGTCTAGTTTTATTCTGTTATATTTTTTCGCCAGATAAAAACTGCAAAGATCGTAAAAACCCCGAGATTTACCGATATCTCTCTAACAGCGTGCTTCTAGATTCTACGGAGGTCGTATCACACACGGGCGATCTAATGCACATTGTTCGAGGACTAGAATAAAGTCTGTGGTACAAGCACACCGCATTGTTCCTGAATTCTTAACTGGAAGCCGAAACACCCGGGTTATCTACCTCATAGATAGTTTGACAACTTTCCGCCCCTAATTCGTAACAGTTCGACCAGTAGACCTCCGGATCGTAAATAATGCTACTTCGTCGGAGAGGAGGTTCCCTGGATGAATTATGCATGGTGCAGTTTCTCAACGGTCAATATTTGCCGGTATTTATTCAGATCATACCTAAAAAATTTCTTCATTCAAAATTAGATGCTTATAGCTGGTGATTACTGCAGATTTCCTCATCAAGGAGCGATCCCTGGTAATATGAAAAGATTTCTCACGAACTTGGTATTCGTGTGAAGTTAATTGGTCATCTGCAAACCTCGGTAGCTACCATCTTGATTATCCCCAGTATTTGTCGTAGTTGCGAGACCCTGCAGTCTCAATAACTATTCTACGATAAGGGACAAGGATTCCTGCAAGGAGGTCATTCGCGAAGAAAGATTTCAACTCGTTCCTGAAAATAACTGAAAGTCTATACTTAACACTAATACTCGACTGTTAGCACGGTGAATTTTCACCAAACTTTCAAACCGCCTAGCTGTATTCCTATCTTTTTATTTCTTAATTAAAGGTAGGTAGGTATATAGTTTCACTCATCGATACTGGTAATTCGCAACTGACGTTCCAACAATAAGATAATGCCAGGTTAAAAGACACGGGGAAAGGATGTCACCGGATGTGGGCTGGGATGACAACCTGAGAAGGATACAGTAGGTATGTCGTCAAAAGTGACGGTGTACCTATAGCGAGTGAGTAAGTATAGAATTTTCTATCATTACCATTTCGTTACTTTTGAGATTCGTTACAAGTACTTATTACGCGGACGATGGCTCCACGCAATAAATTAGTAATTACGCATAAAATTGCACGCGTGCAGATGGCCGCAAGTAGCAACGAACATATTCCAATTCAAAAGACACCAAAAAAAAGACTGCTGGCTATTCTCTCGTCTGCGATAAAATAACCAGCAAGTCAAGAGTAGAGTGAGTAAATTTTCGCTCTTTCTTATGGACAGCAAATTGAGTAGTAACGTCGGTGCAGCGCGTTTAAGGTCAGACATATAAAACACCGATCCGTCAAAGAATTTTTCGAGTTTTTGAAACGTCGAAAGTATTTTCAAGTTCACTTAAATAAATGACTATACTCATTGCTCTAAGTGATCAATCTGTTCTGCCATTACCAAGTGATAGAATAACTTGTTTCTGAATAGTTGAGAACTTGCTGCACGCCATGATCATTAACTAATCAGATTTCCCTGTCCAGCAACTGGTGTTAACTTTATCAGCAAACGTATAACCGGAATTTATTACGCGTGTTATCAGCCTAGAATTCATTCGCTGAAATAATCAGATAAACTTATAAATCATTGTCAATCTTTCAGCTGTACTTTTGGCCTTTCACACGACACCGTTAAATATATCATACTAAACACACCTCTTCCGACTAGATCTGAGAAATTGAGTAACGTCCTGAATTCACTAGCAATACGGTATTATCCATAGCGTAAATGCGGAGATCCATTGAGAAACTTTGCTTGAATAATAATATCATTGGCAATAATTGCTTTGGTCACGAAGACGTTGTTCGCTGTTCTTAGCGATGAGCCAACTTCAATTAATCCATAGGTCGGTAAGGGGTTACTACTGCAGGACTAATTATTGGCAAAATTTGAATTGTTGATGACAACGATACTTGGAAGGATAATCGTCCGCCATCGTGAGGCTAGCGATCGGTAGCGCTTGCGTCAGGGAAAAAATGAAAATAAAAAAGAAGAGATGTTACTATCATTTCTTGCAAGCGTTAAATCAAGTTGATATCTCAGACTGCGGTGAAAAACCGGCTGGCAAAAGGATCCCGTTTTTGCCTCTACAGGTGGTAATGATCATCGAGCAAAAACGCGTAACCACGCATAAATCGTTACCAAGTTCTTTGGATTCGTGAGGCAAAGTGCAGAGACGAGATTATGTGGTCTCTGCAGTGCCTGGACGAGGCATACCGGAGCATATTCTTCTTTAATCATTAGACATGGCGCGAAAGCCTTGAACCAAGACTAATTTTGGTATTATGTAAACGTAGAAACAGATCAGCCACAAGTTATGTAGGAAACTTGCACGATGGAGACTGAATGATCACGACTAGTGAAGTAGATTTGCAAAAACTGTTTGAAATGGGTACGTGTTCCCGAGTTGTTGGACGAGATTCTAGTTTTGTTACATGGTCATTGCATTCTAGTGTAGAGATTTTTTCGATTTGCACACACTTTGTAAGAGATAATGCACGTAAGTTGTTGCAAATGTAACTGGATGCGGCCAACCAAAGTCACGTAACAAATGGAAAAGCAGTAATTTTAACGCTGGTAAAACACAAGTACGCATACGTGACTGTTTTCATCCAGTTACTATATACGCATTCACTATATGTCCTCCGATGATCTGAAACAGGGAATAAATCAGCTATGCAGGACTAACGTAATGGAGGTAACGAATTATCCTGGTTCTCTCATCCTTCTTCTACTCAACTGCCTCCAAGCATTGTCTCCTATCGCAATAAACTACTCTAGCGATTCGTGATCAAGGAAAGAAAAGCTTCGATCGGTTTCCAGCTTTTCGAGCTGTCATCCCAGCTAGTCGAACGAGCCCAGAATGTTCCTGGTTGATACTGATTGAATCGTGAGTTGAGAAGGGTTTACGACACAGGTGAACAACGACCCTGTGTTACTTACTATCCGTAAAATTCACAATCTACATGAAATTCCATTTCTGGAAATGCGGAATATAACTATGCGTATCGGTACTGGAATGCTAATACTTATTGGCATTAATTAGAGGCTCTACTAACAGAATTTATTAACATTCTTTCAAACGTTTACCTAAAATCAAGAAAGAAGAGAAATAAGAAGTGAGAAAAAAACAGATATATTCGATGAAATTGCAATATTTTTTCCTGTTACTTCTTTCGCGCATTTACTTCTACATTTTCGATAATTTTTGTCGAAAAATGAAAAATCCTGATCACTATACTGAAGTGTTACGGACTTTTGATTGAAACCGCTGGACCACGCGAACTCGACGCTTCTTTCTGGCAGAAAAGCTTTTACCTACTGCATCGGCATTTTGAGCTGGTGTGGTACTTCTTCTTGTTACCAACCACAGGAGTCATCGACGTAGCCGATAATCTCCCGAGCAGTGCAGCCGGTGCGGTAGTTCTGTCTATAGGAATCTGTCTTCAGCATATTATAATAATTGAACAATCTACAGCTAATTGTCTATGAATTGATGCAATTGAATCAAAAACGTGAAGTGTACTTCTTGACTGACCGAAATTACCCTGCAGATTGTGGATAATAGAGTTACTGCTGGTTAGTATCTCCGGTTGAAGATACGAAACCGATGTTCATTCCTGCATTCAGTGATTTATGAAGATAATGAATACCTACTATTATCATTCATTAAAATCGGTATTCTAATAAATATCACTATCTTAAGCCATGTTGTTATGTGTACAGATCATTGAATGCGAGAGCATATATATCGGCTCAGTATCTTCGTTTTCAAGTTATCCAGAAATCTGCCATGTCCGTTACCGACAAATCGGATCTCTTCCATGACTATTCCTCGGCTGAATTTGCAGCGTACCTGTAACAAGAAGTTCAGTTTCTCATAAGTTTTTCTAGTAACCAAATCAATACTTTTAGGATATCTTCATTTTTAGGAGAAGTTGAATATGAACTACCATATGGGGTTGTATGGCAATACCCTCAAAGAATGGACTTACACAGTTACCATCATCTCAGTATACTTTGCAGTTACGACTCTGTTTAAATTTTATTCATCACCTAGGTACGTATTTTTAATATAAGTCTTAATGTCTGGAGGATATTCCTCAATTCTTGGGGGTTTTCCCTCAATTCACAGGGTTTTCCCCTCAGAATGGGGGGTTTGACCCTGAAAATTGAAGGGTTTTTTTCCGTAAGGGTATGTAGCCGATTTAAAAAATTCCGAATCGCAACACACCGGAGGTTCAAAATTCCGAAAGCTAAAGATCTGAAAGGTCAAGACTCCGAAAGCTTCAGATCTGAAAGGCCAAAACTCCGAAACTTGAACATCAAACCGTTGCGCGATGTTTAGTCGACACGTTAAGAACACGTTCGGCCTTTCGGAATTTCAGATTTTCGGAATTTTGGACTTTCGGAACATCGGACAGTCGGAGCCTTGAGCTATCTACATTTCGACCATTCGAAATTTTAATTTTCTAAACTTTAGTCTTTCTGAAAATTTTGGAATCGTATAGAATGAATTCGCAAATTTGACCGTTCGGGGCTTTGAAAATTCGGAACTCTGAACTGGCCCCTGAATAACGTTATTTTCGTAGTACCATAAGACTAGTAGCTTTCGGATAACATATTTCTATTACACGAGAATTTAAAATTATCCACTCACCGTGGTAGGGACTAAGCTGTTGGATGGTGGGTCGGTAGGTAAATGGCAGTACTTGCTATTATGTGAATTATTAGTATTCAGAGATTACACTACGTGAGATTGCCTAATACCTCGTGTGAGACCCAATGAGAGACGGGTAATTAATTTAAACCAAAAACATATTTATCTATATCACATCTACCCGATTTTAATTAATTGTTTCATAAATGCGCAGTAGATTTTCTTACCTAATAAACAAATCAGGTAGATTTTATAATCTGGAACTGTGGAGATTAGGCTGATGTCAGTACATCTCAATCACTTAGACATGGATAAGAAAACAGCAAACAAATCATGAGATTGCTTATCACTTCAAAATGAATGAAAACGAGATATACGAACAGCCGACCCAATGCAATAATAGCACAAAACCTAAAATCTAGAAAGTTTAAGACCGGAGGCAAACCAAAAATGACCCTTAATACAAAAAAAAAAACGGATTCAATCGGCAGTGGATTTTTCCACAGAGACACAGGAGCGCCGAATGATTTGTAAATTTTCAAATCAATTCAAATAGATGTAGAGAGTTATAAATCGTTTAATCAGTGATAATATCAGATAATTAGTTTACTAGAGTGTTCAATATCTAATAAGCCAAGATATATCAAGCTGATTGTTAGTACACCTTAACAGGTAACACTCAGGTATCTACAGCCAGATTGGCAAAAGACTACAGACATGATAATCAATCCAAAATGATTGACGATCTAGAAGTTTTTGCCATTCAGAAATGATCGTATTTACTTTCAGCTTGAGATTTGACCATAAATTGTTTACAATCTGAGCCGATTACTCCAGCTCAGATTGATTGATGCATTATTCCCTCACCCGTGCATCCTCAATAAATATTAACTCACGTTCTCTTATTAAAATGTACGAATTAAATGATGCTGGTGTAAATCCGAGTGCAAATCTGACAATCGTTTCGCAATAGAAAGGAATGTGCTAGTGCGAAATAAATCTGCAAATCCAGCATTGATGTCCTGAAACGAATAAAAGACGGAAAGTCAAGGCACTCGGGGTCAGAAACTCAGGACCGATATTAGAGCGTTCAATAATCGAGAATAGCCTACAAATCAGTAAACGATTGTATCTTTCCATTTTGTGTCTATGTTTGATAAACTTCACTTGACTTGTACGACGGAATCCGAACTCCGCATTCGACAAACGAATCCTAAATAAATTGTTACTTGGATGAAGGATCTCAGGATCCCAATGACACCACAGGAGATCATCAAATTTATAATTTATAATTCGAAATCGAAGTTATAGAAACCTTTACAACGATCTTTGCCTTTCGAATGTCTTTCAAATGATTGGAACCGAGAAAATAAGAGCGCTAATTGATCGAGCGGAAATGATTTACAAAGTAGTGATAAATATACACCATTCAATAATTGGCAAGGCAGGGTTCTCACAGTGTATCGACATGTGCTCGTTTCTTGGGGAGCACCTGTTGATAGTGGCGAAGGTCTTTCTTGGAAATAATGCCGCAAATCTGACATATGTGGTATATTGTTTTCTTATCTGTCAATTTATATTTCAGATTTACGATACGTAAGATAGATTTCTTCTTATCGATTCTTGGTGTTATTTGGACTTACATGTTATGAGATAAATCTCTCGATACAATAATCAGGATCGAAAGATTGAGACCAGTAGAGAGTGCTTCTACTATGAGACAAAAAACCATGAAACCATGAAAACCATGAAAGTCAATAGTATAGTAATGCTAAACTTTGTTAACCGTAACTATTTCGCGGAATCGAGACCTATTTCAATACGAATACGTATATTGGCCATTCCACCAAATCGTGTACGCAAATCCGGCCTCCAAATTTTTGACTGTTTTTTTTATGATTTCTTCGCATTATTTAGTTGTCAACGAAGAGATTCACCGAGTATGAAAGATCGCTGACTTCAGTTAATGGCGGTTTCCGTAATTACTAGATTTTATTCACCTCTCAACTGTAATCGCCACTTTATTGATCTGAAAAGCGGGCATAAAGTAGCATATTATTTCCTGTTATACTTTTGCGGGAAATAATGTTACATTATTCCCGCAAATACAGATTTGCGGGAATAATGTAGATTATTTCCCGCAAATCTGGATTTTGCGGGAATAATGTAGATTATTTCCCGCAAATCTGGATTTTGCGGGAAATAATCTACATTATTCCCGCAGATTTGCGGGCATAATGTACATTATTCCCGCAAAATTTATGAAGATTGATAAAGTGGTTACAGTTGAGGAGTGAATAAAACATTGTATGCAACATGGGAATAAAGTGCATCATTCCCTCGGGCTTACTGCCCTTGCGAAAATTCCCTTGGGTGATTACTGCCCTCGCTTCGCTCAGGCAGTAAACTCACCCTCGGGAATTTCGTTCGGGCAGTAAACTCGCCCTCGGGAATAATCTTTCACTTTATTCCCACGTTGTATAATGTACTATTGCTGCGAAATTTTCCAATATAATTAAACGGTTCAAAAAATTCCTGAAAACGAAATTAAGAACACGGTAGTCCATCGGAAATTTTCGGAAATTTTCGAAAATGATGATCATTTTTGTAAAACATATTTTATTTAAACCGTAACTGTGACTTGGAGGTGAACGAGCGGAAAATTGTTGGACATGATTTTCATCGAAAATTTTCTCAATTTTCCGAAAAAAATTCCGATTTCCACAATTCGATGGGCAACATGGTGGAATCAACATTTTAAGTTTCATTTTTTGAATCTCGCGCTCAAAATGACAAGTGAGAAGAAAATGATCATCATTTTCGAAAATTTCAGAAAATTTTTGATCCACTACTGTGTTTTTAATTTCGTTTGCAGGCATTTGTTGAACGGTTTAATTATGTTGGAAAATTTCGCAGCAAAATCTAGTAATTACGGAAACCCCCATTAACCCTAGGAGTACACACATATTTTTCGCTACTTAGTTACACCCACCCGAGTCCGTGAGACCCAGCCAACTTTCGTATGGGGTAGTTTTCCCGATACTACGCCTATTTGAATGATTTTTTTTTAATGAAGGAGCAGACTGTTAAGAAAGCACCAGTGAAGACTAATTATGTGTTCGACTCATATTTTGTCTGAGAACGCTGTTTGAGCAGATGGAAATGTTTCGAGAAAGAAGGAAAAATGCGAGTTTTGCACTTTTGGCCGGGTTTGTGAGACCCGAGGGTGTACTGTTAGGGTTGAAGTCAGCGATCTTTCATACTCGGTGAACCTCTCCGTTGACACCTGAATAATGCGAGGAATTCATTTAAGAAAAATCAAAAATTTGGAGGCCGGATTTGCGTACAGGATTTGGTGGAATGACAATATACAGACAGAAAAAAAAATTCATTGGTCCATACAATACGATGGGTAGAGGTAGTTTTATTTTCTACCTTACTGCTTGCACGTCCTTTCACAGTAACAGACCAGGAAATGATAAATTCCTTCGTGTGTTGCGAAATGTTTTTCAGTAAATTTGATGTATTTCTATATCATTCAATAGAGTCGTGGAAATGCAGTGACTCATTTTTTCGATAAAAAAGCCACTTATGCCATTTATTTCGACTTATATCACAGCCTATGCATCAAAAATGCGAAGTCGGCTTATGTACCTCCATTCTATATGGAATTCCGAACACAACCATCCCCAAACATCATTGTTTCCGACAACGATGAAGGGGCCACTTGTATTCTACGTTTTTGTGGTAATTTTCGCGATTTCCACGGTTAGGAGCGGCATTTCATCCGATCGAACGTACCAGTCCGAACTCATTACTCGTCAAACATGGGCTGCCGAAGGACAAGTCGATTGATAGCCCCGCTTCGGAGAAAATCGAGAAATAGACCAGTCGCTAAAATTCGAGTATACCCCCCCCCCCCCCCACCCCCCCTTAAGCAGAATCCGGTGACCAGATATGCCTACACAGCATTTAATATTGCCTAATATTGGGTAATATTAAATGCTGTCAGGGTGGTGAACTGAGTATGTATTTCCTTAATGCGATGTTTATTATCTCGAATAATTCCGTACTATACATGATAGATGTGAGGCTCAACGATCGAATCGACCGGAAATTACAAAGATTAATCAAAGTTATCGTGATTTTCTCGGTACAACGACTAAATCTTGCTTTGATACGATACAAATTACGCGAATTTCTGAGGTATATAAGAAAGGAAAATTGAGGGACGTGCATCAATCAACATGTTTCGATTCGCAGTACTGTTACTGGCTCTTTCAGCTGTCGCCTACGGCGGTAAGTACCTATACCTTCGCAAATATTAAACTATCGTTATTCTTATTGAATCGGTTCAAAACACGTAATGCCCGCAGTTTTTCATTACGCAGGGTTACAACAAGTACACACAATTATTTGAATTTAAAATTGTTTGACTTCATAATTCCTGATTTTCCAATACCCCAATTATAATTGTATGCAGTATACGTAAAATACAAGCATACTTATGCAATGCAGATGTGAAAGACTCCGTTCGAATATACAAATTTTCAATTTTCAGCTCTGCTCCCAGAAAAGCTACAGGCCCTTGAAGCAGCTGGTCGTATCGTTGGTGGTACCAACGCCAACATCAACGATGTCCCATACCAGCTGAGTCTCCGTTGGAACGGTGGTCACTTCTGTGGTGCTACTCTTATCTCTGCAACCTGGGCCGTATCTGCCGCTCACTGCACCGTTGGTCGGACCACAGGACCTATGACTGTTTATGCTGGATCAGCCAACCGCGTCTCTGGAGGACAAGTCCGCGCGGTTGCACAAATCATCAACCACCCTAATTATGACTCCAGAACCATAGACAACGACATCAGTCTTATCAGAGTCTGGAGTGGCTTCAGTCTTAGCAACAGTATCCGAGCAGCTAGTTTGCCTTCCCAGGGAGCAGGCGTCTCCACCGGTGCTTACGGTTTGGTTTCTGGATGGGGAACTGTTACTGAAGGATCCAGCAGCGCACCTACCACTCTGCAACAGGTTTGGGTCCCAGTTGTAGCTCAGGCTGACTGCAACGCTGCCTACTGGGGTAGCATCACCAACAACATGTTGTGCGCCGGTTACTGGAACGGAGGTCGCGACGCGTGCCAGGGAGATTCTGGAGGTCCCTTCGTCATCAATGGTCAGCTCATCGGCGTCGTATCCTGGGGTAACGGTTGTGCACGTGCCAACTTCCCCGGAGTTTACGCTCGTACTGCCTTATACCGCAACTGGATCCAGCAGAACACCGGTGTTTAATCTCAATACTAGGATCAAACACGTCGACATCCTTTGTTACCCTCATATAAACTTTGTGATCGATGTTGATAAATATATAGGGTAAAGTCGGGATAGATGCCCCACCTAAGAGAAATGTATTTTAAAAAATTACGTGTTCCATGAAAAAATCTTTTCATTGCACAAAGTTACTCTATAAAGCTTTGGTAATGTTTGGATACAAACACAATTTTTTTTTTCAACTCAATCCCAATGAAAATTGCGATAAACGAATATAATGTTTTGGCCATCTCACCCGATGGGTATGGGTGAGATGCCCCACGTATGTGGAAAAATTCCCTTTTTGCAGTCACCTTCGTCGTAGTAGGCGTTCTGGAGGTAACGTTGACACTACATGACTTTCAAGTACCTATCTGAGTTTACCCATGCCCATAGGCCATAGTACCCTCTTGTTATTATTAAATAGTCAGACCTACTACACAGATAATATACCGAAGTTACAGCAACGACAATTTTCCGAATACTGATCAGTAAACTACAATTTTCGTGAAAATGATCGGTTTTTTTCGAGCGTTCGTGCATACTTTCTGGCATTTTAGATACGAGGAACAGTGGAAAAATTCAGTGGCGGTATCCGACTATTATTTCATCTGATATCGAATACCGGCCATCTCTCCCACTGGGGCATCTATCCCGACTTTACCCTATATGTAGGGGAGACCGGGTACAAAAGTAACACTTTTTTTTAAACTCTGATTTCTAGCTATCAATGATATTTTCGATAAAATGAATATAGCCCTCTGAAACTTTCGTCTTTACTCTACAAATGTACATCATAGTTTTATTTAATATATCTTGGCTTCTAACAATTACAAGGCTGCAAAAAAAAAGTGTCGATTGTTACTATCGTCCTGAGCGTCAGGGCGAAAGTAACACACTATGGGGACGAAAGTAGCAGCGGGATTTTTTGAACAAATCAGTACGGATACTTCACTTAATCTTACAGGATTCCACAGAACTGATTATAATGAAGTAAAAAATATTATGATATCATCAGATAAACTCCATTTATAGTAAATCAACTAATTATTGAATATTTATGAAAGAATAAAACTGAAATATTCATTTTCTTCACTATTATTGAAATAACAAGTTAATAACAAAAACACAAGAATATTTTGATTGTAAGTAACTTCGAGGCATTCTAAAAATCAATGAAAAAATTACAATAGGTACCTAATACCTGGTTAACATAACCCCGTGGTGTTGTGTTACTTTCGTCCCCAACCTCATTTTCCAGAATAAAAAAATTATAACTTCCAAAAAACAAACAGAACATAGAACTTCTACACCGCCACTAATAAAGCGACTTTTCAAGAATAATCTGGCAAAAATTCATTGTAGTATTGACATATTTACTACAGGTTTTCATAAGAATATCAAGAATCGAAAAACTTACTTGAGGCGGCAAAAAACACAAAATCTCCAATAAAACGTGTAAATTTCACGCACGGGCATAATCAATGGCTCAAACTGTATCAGTATCGAACACGCTTACTACTGTATAAAACACAACTTCTAGATTTGATTGTGTGCGTTGTAGGAAGCTTTGTTACTTTCGACCCGCTGTTACTTTTGTACCCGGTCTCCCCTAATTGGTAAACTTCTTTATTTTTTCTTCTTACCACGGCTCGTGCTCGTATACGTTGTTCTAACACATTAATTTGATGTGGTAGCGGTAGCATTTCATTTTTCTCTCGGCACAGACAGAAAGCAACTGCAGTCAACTTAGTCAAAAATGGACAAGCACTTATCCTTCTAACGGGAAAAATAGACCTGTTGAGCTGCCTTTCGCGAATCCTTCAAATTGTCGGATATCGATGCATTGGGGTTGTTTTAACTTGGCTCGTACAGTCCGGTTCGGTAACAGGAGAACGTATCTCCACAATTAGGTATGGAGATACGTTTCTATGTTACAATTATTTGACACTCGGAAAAGTTCAAAAATATATGCGTATCTCCAAAATGAGTAGATGCCTATCAATTTATGGAATTATGTAGTTTAGAAATTATTTATAACAAAACCACGTAAGTGTGAAGTTACGACTGTGTCATATAAAGTACGTGGAAATACGTGACTATGATACCGAATTATGGATAATGGCTCTTTTCATTCATCAAAGAATTTCCAATACAGAGAACAATTTTTTTGGAGATACGTCTGTCTGACCTCGAACAAGGCCATTTTTGGCGCTTACGTGACTATGTTATTAAACTGTCGATATATAATTGGAACATCATCAACATTTTAACGGTGATGATTTAAAGATCTTTATTTGAAATATAACGTCGAAAATCTGACATGAGGGGGATCTTTCATATCAACTATCAAAGCTTCGTCTCTAGTGGACCAGAGTAAATGACGACATATCATAAACAGAATCGGTAAATTGATCGATTTACCCGTGAAAAAATGGTTTAGATCAAATTTGATCCAGTTGGATCTAAATTTTGGGAAAATTGGATCTCAACAGATCTCAACAGATCTCGAGAGATCTCACTACATTTGCTTTGATCTAATTCGCATAAACGTACAAATGCAATTTTATATCTAGCGAGGTTTAAGTAGATCTTTGGAGATCTACTTAACTGGAGATCTATTTAGATCTAAATTTTGGGAAAAATTAGATCCAACTAGATCAAATTTGATCAAATTCATTGATACACTTAGATCTAATCCAATTTTTCCAGGGTACTATGTGAACGAACCGTTAAAAATTGCATTTAGTGTGAAGGAAAGATAAATTCGTGCATGTGACTGGACGGAAGATGAAGTTAAGAATAACGGAATTATTATACTGTTGCAGATCCACGAATTACGTGAAGTTAATTACATGTTGATGAAAACGCATGTTAAAATCGCGGATGTGACCTCTACAATATCCAGAAACTAGAAAATCCGTTATTGGAACAAAATGATCATTGTCACGAATCGAATAAAAGTGCATCGTTTAATATTTTTGCCATGTGGATATTGTAATACTATGAAGACCAAAGTATTTCAAGAAAATTCGTCGAACATAAATTGTAGGTCGCCCAGCTGTCTGCTTATGAAGATAGAAAAATTGAATGAACAGTCTTTACGGTACTTCTGTATTCCTGATTTACTAAAGATAATGTAACATGAACGGATAAGCAAGTTCCTCCGCATACCAGTTTCGTCGAACAGTCAAAACGAGTTTGTCTCAGATTTAAATGACAACTGTAAAAAAATGATTGAACAGGCAATGTGGTTGGAAATGCCATCCACAAGATTATCAGGTGAACAAATTTATCGTGATTTAGCTGTCAAAACGATATATCTAGATTTGAATGCCATCTTCGTTCGATAACCACACAAACTGATAACACTTGGTTAGTATATAACGTGGAACGGCTGAGCGCCCGGTATCAAACAACATGTTCCGATTCACGGTAGTGTTACTGGCACTTGCAGCTGTCGCCTACGGCGGTAAGTAACTCCGCAGAAATTATATCATTATTCTTTCTATCCGATCAATTTTTAACACCTAATTTCTCCACTTTGCCATTACTCGAAGTTTCAACTTCTATTAAAAACTGAATCTGCATCAATTCACACCTCCTGATCTGTGTGCCTAATGATGCGCGAAATCAAGCACATTTAGCATAACATCGAGAACTATATGGTCCCTAGTGTATGTGCTAATTTTCAATTCTGCTTCCAGAGGAGCTAGCCGAACTTGAGGCAGCTGGTCGTATCGTTGGTGGTACGAACGCTAACATCAACACCGTGCCGTGGCAGCTGTCCCTTCGTCGCAGCAACAGCCACTTCTGCGGTGCTACCCTCATCTCAGCGACCTGGGCCGTCTCTGCCGCTCACTGCACCGTTGGTCAGACCGTATCAGCTTTGACTCTTCTGGCTGGAACAGCTAACCGCCTTTCTGGAGGACAAGTCCGTGCCGTTGCACAAGTGATCAACCACCCCAGCTACAACTCCAGGACCGTCGACAACGACATCAGTCTTCTCAGAGTCGCCAGTGCTTTCTCTCTGGGAACTAGTGTTCGGGCCGCTGCCCTACCAGCCCAAGGAGCAGGCGTCTCCACCGGCGCTTACGGAATCGTTTCTGGATGGGGAACTGTCACTGAGGGATCCAGCAGCATACCCACCAATCTGCAACAGGTTTGGGTCCCAGTTGTAGCCCAGGCTAATTGCAATGCCGCCTACTGGGGTGGCATCACCAGCAACATGTTGTGCGCTGGCTACTGGGCCGGAGGCCGCGACGCGTGCCAAGGAGATTCAGGAGGTCCCTTCGTCATCAATAACCAGCTCATCGGTGTTGTATCCTGGGGACAGGGTTGTGCCCGTGCCAACTTCCCTGGAGTCTACGCTCGTGTTCCCGTATATCGTAACTGGATCCGAACAAACACCGGTGTTTAATCTTGATACTAGAGAAAAACACGGTGACATCCGTCGATACCTTTATACAATTCTTGATGTTTATGTGAATAAATATATGTGGTAATTGACGAATTTCGTATTTTTTCTCATCCATGCGCCTTGCATTTCATATATGTTTTGCTTACATCACTATATGGTAGCGCAGGGGTCGGCACACTCATTAGGCCAAAGAGCCAAAAGCTGTGAATCCACTTAACCCACTCATCGGCACTAATGCTTTTAACGTCATTTCTCAGATTTTCGCATGCATGGGTGGGGGTATGCAGGTATGAAAAGACTTGGACGGTCAGACGCAGTTTTTGCCGTCCCAAATATACCGCACACCCCTTAGTTCCTCTTATTTCTCCTGAACGCTACCCCTACCATCGAACTTTCCGGTAAGGACAACTGACCGTTCTCAGGTAGACCGAGGGGACTTACGGCCGTAGTAATTGACACTTAGAGCGAGGCTAGCTCTGAGAACCTGGCCATGCCGACCCTGCCCTAATGTGTTTATTCATGTACCGATTTTTCAGCATAAAAACACTCTGTCGCCAAGTGCTTGACAAAGATCGTGTCAATGACCGGTTGGGCCTAGCAGTAACTTCAAAAAATGATTCAAATAAATTTTACCAGAGGTGACGACTCATCACTCTTCATTAGATCCATGGTCACAAAACTACAGACATGTTTTCGCAGCTGACCCACTGGATTAACAAATTCAATTATTATGATTTCTTTAGGTATACATTTTGCCACAGGGGGGGTGAAATTTTATTTTATTCACCTCTCAACTGTAATCGCCACTTTATTGATCTGAAAAGCGGGCATAAAGTAGCATATTATTCCCTCTTATACTTTTGCGGGAAATAATGTTACATTATTCCCGCAAATACAGATTTGCGGGAATAATGTAGATTATTTCCCGCAAATCTGGATTTTGCGGGAATAATGTAGATTATTTCCCGCAAATCTGGATTTTGCGGGAATAATGTAGATTATTTCCCGCAAATCTGGATTTTGCGGGAATAATGTAGATTATTTCCCGCAAATCTGGATTTTGCGGGAAATAATCTACATTATTCCCGCAGATTTGCGGACATAATGTACATTATTCCCGCAAAATTTATGAAGATTGATAAAGTGGTTACAGTTGAGGAGTGAATAAAACATTGTATGCAACATGGGAATAAAGTGCATCATTCCCTCGGGCTTACTGCCCTTGCGAAAATTCCCTTGGGTGATTACGGCCCTCGCTTCGCTCAGGCAGTAAACTCACACTCGGGAATTTCGTTCGGGCAGTAAACTCGCCCTCGGGAATAATCTTTCACTTTATTCCCACGTTGTATAATGTACTATTGCATGTGTCTGATAAAACTCATTCTTCACTGCCCACTAAAATGCCGCATCACTAACATTTACGGTATCAAGGACTGTCATCAGGTAATTGACAATTACCTTGTTATATTAAAGTGAGAACAAAATTCTCCTATAAAACTAATACTTGAATTATAAGATTAGGAGATATGTATACAATTACTACTAATGTAGATAGATTGATTAACCAACTTATAACAAGAAAATTGTTTTATTTAGTCTTGTCTGAAGATGGCTAGCCGTGTCTAGCTGAAAGGTCACATATCACATAATAAATAGCATGACCACCATCGCCGAGTTGTTCCTTGTTGGCTTGTTCATCTCATAAAACTGGACATGAGCGTTTACTTTGATTGAAAAACAAGCAGAAAAACCTCATGAAGTCATTATCCGTGAGTGATTTCCTTAAGGTGCCTATTTTCGCCCGGTCTCCTTATTCATATCACACGAAGAAAATCAAAATTTACTTCCTCACTGTGTGATGAACCAGGCTTTAATAAGAAGGATTCTTTCTATCTGTATCTAAACTTATCCATTCAGCATTTAATCTTTCATAAAGACACATAATCCCTTGAATCCGCTACAAATTCCTACACCGTAATTTATTTCGATCATTTAGATTGTAATCTAGTTAGTTATCATTCAGCGGTTTTAGCCGTGATCACATAGAATAAGTAGATACAAGAAAAAAATTATCATGTCGAAAGAATCAGGCAACACGGATGTTATCGCAGAGAATCTATCACACGTATTAGATTTCTTCTTATCAATGCTTGGTCCTAACTAGTCCAGAGTAAATGTCTGGATCTGATACACGGAATTTGCAAATCAAGTTGATATCATGCTTTTATTATGTAGAAAAACAATAGGGCTAAACTTCGATAACCGTATCTAGGTAGCGAAATGTCCAGGCGAAGTAAATTATGCCGAATCTTTTTCTCGAAAGAATTTGTTCAAATATGACGAATTCATTTCACACAGGACAAGAATTTCCAATTCGACAAAATCCATTCAGTTGATTCAGTAGACCCTTGCTGATCAAGATAAAAAAAAGTCAGAAGGACAGTTTTCATAATATTTCTGTATTCCTGATTTATTGGAAACAAAGTGTCATAAATAGGAAGAGTAAATGTCAGGAAAAATGTAACTATCGGAACAAGTTTGTCCAATGGTCACGCGGTAATTGTGAAAATAGATTAAATCGGCACATGCGATTAAAAAATCTGTTTGCAACGTTATAAATCAGAACGAATCCATCGTGATTTCGGACATCCAAACGATAAATCTTGATTTGATAGAAATTCGATTTTAAGACTCTTAGATAATCATATGATCTGATAGCATTTGCAAGGTATATAAGGTGTAACTGCCGAGCGTCCAGCATCAAGTAACATGTTCCGTTTCGCAGTACTGTTACTGGCCCTTTCAGCCGTCGCCTACGGTGGTAAGTACCTTCGCAGAAATTGCATTGAAATTCTTTCTACTCGATTAAGTCAATACACTCAAAGCTCGTAGTTTATTTCACCTTGGAGTTTTCACTCGTATCCACAATGGATAAAATTGAAAGTGGAAGTAATCCACGATTCTCGCCCCTTTCATGCCTCGGCTATAATTGTGCGCCAAATACGATCACACTTACCCATAGGCAGATATAGAAAACACTCTGGTCCCTAATCGTGTACATGGATTCTTAGATCTGCTCCCGGAGCAGCTAGCCGAAATCGACGGAAGTCGTATTGTTGGTGGTACAAACGCCAACATCAACAATGTCCCATGGCAGCTGAGTCTCCGTCGGAACAACGGCCACTTCTGCGGTGCTACCCTCATCTCTGCGACCTGGGCCGTCTCTGCCGCTCACTGCACCATTGGTCAGAGCGTATCATCTTTATCTCTTCTGGCTGGAACAGCTAACCGCAATTCTGGAGGACAAGTTCGTGCTGTCGCACAAGTGATCAACCACGCCAGTTACAACTCTAGAACCTATGACCACGACATCAGTCTTCTCAGAGTCGCCAGTGCTTTCTCTCTGGGAACTAGTGTTCGGGCCGCTGCCCTGCCAGCCCAAGGAGCAGGTGTCTCCACCGGCGCTTACGGTATCGTTTCTGGATGGGGACATCTTTGGGAAGGAGGTAACAATGCACCCGTCAATCTGCAACAGGTCTGGGTACCGGTTGTAGCCCAGGCTAACTGCAACGCAGCTTACTGGGGTGGCATCACCAACAACATGTTGTGCGCCGGTTACTGGGCTGGAGGCCGCGATGCGTGCCAGGGAGATTCTGGAGGTCCCTTCGTCATCAATGGCCAGCTTATCGGCGTCGTTTCCTGGGGACAGGGTTGTGCCCGTGCCAACTTCCCCGGAGTCTACGCTCGTGTTCCCGTATACCGCAACTGGATCCGACAAAACACCGGTGTTTGATTTCACTACTTGGGAAAAACACCGTGACATCCTTCACTCTTATAAAATTTTGTTGTTCATATTGATAAATATATGCGGTGATTGACAAATTTTCTGTTTTTTCCTACCCACACGCCTTGCGTTCGACCTTGCGCTCACACCGTTGTGTGGTAGTGCATTCTCGAATGTCCATGAGTATTTTACAATATTCATCGTTAATTCAACCTGCATCCCACTTGATAGTCAACGTAGATTGCAAGAAATACCAATGCTTTTTGTTAAAAGAAAACATGAATTTAAGATAGCCATCAGCTGCATTATTGTCATAGCATTGTTCTTTTCCACAAAAAAATAGTTCGCGGGAAAGCGATACAGCCTATGTGACAGCTCTTGATACTGCCTTATAGATAAAGAAATTCACGTTGAACGGCCACTTTCAGCTGCTTTATGCACAGAAAAAAAAATTTGTTGGCCCAAGAAAATTTTCTGCAAACGCATTGGAAACCGAAATTATCTTGAATCAAGACAAAATTTTCTCGAACCAAGAAAATTCTCTTGGATCCAAGAAAGTTTTCTTGGTTCGAGAAAAATTTTACTTGATTCAAGATAATTTCGGTTTCCAATGCGTTTGCAGAAAATTTTCTTGGGACAAAAAAATTTTTCTCGGGACAAAAAAATTTTTCTTGGAACAAAAAAATTTTTTTTGGTTTAATGAAGATTGGTACAACTCGTTTTTTCTGTGTGATGTTCACGGATTCAACTGCTCATTGAGATGCTTGTTCCTTTCCCCAAGAGAATAGGTTTCACGAAAGTGGAGATCAGCGGGATGGTATTTAGCTCATTGATGTTGAAAGCTAAAAAAGTGCGAATTTCGTATTCTCAAAAATCCAGATATACCACTGCTCATCGAACACTCGCTTCCTTCTTACGTAAGAATACTTTCTGTGAAATTGAAGCTCCCATAGAGAAAATCCCACGTACGGTATCAAACGTGCAAATTTTCCTCTAAATTTTGTCTGAGCTCAGGTAAACGTAGAAAAATCAATCAAATAATTTTAATCGAGATCCACGACTCATCCCAATAAACCACAACGTATAAAATATAGGATGAATGTCCGCTCGAAAAACGTATATTAAACGGGTATACGTGTAATGTACGTTTTTCGGGCGGAAATTCATCCTATTTTTATAAGTTGCGATTTATTGGGATCGTCCTTCGATAAACCTGGGGTGACAAGACTTGCATACATATTTTGCCAACTAATCTACGTGGTAAACGAATTCAGAAAGCCCTAACGTTCAATGACTTGCATCATAGGCACCAGCCTTTACATTAACGAGCACTTTGGTGAAAAGAGATTCAAACTTCTGATTGAAGTTGGTAAGTTGATATCGTCGAATAATCGGGTAAAGATAAAAAGTACAATCTGACAATAAGTCCAAAGTTAGTTCAAGAGCACGGATATTTTTTAACATAAAATAGGTTGCTTCGTACTACGAACCTTGTCAGTTTCCAGATCAAAGATGGTTATCTGAGCTGAGGTGAGATATAGGTGGTTCCCCCGGGATATCATCAAAATCTAAATCGATTGCCTACAATCTTGAGTAATATCAGACCACAAAAATCTTCAACAATAACTTTCTGTACCATATCACTATAAACGTCTATTCCAGAAGAAAAATTTTCGTCGTGCACGAAGAAGTTCGTCGCAATGAAAACCTGAGTATTTTTTTTGTTTCTAATTGACTCGACTAGATTGATTGAGACCCTTCTCAAATAATTACCAAGTTCGAGTGCATTCGTCACGACAAATAAGCAAATCTGAGTAGTTAACGAAAACTGGTTTGAAATACTAAAATGAAATTCATCGCAGGAATTAGTAATTCTATCGGTATAACGAGAATATGGAGTCACAGGTCAAAATGGGATAGCAGATATAACGCATATTCTTGAGTGACGTGCCGATTTTGTATTTCCTTCATTCGGAATTAATTTCGAATATCACCCTGGTAATAATGGTGTTTTATTTTAAGTACCTACAGGGGAAGCGGCACGAAGAAAGTGGATGTTAATTGACGTGCATATGAATTTATTGCCTTTCTGTATTATTACGATTCTTACCTCCTGAAAGATTCACAGTAACCAGGCTTCAGAATATAAATGATCGCCATTGAAAGATATTACACTGCGTGAATTCACCCATAGTTCTACGCTCATACCCATCGCCTAATGAAAGACGATTCAATCGATCTCATGAAACAATTATTTATCGCTTACATGTCTGTAAGACTTGGATTATTTGTATCAAAAATACGTCTCAGATTTCTTTACATTATCACGAAATCAGCTGGATATCAAAATCTCATACTGTGAATATTATAGGCTCATGTCGATAGATTCCTTTCACTTAGACTGCAGCAGTGATGATAAAATAACAGATTCACTATGAGATGGCTCATCATTTTTAACATGAATATAGAGAAGAAATTACCGAAGGTAGACCCGTAGGGCAGCTTGAAGATAAATTTTGGAATTTAGTAGATGTGAGATCGGAGGCAAAGGACCCCGCACAAATCTTATGGAAATTGGATCCCGGTCAAATTGTCCAAAATTGTAGTATGTTGTGCTTCAGGTCATCCTGATCAAAAGTCATCATGGTCACAAATTTGACCGGGATCCAATTTCCATAAGATTTGTGCGGGGTCCTTCAAAAATTTCTATTCATTCAATGAAATTTACCCCTCCAATATTGAATTTTTCATGTACACTTGATTTTGTGTCTAATACGACTACATACAAAAAAAGAATAATGAACCAATAGTAACTATAGTTACAATAAGAAATTGGTTTACTGTTATTACAGTAATAATTATTTTTGACCGACTGTTTCGAATTTGAATCGACGAGTTATTCAACATCCGAATTCGTTCAAATATCCCAATTATTCAATTATTTGAAGTCCTCGATTTTTTTTCCAAGAATGAATCAGGAACTGAGGAAGAAACGTTGATTTTGCACACGACCTCGAATATAAGAATTACACAGTGATCATTTGCAAAGATTTATCGTGACAAAATGAGTTTGCACTTTATATGATTTGAATGTCACCTTCATTCGATAACCATACAAACCGATAACATTTCATAGGTACATAAAGGAGACCGACTGAGTGACCAGTATTAGGCACCATGTTCCGCTTACGGCCTTGTTTCTGGATGGGGAATTGTTACTGAGTGATCCAACAGCGCACGCACCAATCTGCAACAGGTTTGGGTCCCAGTTGTGGCTCGGACTAGCTGCAATACCGCCTACTGCAGTACCCCATGGGGTGGCATCACCAACAACATGTTGTGCGCCGGCTACTGGGGGTCGCGATGCGTGCCAGGGAGATTCCGGAGGTCCCTTCATCATCAATAACCAGATTATCGGTGTCGTATCTTGGGGTAACGGTTGTGCCCGTGCCAACTTCCCCGGAGTCTACGCTCGTGTTCCCGTATATCGTAACTGGATCCGGACGAACACCGGTGTTTAATCTCGATATTTGGGAAAAATACGGTGGCATCTTTCACCCTTATAAAACCTTTGATGTTCATAGCAATAAACATATGTCATGTGGTAATTGACAAAGTCTTTAGCCTCTCTCTCATCTATATGCCTAAATTTATTTATAAATAATAAATAAATTTGGTGGGACATCTTTTGATAGATGATAGTTCGGAAGAATTTTTGGAATCGATTGATACCTTTTTGAACGCTAGGAGAATTATATCGCCCTTTACATAATGAATACTTCTAGATTGACTGGACTATCAGTAGACTAATCGAATCATCGAATGACCTGATGAAGATCAAAAGTCCAATCTGATAATGTCGAGTACACTCTAACGTTAATCGCACAAAAACATTTGAACTCAAAATAAGTGTCTATGTACGAACTCTGTCGCTCTCCAAGTCAATTCAGATTATCAGGACCGAAGTGATTGAAGTGTTTTTTCCCAAGATATCATCAGAACCAAAATTGATAACTGACAATCTATCCCCTATATCAATCGACACGTGAACAATGTTGATGATAGGTCCTTTTTCGGTTTGCTAAATGTTGATCGTCTCCCAGGCGGCAGTGAATCGCAGTGTAAATTTGGAGCACTTTAGGTATCTGTGCAAGTATTCTCCAGAATTTCAAGTTCTAACTTGGTCAGGATAACTCGAATACCGTTGGTCCCCGGAATTTTTCGCTAAGGAATTTTCGTCTTAGAATTCGACAAGGAATCTACCCAATAAATTCTGGGTCACCCTGTATAGTATGCGGTCATTTGTCTATGCACTAGGCTTCGGTCAGGATTCAGATAGATGCCTTATCTTGATAGTTATCATATTAAACGATTGGGAAATTCATTAACGGTGCTCGTTTTCATGTCGAAATATTTTCCTAAAACAACAATGATTTTTTCAAAAGTCAAAAATGATTTTCCCGCCGGGTTGTGAACGTGCAATAGTGTCACTACCGTCGGTAAGGCGATGCACGACAATTCCGACAATATTTGTGTCGATGTGAAAGATCCCATACATTTCAACCCAAGGTAAAGCATGTTTTATACAATTTTCAGGTGACGTCAGGGAATGATGGTAATGATCGAGTTCACACGCTGTCCTGAGTCTTGGATATCATTGAGATACGAGAACGAAATGAGGATGCGTTTATCTCCATCTGCATGGTTACCATCGAACTATAAAGAGCGCCGGCGGGTTTTCTTGATGTTTTCTTTTCCAGCATAATCTATTCCTAGATATTCTAGCATCGTGAGGCGGCAGCATATTCCTGATAGTAATAATAATACTTAAAAATATTTTACGGGGACAGACTGAGTTATTCGTGAGCGTGGCTTGAAGCCAACGACAGCAAGAAACGCTTGAAATTAGAGAGGGGGTCCCAGTCGAAGAGTCAGATTCGAGTCAATAAATAATTTACAGTCACAACAGAAGAAGAATTAAAATAAAATCAGCAAAAAATTTTCAATCTTTATTGCGTTTAAAATATTCTATTTTGTACTACAGATTACGGAAGTCTGGAAATAGGATATTTCGCAAATATGCTTCACGCTTACATATTATATATATACATATATACATTAATATTCTAGCCGCAGCTCTGGATCGATGCAGAAACGAGCTGGCATCCACCACAGAGCGTAGGATAATAACTGCGCGGTGCAATTCGCGGTTTATTAGAATATTGTAGCTTCTAATTTTCCGGCTCATGCCTCGACGTAGTTATTTCCTCGACGTTTTGGCTCAAAATTATTATCGCTTACCAGCATGGGAGTCGATCATATTCAAACAAATATGCACGGAGTTCTTTACATCCGCAATGACGAAATCATAATCGAGTCAAGTACAATATTGTAGATTTGTTCTGGCAACATTTCTGTACAGCTAATTATCCTATCGATCCAAACAGTGCGTAAGATAAATAATTTGTAAAAATACATCCGTTACTACTGAAATAAAGTTCTATATCATATTTTTCAATTTATGTAATCCAAGGCAATAGCTTATGATTAGTATAGACCGCTTGTTTGCTGAGATGCGAACACATCTTTTCGAACAGCAAGTATAGGTACACCTATATTATACAGGTTCTTTTTATACCGTTAACCTGTTTTTGCGTTGGTGTTTTATATCGAAATAATTTAAAGCTTGAATGAAAGCCGGATTTCATAATAGAAGAAAAAATATTTTATTAAGTTGTTCTAATAATTCGGCATGCTTCGTGCTCGCCGTGTATACACGTGTATCTTGTCGTTATACGTTATAAAACTTCGCGGAAAGTCTGAATTAATTTACGAAACCGTCTCAGATTATTTTCGAAGACGGTCACAAGTAATGTTTTCTCAGGTGCAACGGACTATAATTTGAAATGTTGCAGAGTAAGTTACGTGGGCAGGCATCTCCGCTTGGCACCTATTTTCCAAAATTTAGAACAAGGTCTTACCTTACTCACGTTTTTTCTATCATATAATCATATGGATATGGATATTTGAGGCAGTGCGCAAAGTATAACAGTTTTTTTTTTCTATCTCTCTCTCTCTCGAATACGTAAATAAAACAGTTTTCACGGGACGTAAATCGCATGATTGTCTTTTAATAAATCGAATTGCAAAGTGTTTAGACAATATTTTATTTTCATTTTCTATTATTTTTTCACTACTTCAACCAGAAATACGATTCTTAAAATTTACGACTACCTACTTTCAGCGAATAAAACACTCGCGGTGTACATTATTTACTACCACTATTACCAGATAAAAAACGAAAACTGAGTACATTAATCGTTTCAAAAACACGACGCGTATTATCGCAGCATATCTCAATGTCTAGGTTCCCGATCGTAAAATTGTAAGGGCCCGTTTTCTTCATTATGTTTAAACTGGTAAGTAAAATATTAGCGTATCATTAAACGGGGTAAAACTTCCCCTATGTGGCTGCCTCGAAAATGTAAGCTTCAAGGTAATTGGGTAGGAAACTTTTCTTCATATTCTACATTCTCCGTGCACGTTTACGTCCGCAAATACATCTTCCATGTAATTATTTAATCAAAGGTTACACCTATGAAGAATTAATGACGTAGATATACCAGTAAGAAAAAAAATCTAAAAAAAATCTTAAAAAAAAAAACAGAATTCCCTTTAGAAGTGAAGCATCTAGATTTGGTAACGGGTTATCATTATGTACCAGTTGCTGATCTCGCTGGTGAAATCGGTTATTTGGTAAGCGTGTGAGAATAACGAAGTAGCAGTGGTGCGAAGGAATATACGATGGAAGATTTTCCAAATCACCTACGGTGAAACTCCTTAATGTGGTGTCGGCTTGCGTCGCCCACGGAAGCGACCGTACTTATAATATATTTCATTTTTCGCTCTATTTTTGTTCTCACCAGGGTGGGAGAGACAGGGGGAACGAGGCGAGTGGGTTGAAATTCCGCGTGTCTTTCTAGCTGGTTTACCGCGGAGCCCACGGTGTATATACTCGTCTCACCAGACGCATCTTCAGGTATTTGCTGTCTGTCGTTACAACACATTAGCCACGATGGTAAGACCCTTTGCCTTTCTCTTCGTCGAAATATCTATCCGATACGTTATATCACCCCGAAATCGCCACCCTTCGGTACTTGCGCGTTCGTATAAGTGCTGCACACCTTTGCCTAAACTGCAAAAGGCTTCCGCGAGTGTCGCGTCACTATAATACCATGTTATATATATATATGTATTTCGTGACTTGAACGTGAATTTGGAAAGACGAAATAGGGTCTATTCTATCGTAGACTTGAATTAAAATAAACGGGAGAAAAAAGAACAAAACTAATAGATTTCGATCATCATCCCTTGGATTACATTTTTCAAACTTGTGGTATCCGAATCGTGGATTAGATTTTGTAGTCGGATGTATTAAACGAAGTTCTTTGAAGTAAAAAGACGATAACGTATGAGCGAGGGTCCGAAATTTGATAAGTAGGTATGGAACTAAAAACGGTATTGTGATTTTCAGGAGGAAGATGATCAGAAAATGGCTGTGATGCGCAAGGCGTTTCAAATGTTTGACACAAGTAAAAGCGGCTTCATTGAGACCCTCAAGATCTCCACGATCCTTAACACGATGGGTCAGCTGTTCGACGACGCAGACCTCAACGCCTTAATCGAGGAAAACGACCCCGAAGGTTCTGGAAAAGTAAATTTTGACGGATTCTGTAACATCGCTGGTCGTTTCCTCGAGGAGGAAGACGCGGAGGCCATGCAGCAGGAGCTTAAGGAAGCTTTCCGTCTTTACGACAGAGAAGGAAACGGATACATCACCACTAGTACCCTCAAGGAGATCCTCGCTGCCCTTGACGACAAGTTGACCAACCGTGACCTCGACGGAATGATCGCTGAAATTGATACCGATGGTTCTGGTACCGTGGATTTCGATGGTCAGTACAGAAATATGAATTTTTCAACTTTTCAATTGAGAACGGTTTCCTTTTCTCCGATTTCCCATGGAAAAATGAGGAGTCACGTAATTCCGTGACATTACGTAAACACTTATATTATATAAGATAAAATTTCACGTACAGTATAATCTGGATTTGATTGATTTCGGGTTTGATATAATTCCAATTCTGCTACTACTTACCTCACACTTCGTGATGTAATCGATCTTGAACTTAGGATATTATTGGAGTGATAATGAGCAGCGAATCATGAAATGAGAAAGTGACATTTGATATGTGTAATTGCAGAGTTCATGGAGATGATGACTGGCGAATAAATACACTGGCCAAAATCTTCGGTCAATTTATTTGCCTGCCAACAAGCGTTCACAGATCTTTACGCCTAAGTAACATCGATAATGATCGGGCATCGAGCCAGCACGGAGAACTGCACTGCCAGCAATACTGATGCACTCGTGCTTGCCCAATTCAATCAACGTATTATATCTGTCGACTCCATATTTTTTATGTGATAAGGACAGTGTCATTAAACGTGTACATATTACCCACCACACTCGTTATTCATAAATTAAAAACTCACCTCATCTAATAATTATCATAATATATAACACATGCGTTTTGTATTTTTTCATCTGATCCTACAGAACGTCACATCGAATATCCCCATTGACATAATCTACGTACATTAGATATAGAATATACTATAAATTTGAAATGTCGATATTGGCCCCTACGAACAGTAAAACTCGATACATTTTGGCAAATTTTGCCAAATCCTTATGAAGCCAGTCTACCAATCGGTGACGACCAGCGTTTATTCAAGTACCCTTCGCCGCATACGTTAAATCGATACAACACTTATCCCTAAATCTACGTATTGAATATATACCTATATTATAATCGTACATCGATGTATCTTTGGATCTTTGGTAGCTCGTGGATTCAGGTAGGCATATTCGATACAGTGACTTTACGATATAGTGTGTAGAGAAATTTGAAGTTCAAAAGGTGGGAGAGATGATCATGTTAAGAGAGCAAAAACAAGTGTATGCAAATGAATGCGCAACTTCTTATTCATTTTTGTTTCTGTTATAGCTTTTGGTCAGATTAGTTGCAGTGTTTGAATTAGTTAGAGCAAAAGGTAAATCAAAGAAGGTGGAAAGAGATTCAAAGATATCACTAACAATATTTCCGAAGGACTATACATCTCGTTAAGTTTGATTAATTGCAACATACGCTCGTATATCTATATATGTATATAAGTCATACCCCTTGTATAATAATAATAATGAGAGTGACAACGATAGTGATACTCTTAATAACAATAATCATGTCGATACTACTGATAATCATATTCTATCTTTAAAACCGTTTTAAGAGAGCGTATGCCACTTTTGCGTCGGTTCCCGAGGCTTCGAGAACGCGGCTGACCAATGTTCGAGCGCTGGGCCTCTGGCGAACATGTAGGGTCCCAAAACCACGCGACCCAAGGCCCGTTCTTTGGTGCCACGCGCAAGAAGACTGACGGTTAATGAGCCAGTGAGACTAGCGTCAGGTCCACTCAGTCTAAAATATGAGATTAATGAATAAAAATTAGGTACTCAGTCGGACACATTTATGCATTGCATAGTTACCGGAAGTGGAGAGCCTCGCTGAAAGGCCAAGATCCTTGTCTGGGCCTTGCTAGAGCAGTTCTTCTTGTCTTGAGAGGTTTGCAGTGCTTGGATAATGTTGCTCTAGCACAAACTTCGACTACTCCTTGTCTCAAGCCCTTAGCTTCCATAACTGTCAGAGTCAGTCGACCGGAATGATCGTTGTATTGTAAGGAAAGGAGAACTTCGCCACGAGCACTGTGGTCTGGTGGTTCCTGCGGGAATAACGTCAACCGTAGATAGAAATTCAAGACTCTGGTCCTTGGACATAATGAAACTGTTTTCTCGACGTTATATCACGTTCATATACGTACTTTGTCCAGGTCCAACTGAAACACCCTAGGATCACCATCGGGGAGCGATCCTTCCAAGGATAAAGCCGCGTAACCGATGGTGGAATTCCGCTTTGAACGTCCGCCATCGATTACTGACATTCGCAATGTTTTTCCGCTCAAATCACCGTTCGGAACCTGTTTGGTTGACGTTAATCAGCGTTTAATTACGGATGAATTATATGTAGGTATACCTAATGCGAGATTGATTGATGGGAGGTTTGCCAGTCGACGTACCTGTAATACGAATGTCTCGTCGAATTTTGGGTTGCACTCTCTTCGTTTTTGCCGTGATTGAACATGACGGCGATCCCCAGGTGCCAGGTGAAGCCTGACCATAGGATCACAGCTACCCCCTGGACGTGCTGGGAGATTTCTTGCTTTCAGAAGTGTCACCGTCAACTGTTCAGCTTTAGCCTCATGACTAAGTTTCACCCAAATTCGGCCGATATGGCCTTCGGGATACGGATCCTCCGATGGTGTTGTTCTGTAAAGATCCGGCTCCAAGCATCCCAGAGATCCACCGATGCCGTAGCTCCCTGAGTTGAAAAAACATTCTTCGGTTGAGATTACTTATTCATAATTATCACGGTAAGTCGCTTAGAGCTTCTTCGAGAAAAGAACATTTTCGAAATTTCGTTGAAGAGTATACAGACTTTGGAGAATTACTTGCTACCTTGAACCCTCTAGCTAAATTATAAGGAACCTTTATTTCAATTTTCATCAGTGCTTTAATGTGACCACCCGTTGCTTGATCAGAGTAGTTTTTTTTTCCTTCATTTTATTCAGTTTAGTAATTTGTTTGATAGTTTGCAATTCCGTGTAAGGTACCTGGTACGGTATACCTTTTTGCACTCTCGTGTTTGCGGCTCACGAGTAAATAGTTGGAGAAACCCGGGCAAACCGAACTCGCTGAGGAATGACGAAGAAAAAAAAGAGGTAAAACATTGAAATCACGAACCACTAATATTTCAGTCCCACTTGAACGCAATCACGTACGTATTGCCTATCGAAGAATAAAGTAATCAAACTTGTAGATCAAAACCTATTTCATTAACAATAACAAGAATAATAACTAATTTACTCACTTTGCCCGACCTCTTTGGCAAAAAGGGATAATAGTCGAATTCATCACTTCAATATTAACATTCATCACAAAATTGAGACACAAACCACCTAATGAAAAAACAGCATGAGCAGCGTTATTACGAACGAGCGTGTAGGTACCAAAGGTTGAAATTTTTTGTTCCAAATGCTTTATGACCGCCTTTGGCAAAGCGAACATACATCTACGATCCTACTTAGTTTACTGTGTGTATGAAGTTGGAACAAAGCTTACTGATTATATAATGGGGTGACGTGCTAAACAAAACTGTAGAGAATTAGTCATTGTCAGAGAATAGGGACTCACGGTAGTCCAAGCAGGTGTGGCAAAACACAAATGTGTAGATCATCGTGTTGTATAATGAGAAAACAACACTTATGTTACATGTGACATAAAAGCGCTTTGCGTGTCCAGGCAAATTTTGAATAATCCATGTTTACGTGGTGTGGCAAAAAGAAAAAAAAATGCGTAAAAATTACGTATTGATGTAATCAATACCGCGAAAAAAATTACCACCGGCATTTCATCCCCCTTTGTGGAAATAAAATGTCTATTTACCGAAGGAGTTCGACCGTTTTGCACGGGGCTGGGGTCTCTCCATGGATAATGGAAGTTCCTCCGGGTCAAGGTCGGAGAATATATCACCCGTAGAGTTTGCAGAGTGAAGGATCGGTAGGTTGAAAACGATATCCTTCGTAACGAAAGTCGGTGCTGGACCTTGAGAAGGATAAACAACTATCCCTTCGCAGCTCGGTCCAGGAGAGGGCTGCTTCTGGCGTCGTCGAAGAGCAAACAGAGTTCCAACGATTGCCAGGAAGAGGACGGATGCTGCGGCTCCGATAGAGGGGTACAGGATCGATCCTACAAGATTGTTAAATAGACATCGATAAAAAGATTAGGTGGAAAGATTAGGAGAGCTTTGAACGTGACACAGCGACTGATGGAATGGGCGTCGTAAACCCGGCGTGAACACACGAATCTGTAAATCGAGAGTGGTAAAATTACAGGAGAAAATGGTGTTCGAAACCTTTTAATTAGGTAATTACAGGCTCGCATTCAGTCAGAAATAAATTTACGGTTACAAGGTGGCTTCAATTTTTCACCAACGTTGAAATGAGTTATTGCCTTTTTTCTTCTTAATATCCTGCACCTTGTCAACCCTATTTCAGATTCTTTTATAACGACAATCCAGGGCAATGAGGTCGTATTATTTCTCTCGGGAATTCTATACCAGCTTTAGCGATGTCACGCTACTCTGTTGGCTCGAGTATAAAATAAAATTATTCCCTTTTGAGCAAACGAAGTTAGGTTTAAAATAGAACCACCATAGTGTAAGGGCTGGAAATTAATTCAACCTACTGGAATTTCGACTTTACCCGATCAAAGCGACTCCTGATGGTATTGTCATTACAAAGAGGTAGGTCGCGTCCTTTATTCTTCCTCAAAACCAAAAATACTATAACAATATTTACACCTATATACGGCATAAAAATAAAATTAACTAACATGAGTCCTGTGATGTTGAGCAGGGATAATTTAGCTTAGTTTTTCTTCTCGTAGAATTAAGCACTTCTTTCTCCAAACCTGTCCCGAGGCATTAAGTAACGGCAAAAGCTATGAAACAGATGAAAGGACACAAAAAGGCCGGTATAGCGGGCAGTTTTACGGACTTAAAGGAGATAATATTCTACTTGAGAGTTTTTTTCTCTTTTCTCTCTCTCTCTCTCTCTCTCTCTCGCTCTTGAGAACTCCGGTAATTAAATGCAAAGGTATAAAATCCCGCGGACTTCTCGATGAAAAGATTTTATTCAATCTTTAGAACCAGCGTTTCATTCAACAAGATATAATCCGTTCATATTTTGCCGAGTATTGAGGTAAACGCGAAATAACCACAGAGAGATTTTCACTCTGGATTATTTCAACATTCAAAGTTTTCTTTCCCAGTAGCATTACGATAGTCCAATTCCATACCTATATACCTACCCAACATCGCGAGCTACAAAATTTGATAAATTCAATTACTGACTACCGGTTCTCGCGTTGCTAAATATTTATATTCAAACCAGCCGAGCAAAGTTATAACAATCGAGGCCTTTGTTGTTCAGAACAATGTTGGACGTTATATATACACTCGTTTTCTTTTATTGAATGAACAGAGCTCAAGCCTTTACCTTATTAATTTTGTTTCGCCAAAATTCGCAGAATTTTATGTCAAAGACTGAACTTGGAGGGTGAATTTTTATTGCCTTTTTCGAAGTGGGTATCGGTTTTTCAACAAACTTGTTGATTCTCTTTTTTATGCTCAAAACCAGTACTGGTACGTCCATTGGAGGGGTAAATTACTCCGCGTATTTGACAAGCGATTTTTTTTATTATACGGGTCAAGGTGTACAGGATTCCAATTTTTCATTCACTCGGCTGAATAAGTATTGGGACAGGAAGACCGTCGGATTACTGTTGAATCAATGGCTGCTGATTGATTTTTGCTTCGCCGCAGGGTCCGCACACATTTTTTTAACAGTTCATTAATGGTCTAGATTGTGATATAAAGTCCTACTTTAATGGAATTTTCAGAGTGCTATATTAGTTGGTTGGCTCTTTGGAATTCCTGTCCAAGAATCTGCACCCTATGGGAAGAATGTGACCCTAAAGTTCTACTTTCACAGCCTGTATAGCGGGCAATTTGTGCTCATTTTTTATACGGCCATCAAACACATTACCAGCGTTGCTACCATACAGTGTATAAATATACGTGAAAATTTCATTTTTGAACTCGCTGTCACGGTGCTTCAACATGTTTACACAAATTGCAAACGCAAAGATGAAAGAGATGGGAGCTCCAACAACCGACTTAACTGAACTCAGGCTAATAACGTGGCAACAAATATATTTCGGTCACTTTTGACCTTGAAAATTTGGCAGAAAAAAAAGGCTAAAAATTCTTCTTACTCTTTGATTTACTTCGATGTACAGTCCGACCTCCCAATAAGAACGCAAAGCCCCCAAGGGGAAGAGGTTTTGCAAGAATTCGAGTACCCCCACCATGCGTGCGCTCTTCAGTGACTCACTCTCTCTGTCTCTCTCTCTCATTCGCACCCAAGTGCAATTCGAGCTCGGAGTGGGGGTAGTGGTCGAGCGAGAAGTTGGGGAAGCGTTCTTATTGCGGGCGTGCTTATTGAGAGGTCGCACTGTATTGTATGATTACGTGAATAGTCCGATTAAGACTATATAGCAATGACTTTTACGTTCCTCTGTTAATCAGGATTTGCGGGATGAGTACAGGGAATTGTGCTGTTTGAGGGATTCATTGATTACGCAGATTTGATATTCGTTAGTGAGTTACACAATGGCATAATCCATTGTTGAGTATTGAAAAGGGGGTAATGATTGTCGAGGCTCTGATATCAACTATTATACTCACCGACATGACCGATCCCATCTGTTCTTGCATTTTGCGTCGCATTTTCACGGGATCTTAGCCTGCCGTCAATATTGTAGAGCTTCATTTCTCATCTATAAAGGAGGAAAGAATTTTCATTTTTAATTAACAGTCGTTAAATAATTAGCGGAGATTCATTTCAATCATTTACGATCACTTAAGAATAATTAAGTCGTTATTCGAGCTTTTACGATCTCATTTGCTCATCGCAATCATCTGTAGCTTTAATCTTGTTCACGTCTAAAGCCTCTGGCGAAATATTTCATTCAATTTTAACAAAACAGAGGTGAAAGGATGTCATCAAATCTGTTATCACATCGATTCTATGCAACGTTTTACCCGGATGTCAGCAAATTTCTGCTTTGTATTTCGCGAAACATTCGAGCTAAGGTATTGCTGAAATACTAGTTATATATATTTCGCAGTTATCTGTAGAAATGAAAAAAAATTGAGTAAAAAAACTGTAAGGTCCTTCTTGGATTCAGAAACACTATAAAACTGACGATTCAGTATCCTCTATTCGGGAATTATTATTATCATTTTTTCTAGTTTTGTTTTTTGTGAACGAGATCCGGAGAATTTTCGATCAATGCTTGTTCAGTACACAATGATGAGTTTTATCGACTGAAAATCAATTTGATTTCATTCAGCGACCCCGATGAGGAGAGTAGACGATATACATTTCCATCGAATCTATATATAGGCACGGTACCTTTCGCGAATAGGTATACCTATATCGGCGAATCAAATTCTAAGGACTA
The DNA here is from genome assembly GCA_963992785.1 of Tenthredo livida. NCBI lineage: Eukaryota > Metazoa > Arthropoda > Insecta > Hymenoptera > Tenthredinidae > Tenthredo > Tenthredo livida. Next base: position 7,690,031 of record OZ023066.1, read on the forward strand.
AAGTTTCGTTATTCGTTGTATAGTTCAATGGTTCGAAAATAGATAACAACCGAACAGCCGTATCTTACGCCTTGAACTTCAGATGCACGCTGCACCCGTGTCACTATATAATAGATAAATTGTATCTGCTCCATCGATTTTCGCCTGTTTATACATGGAATATCTCATTGCATAAATAACGGGGAGACCTTGTAATCCAAGAATTTAAATTTATTTTTCTCGTGTCTATACCGGAGGAGAATATCTGCTAGCATTGCCACGTTTCCAAAGACGTTCAATCTACTTTCGATTTCGGCTAAATCATACCATGGGGATTCTGAGGATACACATATTCATTTCAGTCGTGTCAAAAAAGGACAAAGGAACAAGTTACTCGGCTGGTTCTGTAATATTAAAATACGAAGAAGATTGTTTCTTCTTTCCCGCATCTTTCTCCCGTCTCCTTCCGACTCCCTAGCCATTCGCAACTGAACATGCCTCAATGAATACAAGAGTTTTCTATATTTGACGTTGCACCTCGATGATCACTTTGATGTTTGAAGTAGAAAGGATGTCCATTTTACTCTTGATTTGACTGGCAGACGTCGTTTAACCCTCAAACGTGTGTCTCTACGTGTATTTGAGTGCGTAATACCTTCAGGCTGAGAACATTTCGATATTTCATTTATGCATCGAAGTCGAACTGAAAGCCTATGTACTATTTGAAACGTTGTTTGTAACGAGACTCTAATCATTCGGAAAAATCGCAGAAATTAAAAAAAATGTCGGACGCATTTATGTATTTAATTATGCCGAAAATGATAAACGAGGTTCGTGAAAGCTTACGCGTTCGTAAAGGCAGAGGAAATCCCGCGGCTACTTCACAGGCGTACATGAGATGCTCAGATGAAAATAAGGGTCAAAGAAACACCGGGGAAATAAATAAACCACAATTTTTCTTGATTCCAGACTTTAGGGCTGAAGTTTCAGTTTTTCTGCCAGAATTTTTAGACGTAGGTATGTACCTTATATTCCTACTCGAAGTAGGTTCTCCACAGAACGCGTTTGAAATTTCTGCCAAGTATTTATGCTTGATATTATCAGTCTTACAGTCCTTCGGTCGCGTGAGTAAATTTTAGGATCGAGTTCGTTTTTTTTTTTTTTTTTTGCATTGTTTCGTGCTATCTCTTTGGGCCGACGTTCCTTGAGATTGAAAGACATCTCCGAGTGACGTAGCGAGTGCGAAACGCATAAATATTCTAAAACAGCGTCGAATCACTTCGAAATTCAATCGAACTCCTCTTACGTTGGGTAAAGGACCGATCCTGTTTTCACCTTCACTTCCCGCAGAACTGTTCGGTTGAACAAAAGTGTTGAGCCCTGAGCAGAAACGCGGGTGAATGGTCACTTTGAAGGGTCCGTTGTTCGATATTTCTTTTCTTCGATGAATCTGCGATAACATCCGATTTTACGCCCTGATCAACGGACCATTGATATTTCGAGTCAACTTTCCGTAAAGTCTTGAACGGTTTTTGTATAGGATTTATATCGTGAGGAAATTGCTATTCGTTTAGGTACTGTAAAATGATAAGTATCATAATCATGCAGTACTTGAAATAATGAGTAGTTCACCAAACAGTATAAAATATTTTCGAAATATTTATTTGGAATATTTCCAGCTGTGTAGAACATCATTGGGGGTGAATAGGCTTGACTTTTCTTTATGGAAATGGTGGTTGAAAATCTGTAAATCAATGAAGCTGTTATATTTTTACTTTTTATTTGCCCAGCCACGTTAGCTATTTTCGTCACTTCACGTTCTGACGCGTGAACACGTTCGCAACCCCCTTTGGGACATTCTGGCGTCGCAGGTTTTGATTAAATTTGGAATTTGTGATTCGGTTCTACAATGTCTTTATAGAACGACGAGTTTACCCTAAGGCTGGGGTAGAGTACACTTTCGTGTTCGTCTTCACACTTGGTAGTAACATAAGTACTGTTTTAGGATTCACAATGAAGATATACCTAGTTACTTTCGCGTTCACGTTAATTACACTGCTCAACAGTGACTTCGTTGCCTTGATGTGAGAGTGGTCCTGGGATTATTTTATGCTGACAATTATGAAACTACGAATGATTTTGCAAGTTTGGTTCTAGCTTTTTCAATAATCGCTATTTCCAGATTACACTGTAAATAGCAATACTTCTGAGAAAAATTCGATTTTCTTTTTGAATGTAAACAGTTTATTGAGTGAACCTGGTACACTCATGCCTCTGATTGTAAGTTGCGTATTGTTGGGTATAAAAATGGTTTGGGGGTTTGTGACCTGCAACGTATCAACACTTTCTAGGGAAAATATCCAACTATTTAGGTCAGGTCTGCCTTCTGTCCGGCTTTACGGATTGTTTTACTGACGAAATCAACATGTAGAGGGTTCGGGGCTCTCGCGAAATTCAAATACATTCACGTACCTGGCAGGAGGGCGTATCTAATTACCATTTGAAATTTCGATCAAGTGGAATTAATTTGAGCAGGTACTAATTAACGCAGTAATTATGAGCGGCTTCGCAAACGTGAAATACTATCATATCAAATTGTTAAGTAGTCTACGCGTGACCAATAAACAACTGAGAGTGTTCCGTTGGAACAGTAGAAATGCGCGTGCGCGCGTTGTTCTCCGGGCGACTCACGCATTGCCTGGAGAGCGGTGCGCGCATGCGCGAACATGAACCTCGCTGCCATGCGGCAAGACGAGTCAGTCGCTAACCGACACCGAACACGCGCAGAGCTTTCTGAGTAATATTAACCTTTGCAACCAAACCTTCTATGCATAAGCATATTCTTTCGTCGTCAAACACGACTGACAAATCATTTCGCCATACTGGCTGATTACATACCATACACACACCCATTTCGCCATACTGGCTGATTAATAACAATCCTTATCAATATAAAGTGATCTCGTGTACAAACATTCGTGCATATCGATAACTAAAAACAATAAACTGGGTTTTTTATGCCGCAAGGCTTTTTCCCAAAAATAAACGCTGTTTTTCATTCCCATCACATATATTAAAACATTTATATTCTTAATACTATAGTTCAATTAGATTCCCGAGCCACCTAGGGTGAAGGAATCCCACAAAACAGTTGGTGCCCCCAGAGAGATATTGAATTTTCTCGATAATTACATGCACATTGCGCGTACACGAAGTCACTGAAAGATAATAACACGCCGCATTATCGAAAATATAACGGTTTCGCGAGTGTGGCAGTTCAGACAACGTGCAACAAGACATACTTTGTCTGAGAGCGGCAACATTGTCATCAAAGACGTTCCCGCGCAAGAAGAATCATCGCAGTCGCCGTTACATCAAGGGACACGATCATTCGAAAGATAAGTCAACGCCTCATTATTCATATAAAATTCTTTTTCTTAGTACTTTAATTCCATAAAACGTAGTCAAACAAGTTATTTATCACTGTTGCATGCCTACAGTGTAGTACAGTGCGGTACAATGTAATACAACGTGATACAATGCATTGCAACATAGTATAATGTAGTGCAACATAGTATACTGTCTACAAATAGTCAATCCAATCGTTAAGGTTCTAACATCAATTCATTTATTTCTTTAATTGAACCACTTTAATTAATCACAATGACAGACAAACAAGAACGGGTGCGTTATATCGTCCAAAAAGCCAAATCTTTGGACAAACAAATCGAGGTTTTAACTAAATATCTCGAAACCCCCGATGCCGATCATGTCAATGCAAAATTACGTTCGGATAATATTAGTATTCTTTACAAGGACTACGTTCGGTACAACGACGAACTAGCTGGCTTACAATCAGACCATCCGCAACTTGACGCCTTTTACGACATAGAATCACGATATTATGATATAGCGACAAGGGTCAACAAATTGCAAGGAGCCGGACCCGAATTGAACGCGAGTGTCGGTAACATAACAATAACCGAACGCTACGATGCGCCTAAACTACCGCAAATTAAAATCCCGACCTTCGACGGTAGTCACGATACATGGCTATCCTACAAAAACACATTCCTGGCCCTGATAGATTCTCGCTCGGACATTAACGATTTGGTTAAGTTTACTCAACTTGAGAATTCGCTGACCGGAGAAGCGTTAAGTAAAATCTCTAGCTATCATCCTAGTGTCGAGAATTATACCAAGGCTTGGCAGGCACTCACTGAATCGTACGATCGAAAACGATTATTAGTAGTAGAACATCTAGACGCGATTATAGATCTTCCCGTCGTTGCCAAAGCAACGGCGGCAGATCTGTCTAAGTTAATAGACAATGCACGTCAACATTTGAGTCTATTAGAACAACTCGAAGCCAAGCCAAGCAACGAGATAGTCGTACGGATTTTAGAAAGATGTTTACCAGTAGCTACGCGTAGGAGGTGGGAAGAGACGTTAGAACTAGACGCTCTACCAACTTTAGAAGCCTTTTATAAATTCGTGCAAGCTAACATTTTTAAACTCCAGTCATTAGAGCGAGCATCTCTCACGGGTCCAGGAAATAATAAAAAACGATCGACCGACACTCTCGATCAACATCAAAATAAGCGTATTAAAACAAACGCGCGTTCTCTTGTAACCAATACGAAAGGCGGTTGCATTAAATGCAATGAGGGTCACCGTCTCTTTGTCTGTCCAGAATTCGGAAACCTTAAAGTCTCAGACCGTTGGAATTTTATCAAAAAACATAAACTTTGTCGCAATTGTTTACATTCACATCCTCTTCCGTGTAAAAACGACAGACGTTGTAAAACATGCGGGCGCGAACATCACACTTTGTTGCACGCGGACAAAAAATCGCCAAAGGATCAAGGATCAAACGAAGATCCGTCGGCAACGAGAGAACAAAAACTTCCTGCGAGTTCACATTCAAAATCCTGACTAGTCCGACAATCATTCGCCTCTATTGTGTCTCCTTCCGATTCACCATTGATGACCACCGCGGTTATGAAATTCCGAAACCAAAGAGGAAATCTTATCGTAGCCCGCACACTATTAGACTCGTGTTCGACGGTGAACTTAATTACCGATAAACTTGCTAAGTCATTAGAATTACCCAGACAAACGTGTTCGATTACCATCGGAGCGGTTGACGGATTATGTACCATCTCAAACGAATGCATGAAGGTTCAATTTTATTCACTATACGATAATTTTCAACGTGAATTAAATTTCCTAATCGTACCAAAAATCACGGACGCTGTACCGGAGGAAACTTTTCCGCGAGAGTTATTTAAAATACCAAAAACCTTACGATTAGCAGATCCACAATTTCATGTACCCAAACCCGTTGATGTGCTGTTAGCCTCAGGCACTACCTTATCCGTACTAGCGGTGGGTCAAATCAAACTTCAACACGACAAAACGAGTATAATATTACAGAAAACTAGTTTAGGGTGGATAGTGGCCGGAGGCTCAGATAATCTCTTAACACTTAAGAGCGCGTCGTGTCATATAACCAAATTAGACAAGTTAATTGAACGCTTCTGGTCGATAGAAGATTTAGACCATGAACCCGTAAAATCACGCGATGAACTAGCGTGCGAACATCATTATACAACCCATACTCAACGCGACATCACCGGAAGATATATTGTTCGCCTCCCTTTTCGAGACAACAAATTCGAATTAGGTGAATCTAAAAATCAAGCTTTAAATCGGCTTTATTCACTTCGAAAGAAGCTAGACTCAAATCCAACCCTCAAAACAGAATACGAAAAGGTAATGCGAGAATATATCTTCCTCAATCATATGACACTAACCGACGATACATCTGATGGGTATTATCTCCCCCACCACGCGGTCATAAAAACATCGAGCGAAACAACTAAGGTCCGAGTGGTTTTTGACGCATCGGCCAAAACGACCACCGGAATTTCACTTAATGATGTCCTCATGGTTGGTCCTACTATCCAAAATACGATTTTCGAACAAATTCTCCGATTTAGGACTCATCTCTATGTCTTAACAGCAGACATAGAAAAAATGTATAGACAAATCATAATACACCCCGAAGATAGGAAATTTCAAAGAGTATTATGGTACCATCAAAATCAAATTAGATCCTATGAATTAAACACCGTGACTTTCGGAGTCTCATCCGCTCCTTTCCTAGCAATCCGTACTATTCAGCAACTCGCGCGCGATGAAGCAAAAAATTTTCCGCGGGCTAGTAAATTACTTTTGCGCGATTTATACGTGGATGACTTCATATCCGGAGCTAATTCTCTCGAAGAGATCTTGAGCATACGCGACGAAACAATAGCATTATTGAGTCGCGGTGGTTTTCATATTAGGCAATGGGCGTCTAACCACAAAGATGCACTCAGCGACATCGAAAAGAAATTCTTCAATCTAGATTGCTTGATCAAGGAAAACCCTATTCAAAAAACACTCGGCATCATATGGGATTCCGAAAACGACCTTCTTAAATACACAGCACAATCCATCGAATTTCGAACTACTTCCACCAAACGAAAGCTTCTATCCGAAGTATCCAAAATCTTCGACCCTCTCGGTCTCGTGGGTCCTGTAGTTTTGTACGCTAAAGTCTTAATTCAAGATTGTTGGAAAGCTAAAATCACTTGGGACGAGTCTCTTCCTCAAGATATTCACACAAAGTGGAAATCTCTCGCTGAGCAATTGCCACGCCTACAAGAATTCTCGGTAGGGCGTCAAGTTTTGATTCAAAACCCAATTAAAATCGAGATTCATGGTTTCTGCGACGCGTGCATTTATGGATACGGCGCATGCATTTATATTAAATCCACCGACGTGAAAGGTAAAACGTTAACGAAACTAGTGTGTGCCAAATCGCGAGTTGCACCCGTGAGCGGTATCACCATACCTCGCTTAGAACTTTGCGCGGCCTCCGTTCTCAAAAAATTATATGTAGAAATGAAATCTCAATTCGATTTTCCGGTAAGCCAGGTCACTTTCTGGTCAGATTCAACTATCGTGCTTTGTTGGATAAAAAAGGCCCCTCACTTACTTAGAACTTTCGAATCAAACCGGGTCGCTGATATTCAGTCATTAAATGATCAAGTCCAATGGAGGCACGTTAGAACAGAAGATAATCCGGCTGATGCCCTATCCAGAGGGCAATTACCAATTGATTTCGTAAAAAACAAACTATGGGTGGAGGGTCCTACTTGGTTGTCTCGTCCCGAAACGGAGTGGCCTCGGAGTGTGATATCTTCACCCCCCGAAATCCCAGGAATAAAAAAGGGAATTTGCATCCTCACTACTGAATCCAGTGTCGGAATCTATTCACGGTTCTCATCCTATCGGTTTTTCCTCAAGGTAGTTGTCATTATCCTGCGTTGGAGCAGGTTCAAATCTCGTAAAGGTCTGCCAATAACAGTCGAAGAAACCCGGGAAGCCGAGTCGCGGGTAATAGCGATGATACAACGCGAAAAATTTTCTGTCGAAATTAAGCGTCTCGCAACTGCTCGCGACTCGGAGCCTGGTGAAATTACTGTTCCATTCAGAAAAACGACCCGAATCGATGGGTTACACCCTTTTCTCGACGAAGACGAACTTATTCGCGTGGGCGGTCGTTTAAAGAAATCAGACTTACCATATAATCAAAAACATCCTCTTTTGTTACCAAGTAACCACCACGTTACGGACCTTATTATTCGAGAATTTCATTCTGATAACCTCCATACCGGCATTCAGTCCACCTTATATGCAATAAGAGAGCGTTTTTGGATTCTGAACGGAAAGGATCAAATTAGAAAGATTGTACGCCGGTGCGTAGATTGCATTCGTCAAAAACCTAAACTTATACATGCTCAAATGGCCGACTTACCAAAGGTACGCGTGAACGAGGCCCCGGCCTTCAGCCACACCGGCGTAGACTTTTTCGGTCCTATTCTCATCAAGGAGAAAAAATTCAGAAATAAAACGACGCTCAAAACTTATGGGTGCGTTTTCGTCTGCATGGTTTCCAAGGCCGTCCACATTGAACTCGCGACTGATCTTTCCACTGAAGGCTTTCTAGCAGCCTTTCGCAGGTTCGTCAGCCGACGAGGGGTGCCGGAGCATGTCTACTCAGACAACGGTACTAACTTCGTAGGAGCAAAAAGGGAACTCAAGGAAATCTATGATTTGTTCGATACCCCTGAATTTAGACAATCTATCGGAAATTATGCTCTATCTAAGCGTATAGAATGGCACTTTAATCCACCTTTATCACCACACTTTGGAGGTCTTTGGGAAGCCGCCGTAAAGAGTTTCAAACATCATCTCAAACGCGTCTTGAAAGAGCAATTACTCACATTCGAGCAACTCAATACCTTTTTAATCGAAATCGAAGCTATCCTCAATTCACGACCGTTGTGTACTCTGTCGGCTGATCCCAACGATCCACTGGCTATAACCCCAGCTCACTTGCTTATGGGAAAAACGTTCACTATCTTACCCGAGAAAACCTTTGTTTCAGTCTCTGACAATCGACTTTCAACCTACAACTTCATCACCAAGGCCAAACAAGACTTTTGGAGCAAATGGCATAAGGAGTACTTGAACGAACTTCAGATTCGTCAGAAATGGCATAAGTCCAATGCTGTAATCAAACCTGGTTCGGTCGTCATCCTGATGGAATCGAATACGGCCTGTGCACGATGGCCATTGGGCGTGATCCTCGAGGTCTTTCCTGGAACCGATGGCATCTCACGAGTCGCCACCGTCAAAACCACCAGCGGCGTATACAAACGCAACATAACACATCTGTGTCTTTTACCTATTACTTAATCTCCTATGACCACTTCGTGTGTCTTATTAATCAGTCATTTTAATTTATATTTTGCAAAGGTGAAAAACCTTGTCATTAATCCAGTTATTATTTATGTTCCATGTTCGAGGCGATTATACGTCAAACGAGACATCAGAGATTGAATAGTCATCTGAGTCAAATCGAAACTCGACATGAAATCTAAATCAGGCATTCAGTCACTCCAAAGGAAACTGCATCCGATATATGTCATTACCTAGTCCATAAAAACAAACCAAAGACTACATACTTGTCATTATAGTTATTGTAGAAAGTCGTCGACAGAGACGCTAGATTGTTAAGAAAAAGATTGTATTCCTTAATCAATAAGTTATTAAGTATTGTAATCACAGTATCTAAGTTAGAATAAGTCCAAATCTATTAGTTTTCATTTAAACTCAATATAGTTATATCTAACTCTGCTCCGCAGCTTGCCCCGGGAGTATGTTCCGTTGGAACAGTAGAAATGCGCGTGCGCGCGTTGTTCTCCGGGCGACTCACGCATTGCCTGGAGAGCGGTGCGCGCATGCGCGAACATGAACCTCGCTGCCATGCGGCAAGACGAGTCAGTCGCTAACCGACACCGAACACGCGCAGAGCTTTCTGAGTAATATTAACCTTTGCAACCAAACCTTCTATGCATAAGCATATTCTTTCGTCGTCAAACACGACTGACAAATCATTTCGCCATACTGGCTGATTACATACCATACACACACCCATTTCGCCATACTGGCTGATTAATAACAATCCTTATCAATATAAAGTGATCTCGTGTACAAACATTCGTGCATATCGATAACTAAAAACAATAAACTGGGTTTTTTATGCCGCAAGGCTTTTTCCCAAAAATAAACGCTGTTTTTCATTCCCATCACATATATTAAAACATTTATATTCTTAATACTATAGTTCAATTAGATTCCCGAGCCACCTAGGGTGAAGGAATCCCACAAAACAGAGAGGATCAATTATATAATTGCATTTGAAATATTAACAATAAATTGATACACTTCTCGCCCTGTTTACCGAGGAATCGCATAAATTACCGCAAACTCACTGGTAAACCCAGACAGTCATCCGAGGCCAAGTTAGTGATAATGGCAAACATGATCGAACGAGACGTTGTGAGGCGTACTGGTGGTACGCGCTCCTAAAGATAAGTTAATATTGGTTTTGGTAAAATTGAACCAACTGTGTGGCAGACTTTTCGTCAAATCCGAGGAGAGAGAGATCTCGATTTCGCCGCAGATTATCCCCAAAATTTCTAAACACTTCCTTCAATTATATACCTACTAAACGGAATTCCAGCAATCTTCAGCGGTATGCATCTAATCTGAAAGGACCTTTGAGAAAAAATTTGGAAATTTTTTTTATTGAATCGCTAGACTGCAGCTCGACTCAGTATTTCGATAATTCTGACTTGATACGAACTGTATTTTACAAAATGAGATAAAACTTTTACACTTTTATGTATAGCTCGTTATACAACGAAAACTTTGAAGAGCGAAGCTCGTATTGGGGTGGTGGATTATTTGCGCCAACTGTTCACACAGGTTTAAGTAATATTTTTTAATAAAGAATTTTCATCTCCGGTGCGAGAGGAACTACTCAATTATACGACTATAATATTTTTCAACTGCTATTTACCAAGTTTCTACAAAGCTTTAACAATGATTGGCGCAGAGCTGGTTATTTCGTGAAGTTTGGCAGAATATGATTGAGAGAAATGATGAAAAAATACGGGCAGCTGTAGCAAGCTCTGAAATATACAGCGATAGATCGATAGATATATTCATCAAATATTGAACGATTAGGATGCAAAATCAGAAACGATTCTTAGTAGCTCAACTATATTCATAGAACTTGAATATGAAGTTTCACTATACTTTTAGGAGAGTTAGCTACGTGTAGAGCCCCTACAAAGGGCTAGGATATACCAACCCCTTGGTGGAAAAACATGCTACCCCAGAATAAGCTGGGAAAACATGCTAGCCGAGAATGAGTTTCAAGAACATACTATCTCAGGTTTGAAATTTTTTGGAGGAAAGTTTGGTAGGTAACACTGCTGCTCGCATAATATACGAAGAAAACAATCTTCATCTCAATTTTGACTCAGAAGTTTGTTAGTCGCAGCAATTAATATTGACGATACAGAGCTATGGTTGGGATCGAAAAAAAAAAAAAATTGCGTTTTCGACGCATGAACTTCTGTGTAAAAATTGATATAACGATTGTTTTGTTCGTATATTATGCGAGCAGGAGTGTTACCAATCAAATGTTCCTCTAAAAAAATTCAGACGTCAGATAGTATGTTCTTGAAACTCATTCTCGGTTAGCATGTTTTGCCAGCTAATTCTGGGGTGACATGTTTTCCCAGCTTATTCCCGGGTAGCATGTTTTTCCGACCATTGCAATAAAGCGAGTTTGTGTATACCGTTCCATGGCAGGATTGAATTTTGGAGGTAAACCACTAGTCTGCCAATTTTTTCGGGAAGTAAATCCTTGGAAATTCAATAACTTCGTCCCTGTATCCGTAGTGAGGCACATTACGCGTTGTAATTCCTGTAAATATTTGTAGACGGGTTTATGTAACAGCTAACCGTGGTATAACTATTCTGCGTAAACACGAGCCTATTAGCGTAAATCAATATTTTACCGCAAGCGATTATCCTTGGCTAACGAGAACCCGAACTGCGACCCTGATAATCTTCGAGAACTGGCTTGTATCCCGAGGGTATCGCGGCTCCGCGGTCTCAATGAACTTTTCGTTTATACTTTTTCGTCATTTTGATTAAGTTAAAATTTTTAATGTTTCCTCCCGATGTCCTTGGGGCTTGTGTATAACCACGCTCCAGCTACCTTCTCTCGAGGGAACCTTTCCGCGACTGAAGGGTGGTCCTGGTTTTAAACGTAAAAAAAAAAAGAAATTTCAGCCGCGAGCTGCACCGTAGCCCATACGAAGTAGAGAAAATTTTAATTAAAATATTCCCTGCCAAACCTTAAGTGCGTAACTTTATTCTCGAGTTAAAACATCACATATGACACATGTTCATATTCGCCCGCGGTATATGCAGGGGAATTTTTATTCTTTACGAATTCGAAACTGGATGGGAATTCCGAAAGTGGTACTTGCGCACAGAATCAGGGTGCGGACTAAGAAGGATTTACTGTTCCGTCGAGTAACTTTGAATTTTTCAAACTCTGAGATACAACATTACCACATAAATGACCAAGCTTTCTCGGGACAAAGATATAACTATAGGATATAATATCACGCAGAGGAACTCCCCCGCATGAAGGGGAAATAAAAGTGCAATTAAGGGTCACATGGAATTGAGATTTGTGTAGCTTGAGGATAAACCCATTTTACGATATCATCGCACACACTTTAAAATGAAATGTTGCCGGGTAGATCAGGTCGGTTTTCAGTTCTTGCTGGGGAATTTTTATATCTTACATAATCTGCGGGCGCTCGTGGATTCCAAGTAGATATTACTTCGCCCAACTCGCTAATCTTCTCCATAAGACGAAGTTTTCGGGGTTGTTTGAACGACGAGCCGTTCATATAGGTTTCAGGTGGCAAATGGGTTTTGGAGAGGTTACCGTGAAATTTTGCAAGACAGAGATGTAATATTCATAAGCAATTCCGGATGAGCATTGTCGTTATTGAATTAAGTAGCCTACGTCATGGCAGTTAAGTACTTTGTCGTTTCGTAACTGAAGTTACCAAGATATAGGTACTATAACGATGTACATACCTCCAGCTACGCGTGCTTCGCCTCGGTCCTACACCAGTATTAAAATCTCCTTAACAAATTACATCAGAAATTTTCGTCAAAGTTGTGTTCAATAAACATGGACAAAGTTTTCAAGCATGCGTGCGGCTCGCGTTCAAGATAATCGTGTGAAATCGCTTACAGGTTCTTGTTTCGTTCGTGTGGGAATACACAGAGAGGGTAACGTAACGTGGCCATCTCTATGGATACCATCAAATTTGTCCGAACTTTCGTTTTCGTAATGTCTGCCGTTTCATCCCGCTTGAAAAAGGAGGACCTTCTATCACCTTTTGTATTCCTAACATTTCTAGTTAACAGCATGTAGTAGAACTGAATGTCTTATATATTTGTATGTGCATACATACGAGGCATTATCCACTTGCTTCCTAAACTGAAAAAGGATTCGAAATTCTAAAGCAGCTCAGAGTTGCAGAGTCCGAAAGGCTTGTTTAGAATTTTGCTAACCCACATGCGGTTACTTTGTTCAACTGTATCCATTAGCCGGAAAGGATCTCTGAGAGCGGAAAACATAAAGGAAAGTATTTCCGTGAGAGTGTTATAACTGATAGTTGAATAAAGTCCGGCCTCTCACTATGGTCCTTTGAGTACATTTCGGGTCCACATTCACACGACAAAGCAGTGTCACCTCAGGGGACCCCCAGAGATTAATTAGCGGCTAAAAATTCCCTTATTTGATAATTAAATGTGACATTAAACTATGGAATCTGATTATCGCCGCTATACGTATTACTGTTGGATACAGGTGGGCTCACTTCATTTTTGGGCAAATCAACAACAAGGGTGAACGTCAACATGCGGGTAAATCAAATGCATTAATAATTAATGAGGAATGGTCGAAATAAACGAAGTTGAGATAAATCGATATCGTATCACGCGGATAAGAGTGCTCAGATGAAACGATCCAAAAATGGTATCGACGGAAATTGGTAAGGGATGAAACCATGGTAAGACATTGACAATGAGTACTGCGTCGTAAATTCATGTCTGTAATCATCGTTGACGTTAAAAAATTATAGTATAATCACAGCATGATTTACTACCCAACTAATAACCATGATCAAATTTTCTTCTGTGTCAGATTCTCGCTTTTCTCCCCAAGTAAGATAATTATCTATGTATAAACAGAGCGAGACTTTTCAGAGACTACATTAAGCGGATATCGGCGCGTAGTCTTGATGAAATTACCTTATATCAACCCAAGACATCGTTTTCCTCATGAATGCACACTTTCCTTCCGAGTCTTTTCACGCAAGTAAATTTCAGTATCTGACTATTTATAACGGCGTGTCTGATGACAAATGCCTCGTTAAATTCATATTTTCAAGTGTTTCAAAAAATTGTCTTCAGTAATATTTGCCGCAAGTATCGCGTAATCCTGCACAACGTAGAAAAAGGTACACAGATTACCTGTAATTACGAACAGAACAATTTCCGATGAAATTTCACTGATTTACAACTAACGAATGGCAAAGTATTGTCAGTGAAGACCAGGCAGTTGTTATACGTACATACGTAGTTCAAAGATAGGTACTCATGGAGTAGTGGGGTCGGACGGCTGGTCAATTAGTAGAATTAAAACGTCAATTATAATCTCACTCACGCGGAGGTAAACCCCCCAACACTTTTTCAGACTTTAACTTAGTTTAGAAATATTTCCTCGTTAGTTGCTAATTGGGAAATGCAGTATAAATGCTCCATGTTATACCCGAGTTAAAAATCAGCTGAGTTTCAAATCTGCTGCAACCGAATTTGCTGGGAAACAGCTGGACAAATGAGCCGAAATCCGAGGTAATAAATTGGGTATAGGAAAAGGTAAAATGACAGTAAACTTCACTCACCTCGTTGATGATACTTGGTAATGGTCCTTGCTCGAGTGAAGGTCTCGCGCGCACTACCGAGCCACAACTGTTCATGGGTTTCAGCTGTGGGCTTGTGTTCGCGCGTCGATATGAAGTCCTGGCGCACGCTCACCCCGACATCCTGAAACCCGACATCCTCTAAGAGCAGCTCCATGCGCCCTGGGTTCAATGTCAATGTCGACTTTCCATTAATAACTGGAATGATGCACTTCGGTATAGGTGGTCCTCGAAGGAGCAGAGAATCACTGCCATCCCTATATGAGATGACAATATGCGAAACGTCGTTACTGTAGATCGATTTGCAAATTCGCGGATTTTTTTTCCCAAGTTGGAATAGGCTGTGTTTGGTTATCATGTTGTAAGAAGGACGACGATGAAAGGGTTGATTGTAAATGAAAAAGGGAAAAATGTTGGAGACATTATAATATTGTGAGAAAATTTATTCATACATGTATATTGAGGTAGGTATATTTTTTTATACAATAAAGTTTGATCGGTAAATATGACGGCGAATAAAGTAAGATATTCTTAAGTATTAAAATATTCTTCATGAGCAGCTTTTGAGAATCTCGAGTGCATTCAAAGCTGGCAATTATCTCCCTTCGAGAAAACTTGGACGTCGATAACCTTAACGTTGGTGAGCGAAAGACCTTCCTCAGCCATCGGTCTGTCGAAAGGATAACCAAGTGGTCTGCCGTCCAAAGATATAGCACCACCAATCATTTCGTAAGTTTTCTTGTCCCTGTAGTAATCGGCCAGGTATTCGAGCTGGCGATCGACCGTGTCATCCGAAGGCACTTCCCGACTATCTGTGTCCGTGCGCACCCTCAGGCTCTCAGAATCATCATCCCTGTCTAGCCTCGGACCAAAGAGTCTGTCGCCGATACTGCGTTCATTGTGTTGGAATAGTCGGTCACGATCTAGAATACGGAGAATGTTAGCACTCATGTCACTATTCAGTTCAAGGTAAAGTTGAAGCTTTTATTTCTTGATCAACAATTTATAGATTTACCCACAGTTAAAATATAGCCAGCAGAGCGTGAGGTTCGGATATAGTTCTTTGATCTTGTCTAAATAGTACGAGCGGTAAGTGGTACAGCATAATGCAACGAAAGAACAAGAATGACGGTATTTTATGCTTGTAGCAAGCTAATATAAGGTCGGGAATATGTGTGAAGCTTTTGCTAGTTTTATTGCTCCCGAGGCTTATTGATCGTGCAATATGATAGAAATTTCAGAGTGACTTACCTCCACTTATGTATACTCGATCATCATCAGGTTTGGTGTCAATGTTTTCCGGGTACTTGCTCAAATAGTTTCCAAAGTCCAAATTTTGGTAAGTTTGGAATTGCGGAGGAACGACGGGTCTATAAGTTAAGGTCCTCGCATTTGGCGAAGAAACAATCACCACCACCTGAAGTGGAAGACCATCGCGTTTACCTTTAGGCAATGCTAGCCTTTCGGGGAAACCGTATCTCTGTGCAATCTGGAATCAAACAAATTGCCAATACTTTTCTGCATAAAAGACGAGAACACTACACCAGTGAAATCGGTAACACGCACTTTAGTAGGGTGGAATGTTTGGCGAGAGTTCAAAGCATCTTCGACTTTGCGTAATAGGTCTTTCTTCGTGTCAATCTCGCCGCTGCGCATCGGTGCATCCTTGGAATTCCTTAGAATGATGTTTCTTCCTTTCTTAACTACGAATAGAGTCGAAGGATTAAATATTTGAAAATGCATAGCTGTTGATAGCACGTCTGTCCAGTTCCAATGTCACTAAAATTCTCATACTTACTGTCCGAGATAAATTGATCCAGTTCAATGAAACGAAGTCTGTTCTCTCTGATGTTGATTTCACGACCATCGAGGTCGAATTTTGGTCCAATGAAAATTCTTATAACTGCTCCTTTAACGAATCTCTCGCTATTGATGATGATTTCGAAGTTAATCGGCTCGTGGTTGAGTCTGTCCAACACGGCCTTGATCTGAATATTTTCCCTTTTCTCGTCAGATGGAATAATCGTAGCTGAGTCGATGTCGGCCTCGAATTTGTCGCAGTAAGTCACCAGCTTATTGTGCCTAACATCTTCGATCGAAACTCCACATAATGTGAGGTCGTCCAAATCGTACATTGGCAAAGAATCTTCGTACCGTTTGAAAAGGGAGATGATGCGCTTGAAGAGTTTGTAAAAGACAGGGTCTCTGGTCGCAGTTTCAGAAATTTCTAGGGCAGCAGGAGTCGGTTCAGAGAAGCAGCGGGTGGAAGGTGCACCGCCAAGAAGTTCGCGGGCGGCACCTTGAAGACTTCCGTAGTATCTTTTTGAAAATAATTAAATATCGCGTTAGTGTCCGACTCGATTTAAAAAGGACTATGAATCTTCCTGCGTCGAAATGATAATTAGACAATTTCCTAACCTGGGATTAATGCTCCTTCCGGTAGATTCGATCAGATTTCCAAGCAGCTCAAGACCCTTTCGGTCATACAGAGCCAAGATACTTCCCTGGGTTGAAAAAATGAAGCCACTGTCAATCGCATCCAGCAGTCTTCTTTCGAGCATCCATACAGTCTTGGCAAGTTCCGTCTTCTCTGGCATTAGGTCCAGGTCAACAGGACGTCCTGGGATATCAAGACTGTTCGGGTACGAAAGGTGAGACTTGAACGGAGTACGGACTCGCGACCAAAGCAGATCTTGTGTAGGCAAGAGGTTGTTGCTCAGTCGTTCCAAATCGTAACGAGCCAAGAGTTGCTGGTGTACGTAGTAGTACTGTGCTCCACGACCGATTTCCTGACTATCGCGGTCCGAATCCAGGGAGGAAAGGTTGCTATTCCTGCGAGCGGCCTGTTAACAAAAGAGAAATCACTAATTCGATCATCTTTGATCAGAAACATTAAGTAAGTTGTTAGAAACTGGAGAATAAGATTCTCTTGATTACCTCAGGTAACATCCCTCCAGCAAGGGTGAAGTGAGCGTAGTAGGAAGCAAGTCCAATGTCTTGGGTAAAGTAAGCGAGGGAACGTTCACCCTGAGGCAACCAGGCGGTTCCATAGTCTACTGGAATCTTGGTGATAAGCTTAGATGAAGTCTCATCGATGCTTTTAGCGCGAAGATCCTGAGCCCTGCGGATCACCCTTGAGTCAAAGAAGTAATAGGGGAAGACCTCGTACAGTGCCGGAAGAACTACAACATCTCGAGTGTCCGGGCGTTGAAGAATTGCCGCAACGAAAGCCTGTGGAAAAGAAAATCGTCAAATATATTGGTGATTCATAGATCGTGGGTCCTGTTCCAACCAAGCCACGCTCAGCTTACCTTGACGAACTGTTCTTCGTTTAAGTAATAGCGAGCCCAAGCAGCGGTTTTAAGGAACGTGCTGTAGTCTTTCGCGGATAACAAGGTTCTGGTCAGGGCTGCTACATCCCTTCGCAATTTAGCTATGGAAATGCTGAACGGATCACCTTTGGGCTGAATCTGACCCCGCCTTACAGCACGAATAAGATATTTCACCGCATTCTGGTCACGGTACCCAGCAAGGTTTTCTTCGATGTCGTATTCTTTGCCGATTTTTCTTAGTTCTAGGTTCGGGATATCTTGAAACACTTGTTGCAGAAGTAAGAGGCTGTCCCGCTGCTTTTTCAATGCATCGACGTTAGCTGGAAAACGATATAGAGTTCTGATGCATCGGTCTAATACGAAGTTTGAACGGTGTTAGGAAATTTTTTCGGTTTTTTCAATTCAACTAAAAACCAAAACTCGACTCGTTAAAGTTTGCGGAACAAGCACGTCTCCCATGGGATCTAATACACGAATTCGAAATCAGAGTGAGTATAAACTAAAGTGAATAGAAATCGGCCGGGAAACGTATGACGGGATCGATGAATCAAGCAAGGAGAATTAAGCAGAGTGGATGAAGTTTTATAGAAATCGGTCAAACTTACCAGCTTTGATTTCTAGCTGAGGAACTGCTGTAGCAGCTGCCACGAGAGCCAACAGAAGGAAACTGAGACGCATCGTGATACAGTGGAGTACATGCCTTTCGCCGGAGGAAGATCATCTTATATACTCGTCCGAAAATGACCTCACGACCTGCTATTTTCTTGTTATGTTTTTTTTTTAACAAGAACGCCCCTTAGTCGCGATGTACTTACTTGTTTATGTGAGATAGGTCTCCATAGACATCGGATACCCTTTGACTACACAAACAATGTTGATTTAGATACTGTGTCTTGATTCTAGTGAATGAGACCACGTAAAAAATAGCCGGATTCTCCGGTGGAAATATTTCTGTGGAAAAACTCCAAAGACTTGTCTGGGAGACAACGGAAATATTTTCTTAGAAGTTTAGCGAATTTAAGGAAAATTTAGACTCCGTCAAGATGAATACTGAAATATATTATATTCATTGATATTCTCTGCGATTCTCCGAAAACATGTTTCTGATTTTCTCTTATAATTTCTGTAATTTCCTGCAGCTTCTTCATATAACTTTGATACTGTTCTCCTCGGCTTCCAGCGGGGAATCTCTGCCGTTATCTGGCAAACTTCTCCCACAGGTCGAAAATCATTCTGATATTCTCGGAAAATCGAATTCGAACTTATTTGGAAATTATTGACAAAGTTTTCGAACCTAATCGAACTTTATGCTTAGTTAATACCAATATGTAGTCATTATAGATGCTTTCTCGTGAACGGAGACTGTGAACTTCATGGTTTCTATAGAAGTCCAATTTCTGACCAAGGGATTATGGAGAGTTGAGGCAACTGCTACCACCCGAGATATATACCCCACATCATTATTCTAAGTACTCGAATTCGCGGTGAAGTTTATTAGGGTATGAAACAAGTTTCTCTTCTATCTTACAGATTAAAATACCCTGACCCCGAAAAATGCATTGAGCATAGGAGTATGAAAAAAAATTCTACATAAAAATGGAACATGATTTTTCATGACTGTCGCATTTTCTAGATCTCTATTCTATTGGAAATGGACAGTTATATTGTCAGTACCTAAGCAGGGCAATCTTTATACGTATTCTTGAGTACTCATACTCGTATTATGTGAGCACACAAGATTTTCTTTCATCTACTGACCAAAATGATAATTATTGATAGAAGTTGACGAATTTATTTTTCTATACTTCATTGCGTCGATTGATTATCCTACGTACTGGAGCTGATTTAGCTGATGAAACTAATCCTGCGGGCCTGTCCAAATGTCTATATGAATACTTGAAATCCTCTGAGATCATTTGAGAGACGAATGAACCTCTGGCAATGTTTTAAGTCATGTCTATTCCATTCTGAGAAATACGCGAGTTGATTAGAAGAACAATCCTGTGGGAATAGCGTTACCCTTGCAAGCTTCTCTCCCGTAACATAATATAAATTGATCGCTCGAAGAATGTCATTAGTGAAACGGAAACTGTCTGCTTTTTCGAGGGGATCAGTTTAAAAATAAAATTTTAGGCTTTTTCGAAGAATGAATTTTTGAATCATGGTTTATATCGAAGATTGAAACAAGAAAAGAATTCAAAGAGTCTGATAATTATTGCCTCGCTATACTGTCACAAAAATTCGACCAAAGGAAAATGACAAATAAATTTCGTGTATAACTCGTAAAATTTTTCATTCGCAGGTCATTTTGATCACAATCTAGGTACTTCAATAACAGTCATTGTCAGTCAAATACAGTAAAGGTTATCATAAATGGCATTGATATCAGCGGCGCGTCTGCAAATAGATTGAATAACACCTATAGACTCTACGTATCAGATAATTATAATCCATGGAATAAACAATGTAAAAATAAAAACAGCGGTAGGCTTTTTCCATAACAAATACTCCTCAATCTCTGCACGGCTTAATGCATTCAGTTATAATTACCCCTATAGACTAACATATCTCCGGTGTCTGATACAATGTCAGACGAGTGTAATTTTAATTGCCAACCATCGATAATTTCTATAGGGTATTGGGTGTATCGCAAATGCCTGATTTCATTAATTACTAAAGAAAATTCCTATACTTCACTTAAAGCATTAGGTTGAAAACATCCGTCTGGGCTGATAACGGTGTTTCTTACATCTTATTTATATAGCTACTCGATATAATCGCGGTTTCACGCAATAGGTCTCGGACGGAGAGCTGGTGACAGATTTGACCAAGCATCTTCGATCGTATTCGTTTACCTTGAAGGTAAAAATTTGAAGTATAAACCGAAGAATAGCGTGGAATTTATTCAACTCTATCATGTCATCTCCATCTGCTCCACGTCGATTTCTCGTCTAAACCAATCTAAATTTGTCGAACCTTGATTTTATCCGGATTCTGAAAAACGAAGTTGTCTTAGCTTAGAGGAAGACTCGCCACCAATGCGGTTGCTCGTTTGCGGGGCAGGAAACCCCTGGACGATTACATTATCGAAGGATAGAGGTTCGACGAAAGGCAACTCGTTGGGCAGACGTTAAAGGCCGATTCGTGAAAACAAATGGCGATACATGTAGCAGAAGGGTTCACCTCTTCGGTCAACTTCCAGTCCGTATTCAACCCTACGCCACCAAAAAGTAAAGTTTTTGTTTCCAGAGTGAGCATGATGAGAGTTCCGCCAACATCCTCGCCAAGATAAGCGAACCCTTGCTCCGGGATGCTTGGCTCTTGATTGTTTCAGGTAAATTGATGCGGATCATGGCAACTTCTTGGCGCATCTTTGCACGGTAAACTCCGTGGGCTATCTGAGATGAGAATATACACTGTTGGTGAGATATTACACAGTTATTCGCTCCTTTAGTCTTCGTCTTTATTCCCGTATGCGAGATTTACAAACAAATGAGGGTAGGTTGCCATGGGCGAGTGGCAAGACGATTTCTCTGCAGTCCAGGCAATGAAGAACAGCCACACTCAATGCGCAAACGAAGATCCCTTCGCCGAAACGGTCCTAAGCCCAACACGCTGTGGCGAGGAGGAGTTTTCGATCATCAAGAAAATATAGAGCCTTGAAAAGGACAAGGACGAAAATGGCAGAGACATTGCTGGGAAATAGCCTTGGATGGTTGATTGTTGAAATCGCTTTCAAAGCTCGAGCCAAGATCGATTCGATGTTTGGATCTGTGCAATTCACTTACAATCAGTAGATGGAATTTTATCAGAAAATATTTGTTCTTCATAAAATGACAAAAATCAAACGATGTTTTCATAGTCTCGTAAATCTTTTAAGAAGAAAGACATGCGGTATGAAAGAATGAGCGAACCTAATTGAATCTATATTCGTTCCAGTTGCGAATCTATGATAACATATTTGAAAGGAATGTATTTTTATCAGGAATGATATTCGTTTACACTTTGAGTGCCTAAAAACTTTTCTTATCTTCCTTGCATCCGTTTATGTCTGTAACGCCAACGCATGCAGCATTCTCGACGAATTTATTTCTCGATACTGAAGCTCTTTTTCAAACAGAAAGCATGCATTGTTCCTGATGTATTTTACAAATTCAATCCATCTCCAATAAAGACGATTTCGTGGAATCACTTTATATTATTCGATTACTGAGAAATAAAATGTTTTACCACAACGATTGAAATCGAGCGTCTTACCAGGAATTGTGGACACAGCCAGAGCAGCCCTCAGGAGTACGAGCAAGGTAAAGGCTCTCATGGTTGGGCTAACTTTTCCATTACAAGTGGGGTTTTCTCGTGCCTCTACGAGTCTTGACTTATCCTTTGCAACCCTCGAGTTATACAGCTAGAAAAGTGAGGCAGACCTCGTTTATTCGGTTGTCAGACCAAATCGTGTGCATGGTGTTCCTTAGGGCCGTGCGCATTCGAGTATGCGTGATTTTCTGAAAAACCTGTTTCATCTAACGACTGATTCAGTCCCCCAGGTTACTTCAGATAAGCTCTGGTGTATAGCGGGATTGATACACGTTGGAATAAGGCATAGCCATGAAATTTTTTATAAGTATATAAAAACATGAGATGGAAATAAAACCAACAGTATATATTACTTATATTGATCGATTCAAGGAAGATATTTTTATTTCATGCTGGCATTGATTCATTGATCCTGAATTTTGATCATATTTTGGTATGAGAAAATTTTACTTAATTCAAACTTGAATTGCAACTTATGTTAGAAGAATTCGTGATAACGAGAATTAGTCTCGCAGGGTATAGTAGAGAACATATCTCTTGATGCACAGGTAGGAAAAGGCGTAGGTATTCGTCATTTCGCGTTTTGGAATTGCGAACGCTCATTACTAATCCTAGTACAACACCCCGTGTAGAAATTTTTTGTCAGGCGCTAACAGGGGCCAAGTTAATTTGCCTCGATATTATCCAGGCCCACGTTCGGTCGCCTTTATTGGGCCAATGCTGGATTGTCCCACTTGTGTAATCTGGTCCCATACAGGCTTGCAAACTGGGGCCTATTTTGGCGGCCCAAATTGGTGTGTAGGTATATTTATTTTCATTTTCTGTCTCAATAGAAAAATAGCATAAAAATATACGGACAAAATATGGCATTTGATTTCTGTCCAAAATACTGAATTCCAGAGCCTCCCTCTCGAAGAGATGTGTCAATATCATTGCGTAAATTCGCACTCACGTTCCCAAACACGTGAAGTATGTACATCCTCTCAGTGGTCACACGTATCAATTACTCGATTTCAATCATTATTGGGACCTAAGGTGGGGAAGCGATTCTGGGAAGTCAATCAGATGGCCAGTGAAATGCTATGATCTGAAATCAGCTTGAAATTCTACTGAGCTAACACCTAATGAGCTGCAGTTTATTTTATGTAATGCAATTTTCGGACTCTGACGAATAGCATTTGATTAAGTAAGCTATCTCTCGCTCCGATTTTTGACTGAATTCTATCATGTATACGTGCTGCATAAAAACGTCAGGGAAGATTATATAATATATAGCTTGTATACCATGACGATTGCAACAATAGGTTCAGGTTGGTTTTGTTTCCGAAATGCTTTTCTAGCTTATTTTTCTCTCGGCTCCAATTCATCGTGCTGTGCCATTACTCCATTTTTCTTTCCATCTCGTTCTTCTTCTATCTTTTTTTCGCTCGCCTGTATGACGCACTGAATCCTCTAATACCACGAATTGAGTTTTTCAGTGAGCTGTATTTAATGCGAATTTCATCTGGGGTTTCTTACGCAACTGCTACGGTTTCTGAATTTTTTTATTGTAAGTACACTTCCGACGGTATAAATGTCAAGTGCAGCTGAACATGTTGTTTGCAGAACACCTGGATTGAAGCTAATCGGTAGGAAAACGAATTTCAGTCGCATTTTTCTGAAGGGACAATAATTATCCAACTATATATAACAAGTACCGCATATAAGCCCAAAAAAAAAACATTATGCAGTATCAATGGCGTTTACAAGTAGTTGTCTGTTAACGCCACCCCTGTGAATGAATTTTTGGATCATCATTTATCATGTGTCAAATTGTGTGTCAGTATTGTACATTGCAATTAACGTTTAGTGCTCGATTGCAATTCTGCCTCATCGTCCAGATTGTACGATATGCAGTCAAAAAGCGTTGGCCTTAACCGTGGAATTGTCCAATTGTCTAATTGGCACTCTTTTAAGTCAATTTTTCAATTATCGATTCCAATATGTCTGATGGCAAAAACTCAATTACTTTGGTACGACCAGTTGTATGTATATTGGGCTTCGTGTCGGCTAGACTTCTGTATTTTCAGAGCTTCGAATCGCCTAGTTGAGGGAACCCAATTCTTTATCGAACCATAACCGAAGGAATAGGAAAAAATGAAACCTCACTACTTCGCATAGATTTTTTTTGACACATTCTAATTGAATTCACGGTTTAATTTACCCACGAGTAATTATATTCAAGGTACGAGCGCACAAGGTTTAGAATTAGAAGTAGATTTTCATCGAACACGTAATAATATATTTTCTCAGTCACGATCTAAGTGCTTGCATAATGCACAATAGGCCTAGACATTCAACTATTCGATCATATTATAGAAATACCGATTAGATTTCAATCGGAGACTAGAAAAGTTCACCATGAACCTCGTAATCGTCTTCATAGCGATTTACGTAGCAGGACTGTCTGCAGCCCCCCTCAAAAAAAAAGGATAATACTTTTTTTGAACTCTTCGCCTTTTGCTGTTCGTTTCGATTCCTATCAAAATTGATGTTTTTTTACCGATGTATCAAACAAATTGTCGAATTATGTATGCAGTGACATTTTTCGATCGTGCGGCTCACAGATTGTTACCATTCAAGTGGCGTGTATTGAAGGCGTCAGCTCATACAGATCTTTATACTCATGAAATCTGAAGATGATGAAATTGATTGATCGGAATCCCCACCCAAATAAATACTCTTATCGATTTAAAAGACGAGATGAATGTTCCAATGCCTTTACTCTACTATTTAATGAACGCAGACTCACAATTTTGAGATAACGTCAGGGACCATCGTATACGTCGCTCTAATATCCCTGGTTTAACGACCTACGCTCCAATCGGCCACAGCTATGTTTAAAAAGCTTTAAAGCCGAAGTTCAAAGAGTAAAAATTGATTTGAATTTTTAAATTGCTTTTTTCCGCTCCGTAGAAGGGGTAACGTGTCAAATACTCAACAATGTGTATATCTGGCAAAAATATGCACATAGTAATTAGAGTTAATTGTTATTATACATTTCATATCTGTATAGCGATGACATTTTGACACCGTTTTTTCGAACACTTGACGGGAATAATATATTGTGTTCAACTCGCATTTTGACTTTCTGAACTCGAGATTAGATACGACGATGATAATTAATCGAGCAATAATTTGCGGATTCTGTTTACCTTTATGGGTGAATCGTTCAAACAGTTCATTCCATTTACTTTGTTGCTGGCAATGATAGCCTCATGTGATTATTAACAATTGGGTAAATTCACGGAAACTGAGCCAGCAGTGGAACCCGATTATCACCGATTATGACTAAATTCGAATTCAGCCTATCGATAAAAACTCATCCCCAAAATATTGAAGCTTGAGAAGCTTTTATTTTCAATATAATATAAATATTCATTCAGAGAATAAGATTGTGCTATAAAATTTCATTCGCTATTCGAAGTGATGTAAGAATCTAATTTTCCACTCTGAGTTCCAAAAGTTCATATCGCAAAAGTACATAGATTATCAAAATTCTAAGAGCTATTAAAATTCAGCTAAATTTCATGTTGAAAAAAAATTTAGGGACCCTTCTTCATCTGAAGGACTATCGGAGTGCCCAACCAACACCAGCCTATAAAATTGTTCTGAAAATTCTCCTAACCATCGACGCCGTGGTCGTCTGACACTCTTATACCAAGCTTACGAACAGATACAGGACGGACTGATTTTCATCCGATTGAAGCGCACTGGAAGCATTTTCAATCGCGAGAAACAAGTTGCATACTTCGAAGTAGACATTGATCCGAATTTTCATCACATTCATTGGCACATGGATCTTTACTTCTGAATTGATTAGTGCAAGGACCGTGTCGAGGAGAGGCAGAACGTCCAGCAACAATTTACCCCCCATATAGTTACTGCAGTGGGATGAGCCGATAGTTGCAGGGTTTGCACCAGGTGGTGTATCCCCAGATGATCAGAAGTATTCAGTCCAGCCAGACAATATGTTTTTCCAAGATTCACCCCAGAGACTTTCGGAGCGATGTTAAAGTTCAAGGCTCGTATTCATGACGCTCTGTAGACGCTAGAATGATCATTTTTATGCAATCTCAAGATTACCAGCAAGGTTTTCAGTTTCTACTGCAGTAACCTGCTTCTTCTATGGTGACGAACCCAGAGGCAAGTGTGGAGTGATACCCGATGTTATGAAACACTTTGAGAGGCTACTCGCGACCCCGCATTCTCCCGCCTCCACAAACGCATCGGCAATCTCTTCGAGAGGCACAAGAATCTGCTACCTCCCTAAGCTCAGAATGAGCTTGGATACCCGTAGGGTGTGAAAGTACAGGCTTCAAAGAACGTCGGCGACTCGAGGACCTGCGAACCAAATATTCTAGTCACATATTTCAACGCGAGTCACATCGACCTGCAGGCAATGCTGTCCAAGACGTTTCGATGAAGGTTATCATTTCTTGCTTCAGGCAAGATGAACCCGCTAAAATTTTCGCAGCTGTAACCAGTGACAAAAAGACTGCATCAGGCGCTGGTTCGATAAAGATATCCCATTGAAGGAGGCTAGCTGATCGATGATTGAACCGGACCGATTTCCACCTGCAGAACGTAGGCATATCTTTCGTACTGCTTCCTTACAGGGAGCTTCCCTTTCATTATGATTAACGAAAGCTGTGTAATGTTTACCCGGTGAGAACCGTCCCGAATGTCATCACTTGTTGGAGCTTTCAGACTTCCGTTACGGCGCCCAAGCCACTTAGCTGTCCGGAGCTAATGAAGCAGAAGAAGTCTGCGCTACTCGGTGAAATTGTCCCTTGAGATAGACACTCTCCACAGACACTGCGGATTTCCGCATCACCTATCACTGTCACAAGGTCGCCCCCAAGATATAAGTTTCGAGCTATACGCGGTATACCCCCACAGGTCTAGCAAAGGATCTTTACGCAGGTAGCAGCAATACCTTGATGTTGCAAAAAAAATTCCAGTTCTTAGCTTCTGGCGCTGTTTCTGATACACAACCCATAGGATTAACATTCGATCAACACATTGGTGACACGAATTTTTTTTTTTTTTTTTTTTATCAGTACCAAGATAGTTGAAATTACCATCAGGAATGTCAAACACCGTAATGATTGACTTTGTCTTCTTCGCTCTATACATATTTAAAGAATTAGGTATAAACAGGTGATCGAAGGGGTTGGTTCGAAGAGGGTCGAATACCAATTAAATATTAAATATTAATTAAATATTTTTTGCTTTTACCCCTTTTCATTTAGCCCCTTCAACTGTGGGTATAATACGATATTATTCATGTTTGTGTTTGTACAAACGAAAAAGGTATTAATTAAACGTTGTCAAGGGGAAGCTATACGGCTGATTGGATTGAAAACTCAAAACCATCTCTACTAATTGAACAAATGCTCCTTGCGTAACATGTATGAATTAGTTTTTCAGTTCGAACTTTTTTTGCTAATTGATGAATGTTATTTTGAAAAAAATTGGGGTAGGTACTGTTCTAAAACTCAAATTATTTTTTCACATAATGGTTTTGCAATTTTTATCAAAACAACTGTATAGGCTCCCCCTACGTTACCGAATCGTCATGAAAGTTATGACATACTGTTGAATATTGTGGAAAATTTTGTGCGCAATTGTTCGCGAAATTCTGGGATTCTTAGCAAGAAATTACGGTCTGTTGTATAGGCTTAACACCGAAATGGGAAGCAGAGAAACAAGCATTATATACCGTTAGTTGTTGGGGAAGCGATCATTCCCAAAGGTAGTTAATTGCCTTGCATATAACTAATTAAGGGTCGCTTACTGTAACCTACCCCACTTTGAGTGCCTGCTAGGCATGAACAACTGAATTAAGTTCCATCCCGTACTTCCGTCTTCTACTTCCTGATGTTCCCAGCATCAATTACTAGTCGTTAAAGCGGGTTTTACTTACGTCAGAAATTTTCCTAACAATTCGTGATATACTCCGGACTTATCATACATACCTACTTGTCACAAAATCGAGAAGATGTGTGCTTCTTCAGGTAACGTTTTTTACTTTATATCCTTTCCCCGAAATTTATTTATCTCATATTTGGCGGTACGTTACCACGATCAGTAACTTTCAGACCATGAAAATATCGAGATGGCATTCGATTGACGTCATATCTACTCTTTATTATCGGGATCTGTGGCGGCGCAGGGACCCATTCGTAATCCCTAGGGATAGGTAGAAAAGTGGGTGGAAGGGGTGAATTGAAAAGAGTGGCTCGATGAAATCAATTATTTATAGAGTCTGTTATCCTTGGGATTATTGTTGCAACTTAGATATTAGTTTGGACGAAATAACTAACTCTATATAAAGTTGCGAATATCGAATAGGAAAAATATGATATTAAAGAAAGTTCGATTTAACCAACACGAGCTCATCGTAAAATAGTCAAATTTTATCATCTCCTGAGTAATCCGCACGATATATTCTTGATATAAATAATATATTCATCGAAATACTTGTCAATATCCTCGTTAAGTTATTCGATATTGCAATTTCGCCCGATGGCAATAGCTATATGCGTTGACGAGTTGACGTATTGAGATTTATTAGTCGATGGAACAGCGAGCCGACACCTTTATTATCCCTAGTACCGCTTTGTCCGTACATATTGTTCCGATAATCAAGTATCCATTTATTTATTGAGTCGTCAATCTCGGCTGTGATTAATTAGATTTATCGGCAGTTACTCTGATCTCCGGTGATTGCATTCGGTTTTTATACCTTCGCTCTATAGTTATATAGGTATAAGATTACTACGGATATCAGTTTCGAAATACCGAAAAAATATACATCGAATAAAATGTGATGATGAAATTGAGGATTCAATCGTCGCAAAAACTACCCCTTGGAAAAAGGATGACCAACGGATGGACTGTTCGTTGCAATTTGCTGATTGCAGAGTTCTTATCTATATTTTCCCATTTAGCGGCGTGATGTGGTTCGGCTCACTCACACTCCGATGCTTACTCCGTATTGATTGCATATCCAATAAAAAGTCATTCATCCGCGTGATATTGGATATAGGATGAGATTTCAGAGTGTGAGATACCTTCATTGAAATTTGCTGTTTATTCAAATATTCACGCATGTATTAACTATATATCTGTATAATTGACTGTTTTCATTGAAAGTTTAACTAACATGAAAATTGTGAATATAGTTATCACCGAAAGGTGTGAGCAAATTTCATATCCATCTGCAAATAAGAAGTCCTTCGTGAAAGTGTCGGTAAGGCATTAGCCGTAGCGAACAAAGATTCCTGTAGTATTGTTCGTCGGTTTTTGCTGCAGTTTACTACTCGACCAACATTTTCAAACGAGACTAATTATTCGGCAAATAATGATTATGAACATATACATATGTTACATTATAGACGTGAATAATTCTGAACAGCTATAAAATACCTGGCTGTAATTGAATTTGGTCGATTACCCACGTCAGGTAACTGTGGAGTAAACTGTACAGAATACGTCTTATCGCTGTAAAGTTGAGAGTGATAATCTCCAGATGGTTTCTTGGTGTGCGATGCTGTTCATTCAATTTGTATTGGGAAGATGGAGCTAATTTTGGTCTCGAAAAGAGGCAAGGAGGTAAAGAGCCACACACACACCGAGTGACAAAGTTTGTATATAATATTAATAACATTTCGTGAAATCCCTATCATTCTAATACTCAAGCTTTGTAATATATATATATAGTCATATTATACACATATAACAGGTATATGTGGAGAATTACGAATAGAATAATCCTGAATAAGATCACGATTTACTCGACGCACTTCAAAGTTTTGGTAACTTACACTTTGCTTTTGATTTGATGTAATCATATTAAAGTATAATCTTAGAAGTGCAGGTTAATTACTTGAAAACATTTCATCTTGTATTTGGTAGCTTGATCCAACAACGCGAAAAAATGATTTCGGATTTTGGAACGAAAAGTGAAACTTTGACCCATATATATTTACGTGTGATATGAATACGTGTCATATACCTACCTACTAACGGGTATATGTTGTTGAAAGTTTTTCAATGTCAAATAGTATAAATTGATTTGATAAAATATCGATACGTCAAAATTAACGCGGTAGGAGCGTGACATTTGGGACGGTTGGCGTATATGGACGCAAAAGTCACATCCATTGATTTATTTTTCACGTAATTATGATTAATACAACCTCCGTATAAAATCCATTATTCGCCTTATACCGCCACGCAAATTGATTTCGCGCACGGAGTTGAATAATTAAGCCTTCTTGCGAATCTCACGTTATGATTAATGCTAGGCAGGTAATTAAGGCAAGGCGTTTAGCTGCCGAACCTCCACCTTTGTGTCTCACTCGACTCAGATAACATTACCAGAATCTCTAAACACGTTCTACCGCAGTTGACCAATGCCTCAATTTAGGTATGTAACAATTTTCATCGACTGACAACAAGCTTCAATTCAACATTGGATTCCAAACGGAATTCAGTTTTCATCTCATATCTAAAAAAATTTATCTTTTTCGAATTCATTTTTACATTCTGAACAATGTTACTGCGCTTGAGGGGGATACCATCCCAGAGCGCCTAATAAATTCCGCTCTCTCTCACTCGCTCTTTTTCTCTCTCGCTCCTCGATCTTCATATAAGATAGATCCGATCTTGAGATCGATTTCAGCGTTCCCTTACATCTAAAAAGTTGAGTTGGGAAATGAAGTTTATCGAACGTGTGTTTATTTCAAATGCTTATGTATGCAATATGTAATTACACATGAAATCTTGTTACGTTCTTTGTTCTATTTAAGAATGCTCGTTAAACTTTATGGTGAAAAATATCACCGTCTTAAAAATATATGTTCGTTAATCTGGCCTCTCGTCACCCCTGCAATTGTTGCCCTTCATTACGTCGAAGTATATAGTTGGCAACCCTAGTTTTGTTACATTTATACTCTACGTGAAACGGCGTCTATAACTTCCGCGATGAGTAAAAAGCCTTCGTTCGAAGTAACGCCGGGGGACGCCGAGGTACGGGGACGGAGGGCATCGTTGTTAATCCGCGTGTTCCATTCGCTCCGTGCCGATTGAAAAGTTTCACCAGTTCATTGGGTTTATGTAGCGAAGCAGGAATTATCTTGCCCCTTGCAACTCGGAGGGAAAATCGACAAGATAAAAGAAAACTCCTAAAGCAACCCGGCAAGCACCGGTTCTGCAGGCACCGAGGTTCTACGATTCTTTAGAAAAATTTCAAAACGTTTACCCCTATAGAATGGCTCGAAAAGTGATGAAGTAAAAAAATCCTACTAAAATTCTCTCTCCTCCACGTTTGCTGATAAACGTTAGCCCGAGGCGATCTCTTGATAAAAAATCTTCCGAGATCTCGGAGGATATACTACAAGTACATACATACACGTATGGAATGTTAGTTCGTCATTTATTTCCCTCCGATTGTTTCTCAGACGATATTATGTCGAAATTATTATAACACGAATTCCTTGTCGTATTGTACTATATAAGTATGATCGAATATAACATGTAGTTATTTACCTATACCAACCATCCAGGAGTGTATATGCGTATGTATATGCGTGTGTGTATGTATGCATTATGTATAGATACATATACCTGGTTGCATGTAGAGGTACGTATGTAAATCTATATACCCTACAGACGAGCGACGAAGCGAGGGCAAGGCGCTGGCTGACTGGCCAGAGATTCTTCGCGGGGTGGCGTTGGCAGATGAGGAGTATGAAGGGGGTTTAAGGCAGCGGGGGTATAACGGGGTGGTTTAGTAATGGTGGGAGAATTTGAAATGAGACGGTGAGGGGAGTAAGGGATGAAGGGGAGGGTAGTAGGGTGGGCAAGCGCCGGCCGAGCCAAGCTAAGACGCGTAATGACGCCCTGAATCAATATGTGAGGCACTGAGATATGCATACGAACTAAGACAACCGCACTGGCTCTCCGGCGCGGCGTCGGCGTCGCGGGCGTCGCGGGGGACGCTTGGCTGCTGAGGCACGGAGGGGAGAAATTAAAGACGAGGCAGGCACAAAAATAACGACCCGTGAGCACCCCCAACTACTCCCCCGCGAACCAACCCCTCCGCATCCCAACTCCCAACTCCAACTCCAAGTCTCCAACCCCGCCTCTCGTGCTGTGCCAGCTCTCGGTACCCCCGACCACAGTCTTCGCCAAAAAATAAAGTGCGCCGGTCGCCGGTGGCGTAGGGAACGAGCCGGGATGCAGGGTCGAAGGCATAATCTCTTCTACACGCTATCAAATCCACGGGGAAAAATTTTCACGTTAAACATCTTGTTTTACATATACCTACCGATTTTTTAACTCGAGTTTCCTTTTCCCGTTCCCGTTCCCATTCCCATTCCCATTCCCATTCCCTTTTTTCTTTTTCCTTTTCTTTTTCTTTTTATTCTGCTTTTTTCAACCGTCGAACTCGACGCGGGAATGACTGTCGTGCGGAAGCTTGAGACAACTTTTCAGGTGATTGCTGCTGGGAGGGCAAATCGCGTTCGTCGGGACGGCCTCCTTCCGCTTAAAAATTCTTCCTTCTCTACCGGAAGATCGGGAATGCCGTCAGTAACGTCGTTTACGGGACGCGCCAACCTCGGGTCTCAATCATTCAAACTAGAGAAAGATTTTTCCATAGCGAAGTCGATATTGATGAATGATATTGAGCTATTATAGATGATTTTTGATAACTAGATCGACGGATTGAGAAGACGAAATTTCATCTTTGAAGTAAACTGAGGAAAATTTTCGGAGATTTGATGGTTTCACGAATCGAACGAGTCTATGCAACCGATTTACTCCGCGGCTCTGCGTATCCATCAATCGCGGCTTTTCTGTAATGGAGTAATTCTACACATGCCGAAATGTCTCGGAATGGATATCTTATGGTAATCGAGCGACTGTTGTTTCGTGCATTTGCATTTACACGACTTAACTTAAGACGGTGAACTTAAGCTACTATTTCTTTTTATCGGTCTGGGTTATCAATTTTGAAATCGAGGCAACCGGGCTAAGATTAAGTATTCCAACAAAATCATCCACGACTGATGCACCACGTCTCACCAACGCTCCCGCAAATCCTCCACCCTAATGTTTTATTTCCCGTTGTTTTTTTCGACGTGGTAAATCTAGATCCATACTATACACGATGGGTCAAGGGATAAGAGTATTTCGTTTGTTCGTAAGTTTATTTATTTAATAATTTATTTATTTAAGATAACGTGTGACCGCAGGTGGGGATCAGGGGATGTCAGAAATGGTCGTTAATCTGACGTATACGGGATCGTAATAAGATTAATGAGAAACGTAGCTACGTAATAATCTAATATCGGAGAGCATTTGAATAATGTGACTGACTCTGGTGGCCAGGCACGAAACAATAACAAGTTCCGAGTCCTCGTGAACAGCCAAAGTAAGTCTAGCCATGATAATGCGAGAGCGGCACTGCTATCGATCAACCGTGAAGGTATACCGTTAAGAATCGAGTCCTTTACGGTATAGGAGGGTGGGGAGGGGATGGATACTTGCGGCTGCATCATGCGAACTGGCGTAGATGTTAATTTTTCGCTAATCAATACGAAAAGTCTCAAATGTCTTGCGTGTGTGGTGGCTTCCCGACGTCCGGAGTGGAACCCTCCACCCCAATGCCACCCTCTGCCATCTTCTGCCACCCTCCCGCTCCACGCGGAGTCGCGGGCGTCTTGACGGGTGCTAGAGGATGGAGAGGGGTTCTCATTAAGCAGCCCAGGCATCGCGCGCACCAAGGTTTCAAATAAGAATAAGAAGAAGATGAAGAAAAAGAAGAAGAACATGAAGATCAAGAAGAAGAAGAAGAAGAAGAAGAAGAAGAAGGAGAAGAAGAAGAAGATGAAGATGAAGATGAAGATGAAGAATAAAAAAGTAGACAACGACGACGATGACGAAGACGACGAAGAAGATGAAGAAGCAAAATAAGAAGACTGCTAGAAGAAGGGAGAAGAAGTAAAACTCGTAAGACTAAGACGCGCGGTTATAAGGGTGAGTCGGAGAAAGACGCGGTCGGCGGGTGGTCGCGGGTGCGACGAAGAGGTCCGGGGAATTATCAGGGCTCGCGCTCTCGCGTGGCCTGGGGTTGGAGGAGGCAATATGGCCGCCACTGATGAGTGATGCGAGCAACCCTTACTATATATATATACACACCGTTTTAGCCCTTGGACGGATACCGTCATTCGATTCCAGCTAAACGCTCCTTAAAATACCGTAGCTTCTTTTCGGGTTATTATATATTCGGGTAAGTCGACTGATCAAACTTTTCCCATATAAGAACACCCCCTAAGCGTACCAAAGATCGGCGTGAAAAGATGAAGAGAAAATACCAGCGGACGATTATACTGGACACACTGCAACCCAATATGAGACCTCCGCATCCTCCTCAGCATATATATGTAGATATAGAAATTCACCCGGTAGACAGTTACCAAGTCATCCTCTCAGCATTGATAACATTTTAAGATTCTACGTTAGAACGGCATTAATTTCAAGGTAGTAGTTACAGCCCTGGACCGATCTCTCACTCTCTGGCCGTCTTCCTCTGGTCCCGAAGTTAAGGGTAGTCTTTGTCTCGCCGCACGGCGTGCGTGAGCGTGTGCGTAAAAGCTCGTAAGACGGACAGCGGGTCGAGGGTGGGGGTGCCAACGGAGGGGAATGCAAATTAGAAACGGTCGGGCGAGGAGGGGTTTGAGGTGGCGGTGGAGGAAGTAGAAGAGGGGTTTGGAGAGGCAAGGGAGGGGCTGGACGAGGGGTGCAGAAGGATGAGGTAAAGGAGGAGGATGAGAAGGAGGACGAGGAGTAAGCGGCAGGCTAGCGCGCGGTGCGGGGCCGCGGGGGTGGCCAAGGAGCTTTGCTTATGTAAACGCGTGTGTGTGGGTGCGTGCGTGTATCGATTGCCGGCCAAGCCACCCCGCGGGCCTCCTTGCTACCTATAGTAATTATTGTGGCCCTCATATGTGTGTATTTGTCGTGAGATTTCGCCCCTCGATGTGTGTGCGCGCGCGCGCCCCCCAATCTTACTTGTATTAGTTCACACGGACGTCCAAGCTCCTTACTTGCTTGTCCGATAGTCCCTATACCAACCTTCGTCATTTAACGGGTGTCACTGCAAAAATATATACCATAAGCTCACCTTCTTCACTCCCCAAATCCACCCTTAACACGATATCTTAATCTGGGGGGAAAAAAACGGTTTCTCACATCGGCCGATGATCTCGGAAAGAAACGTTTTGGAGTTTTTGTTACTATGATCCTCCTTCGAACTTCCCTCATGCGGATACAGAGTTGGGAAGAAAATCTAACCGGTTTGAAAATTCCATCAATCAATTTGGCTGACTGTTATCGATTTAATTGAATCATCTATTCCTCGGTGACAGCTGACGGCAACCGAACCTATCTTGTAACTTTAGTTATCACTGAACTAATCGGTGTTTGAATCGAGTGTAAGGTCCGTCCGTAAGTCCGAAGATCTTTGTAACCGTATGAGACTAACGACGCGTATACCTGCAGGATAAAATCGCAAAGTTTGATCAACCGCAAGAATGATTACGTTAGCGATTTTCTACAGCGCTATCAAAGTAGTTCACCCAACATCTTTCGTATGTAACACTTCGAGATCGAATCACTATCGTATACATATGTTGATTTGAGTTAAAGGCAACTTTGGGTCGCTTTGTTTTATCAACTGCAACTCGGTCTCCCGCGTTGTGACCAATTGTGTAACGCTTAGGGCGACCATTCGTTGCAAGAGTATCTAATACTTGATTCGTAAAACGGCGTAAGATAATGAATGATAAAAATGCGGTAGCGGACTCGTGTGCCAAACGAACCGCGTAATCATTATCATAAAAAAAGGTAAGATAGAATGACTCGACTATCGGTTTAGTGACTCAAAACGGTTGTGTACCCAGCTTACTAGTCGCTATAGTCACAGCCTTGGCCCGCAAACGTGAGTAACGTCACTAACAATAATTATTCTCCGTTATGTCGGACACGTCCAGCTCCACTATCTGCAACTTGGTGGAGGTCATCAGAGACATAAGACCCAGGGACAAATGGGTCACCCGATATATCATTGGCTCTCATGTTCGTGTTCGAAATAAATGGACTCGTGTGTGTCGGCTCCGGGTAACTCCTTGGGCAGCGTTCGCCTCGCCCTTGCCGCCTCTCTCCTCCCTAGGTCTCACCCTCAACATCACCCTCGTCGTAGGTATATCGCGTCTTTGTCCTGCACGTATACATGCCATCCTACGCGTATAATTCCGCGCGTGTATAGGTAGGAGTAAAACGTATACACACAATTCCAAGACGAGAGACAGGTCGGCAACTTGCCGTCACAAGTGCAAGAACACCCCCACCCCTTTTACCACCTTACCCCTTGTTCGCCCCATTGGACCTAAGGGATGAGTGGTTGCTCGGACGATGGGACGACGGGACGATGGGACGAACGGACGGATGGTCGAACGGAAGAAGGACCGACCGGGCAGCAACCCTATCTTCCTTGCGCACAACCACAAGTCACCCCGGCTCACGAACTCCCGGCCGACCCATTCCGTCCACCCTTCGCGACCCACCGCGGGTCCCCTTAACATTCTCACCCTATACTCACCCCTTTCAAGACCGTACTAGTGAAGGCGGACCAAAAGCAACAACCCTGTGTCTTGAATTACTGACCGTCTCTAGACAGTCGACAGAATATGAGGTCAATGTTTGCAATTAAATATATAGGTGCACGAGGGTGATCATATCTACGTTGGTATACGTTGTGACGATTTCGGTTTGGCAAAACCGGCCCATAATATCGCTTTTCATATCAAGGGACCTGGAGCTTTCTTGGACAGATGTGATGCAAACTTTAGCCGATGAATAACTGCAAAGGCAGTAATTCGGTCATTCGACAGCTTTGTGGTCGTATGTCTTGTACTAACGAGGAACTTGTCCTACAGGCGATAATTCTTTCCGGATTATACTCTACGTGAAATAGTATCATACAGGGTAATGAACTTCCGTGAGATAAAACATCGAGCTTATTATAGAACCGAACAGCATACCTATCTCGGAAATCGTTTCAAAGTCCTTATACCGTTTGTGACGAAATATCAAGGCTCTCGCTTTTGGTCCTTAGAGTTATGCGCCGCTTTGAGTTCATCCTTTCTGCCCTACTCGCTAGCATCTAAAAAATTGGCAAGTAAAGCTTCCTTGAATCTGTTTCATTTTCGACAAATGAATGTGAAGTATTTTGCACCGTTCTGATTATTGCAGTTGAACATTATCGTCAGAGTCTCTCCAGCGCTTGGCATATAGGTATGTTTTAGTAAATATAGTTTGTGAAAATAATAATGCTAGATTGAATAAATTAGGTATTTGAATGAAGGAGGAATCGGGTAAGGTTATTACTTTTGATCCTTGCTGCAACCCTATGGAGGTCGAGAAGTCTACCGTCATTTTTCTATGCCCTATAGAGTTGATAAATTTAAGGAACGATTTCGTTCCAGGTCGTTCATACGATAAACATTTCTACAAATTGGCCAATATTATGATTGATTCTACCATTAATGAAATCGATTAAATAACTGGCTTCGATTGTGGATACATGATTTAGTTTCCTTTCACTTTATTATAGCTTCGCATAGATTAGGGCTGTAGACTATACGACTGAAATGCGGCTGGTGTAAGTTGATAGTTTTATAACCTAGTGATTTTTAGGGAAGATAATATCATTATACCTATGCCCACTGGCCCGATACTATTTATAACCCTTGCGGAGGGGCACCAATGACATTCAGCTACTGATCGTGAGTGGCACCGAATATAAAGCTGGGTACACGCCACGACAATGAATATACGTTGAAATTTAACAAAATTGACGATTATATAGGTTACAACTTCTTACTGGCATTTATTGTTATAACCTCGAGATTCAACGTCACCCTCTAGACGATTCTACTATGCAGCTGTCTGAAATCCCAGACATTCACATGACCATTTTCATAGATAATTACTAATTATTATTAGAATGAACAGATTTCGAATTCAACGAAACATAATTCTCCCGAAACATTACGTTATCTTATTTACTTATTTTTCAAATCTTTCGTGCTACTAATTCAACCGAGATTATTTCAGACCTATAATCAAGGCGTAAAGGTTACTTCGCTTTGGAAACACGATTAGAACCTCTAATATCTGACCGAAATTATTCCTACATGCGCGAATACGCAGAGGCAGTTCAATGCATATTTTAGAATGAATCACCTGCGCGATTCTAACGTCTGATTTTTAGAAATAAATCTCTAATCAATAAATCTAGAGAAGCAATACGTCTCCAACGTCTTATCGAATTTCAACCTCGACACGTCACCTCCACCCTTGCAGGCGACGCGCGTCCGGTGGCCAAGATGCCAATCGCCAATATCATACCATATCTATGGCCACGCTCTCCCCATTTCTCACACGTTAACACGCACACTTATCCCTGTACTATACATGAATACATATGTATGTGTATAGTTATGGACGTGTGTTAATCACATTCGTGGCTCAAATCTATGATCAACTCGCCCATATCCCTTCTTGCACCCCCTACAGTTATATACATTAATGCTACTCACGAGGTACGGATAGGGTCGAATTGGCACGACTTGTGAGTATTTGGGTAAGTACGTGTATATCTAGTCTATGTACCGTGATGAGATGGTGCGAGAGGCTATATCTTATGTCTTCTACCACTATCTCTCTATCCATCTATTTATCCATGTCTATATATGTATATATTTATAATATACATGTACCTATCTATGCAGATAAGTATATATACGTATATAGTATATGGTATGTGCGGGGTGACAGACCGACCTAAAGACGGCTACGGGTAGTCAGACTCGCGAAGTCGCGTGTCAGATTATTCGCTCGTCTGATCAAATGCTGTCCCTTTACTACTTGCTCCCATTGCTATACGTATTTCTTTGTATTCAAAGGGATATAGCTGTATTAGTCAGGCACGTAACCGCTTCCTTTTTCGCGTGGGCTGCTCGCGGGTTAAGGGGGTAAGGGAATCTTTGTAATTAGTAAGTATGCTATATGCCAGTCGCGTAACTGTCGCGTTGCGATTTGTATTTTATCGAACAAAGACTCGATCGTGCCTCGATTGCTTTACCTAACTGCTATGATGCCTGTATGTAAGACTTATTCGGAATCCAAAGGCTTTTGCTTTTCGTATGTTAGAGCTGTTCAGGAACAAAGACGAACAGCCCTTTATACGGATAATTGTAACGCGCATATAATCGTTCATTCATCAGATTATCTATAATACCGATACGCTGAAGAGGATTATTTTATTCAATAATTCTCAGACGTTCTGTGTCCAGATTTTAGTGCACAGTCGATCATTCCTCAATTTTTTAAACCAAATTAGAAATCAAAGAGGAATATATTGCAATGATGTGATTTTCAATTATTCTGATTAATCAGATTCAGAAATTATTTTAATTATTTTTCTTCTCCTCAATGGTCTTTAGAAAGTTGCATATTTATTCAATTCTTCATTCTTTTGGGTCATGAAAACTGTTTGACTAAGCAAGAATATCGTATCGAGCTGATACTAATCAAGTCTCAGCAATTGATAGAAAATGCGATCGAGTATGTATGTATAGTACATAGCTACGTGTTTGAAATTCCAAATTTATATCTCTTCTATGAATATAGCCTTATAATAATGTCTTAGAAATATTTCCAAGAAGGCCCATCCGTCATTGAAAAATTTGTGCGAATGAATCTGCCTACTGAATTCCTTAAAAGTATAAATATAAGCTTACCGCATTCCGCTATTTAATTCTAAAATCGATCCGTGATATCGTCGGAAATATTGTTTCACAAACCTTTTGACCGTGTCTTGTATTCGGCGCCGAGGGGTAACTCGGACGGTTTAAGGGACGCGATTTTGCTCGAGACCGATTAAAAACAAGTTCCTGACCTGCCTTAAACACGTGACGCGCAAAGTCGCGGGTTAACCGACTGCGTATAAACGATGGACGCGGGCCAGCCTGCCGAAGGGGTATGGGCGATGAAAAGAGGAAAGGGGATGAAAGGGGGATGCCATGAGGCACCCAAAGTCGAGGGTGGCGTAGTCGCAGGTTGGCGCGTGCCGCCTCCTTCCCCCCAGAGTCCACTATTTATTTATCACCCCCAACTTTCGCTCTCGGACTTTGCT
Source organism: Tenthredo livida (assembly GCA_963992785.1). NCBI lineage: Eukaryota > Metazoa > Arthropoda > Insecta > Hymenoptera > Tenthredinidae > Tenthredo > Tenthredo livida. The sequence continues at coordinate 7,730,452 of OZ023066.1, forward strand.
CCGGTTTCCCTCTTTTCTCGACCCTCATTCCTCCCTCCGGCACGCCCGCCCCTGACCTCGTCAGCCCGATCCTGATCCTCATCCCCCTCTACAACCAGCCGCTGTCCCGCACCCGAGAGAGTTTTATTCAAGGCGCCCCTGACCAGCGCAAAGTGGTGGTGGTCAGTTCCGCCTGCAGGACTTAAGCTCTCGCTCCTTCTCCCTCCCTTTATCTTTGTACTTTTATTTCTTTCGCTTTTTATTTCCGTCTCTTTTACTTCTCGCTCCCTTCCTCCACGTGGACGTCGAACCTGTTTTCCGCGACTCGCGACCACCTTCAGTTTTATACTGCAGGTATAAGACACGAGTGAGCGTGCACTCGGATGAGCTGATGTTTGCATATGGTGCAAGGGTCTCATTAATGTAACGGAAGAAACTGCCGTGGATCTGACCTTCGTCAGTATCATGATGGTATTTTGACGGGTTGGAATTTTGTCGAAGACTTTTTATCCTCAGGTCCAGATACTCCTCGAGTTCACGCGTGCTTCTGGTCTTATTTTCAAAGGTTGTTGAACCGATCAGAGAAAGACGGTTTGAAAGGATCGGTTGCACGATCAAGGAACAGGGAAGTAGAGAAACACGCGTGGCCGTTGCGGGCTCTGAGCAGTCTCCTCGTACGTTCTTTTGTATCTCGGTGCTCGACGCGATTCTATAAAGCACATAGAGTCGGTTGAATAAGGGTGCTTAGGTGGAGGTTTCAAGACTATGGAGTGACGAGTGAAGAGTGAAGAGTGAAGAGTGAAGCGAGTGAAAATTCAAGAGCGAAGAGTGAGTGCGTACAAAGGTTGAGCGTATGAGGGAATTGGGGTGGTAGAAGAAAGGGAGCCTCCGCAAGTTCTGAGACTTGGAAAGATATACGCGTGTGTCAGGATAATAACAGCACGAACCATGTTCAAATCATTTTGACGCCCGGTCTCGCGACTACTATCGCTTGCTGACTGGGGAGCTCGCGTTACGCGCTGTTGACGTTATCAGCCAGAGCTTTGAAATTAGACTTTCGCTAGAAACGACACGTTTCAAACATTCTCACTGTAAAACAGTGAGCTCCGCAGGAGGTGAGAGATAAACTCACTTCTGGACACGGTTCGCAGACTCGAAATTAGGGAGAGTTCATTTCAACTGGTTAATGCGGCGGGATGAGAAACGCAGGTATTTTATTCCTCTGGCAAAGTACACATCAATGATAGGTACCCACTGATAAGAAGATAATTAACGATAAGTATTCATTGGACTCGTACCTATATACATAAGTATTATCACAAATACCCACGAGCTCGTGCATGCTACCTGCAATTACTTTCATCAATTGAAGCCCGATAAAACTTCGTTAGAAGTACGTCACGCGTTTTATACATTCTTTTTAAAACAAACTCTGCGGGGGGTGAGATAGCTGGACATGCTTCCAGGTAGCGAGAGGAAACGGTACTTATTAGCTTCGCTGATAAATAAAGCTCTTAAACATTAAGAAAACTAATGATAACTATAAGCCTTTCGAAAGTCTCTTGTAATCAGATGAAGTTTTTGTTTCAACTATACATTTTTAAATAATTGAAAAACGTGTTCAAATAAAGTGGTTATCGATTCATACTGCGCTTGTGGTAGAACGCGATTTTATAATAAATTCAGCTAAAATCGGCCCAATAGTTATCGCGCCATGCTGTAATGAAATTGCAAATTGCCACCTCTCCTAGACTTGGTTTTCAAGTCCTACTCAATTTGGCCAATAAAATTTGATTCTTCCTGAATCATCGGACCAATTTTTTGCCAAATTGAACGGCGTATTTGTAAATAGTTCGCGGACCTTCCGTGTGAAATTTCGTTGAAATCGGCTGACCCGTTCGGAAGTTATTCAACGGATAAACGGACGGACAATGTGTTGAGAACTTATCAGTGGTCAAACATTCGTGGGACGTTAAAATGGAAGTGATATTCTTGACGATTTTTCCCTCTCGCCCCGTTTTCGGAAGAAATATGAGGGTCAAAATGAGGTGATGAAATATTTATTCTGTAGAAATGGTCCACGTGATCTCCTTTAACCTCGGGGTGGACACCCTTTGGCCGGACTATAGTTGCGCGGGTCAGTTGGCCATAAATACGAAAGAGGCGAGAGAAACGGACCGCGAACAAGATCGAGAGTAGATCTGAGAGAGACATAATGCGGGGTCCACGATTGAGTGAGACCGAAAGCGAGATAGAGAGAAAGAAAGAGAGAAACTAACGTCGGGCAAACGGTGAAGAAAAAGACGAACGTTAGCTGGGCTGGGAATTCCGCAGGGTGAACGACGAGTGGAGAATGGGAAAAAGGAGTGTGGGAAGGTTAAGGGCAATAAAATCAAAAGCAGGGGCTGCAACCCTTCCGCTGTAGTCGAGTCGTAATCTTGCTGGCTGACTGCTTCGTAGCGAGGACCTGGCAAGGGGATACAGAGGGGGTGGCAGTATCGGGATAAAGATTACAGGGGATAGGTGTACATATTTATACGTCTAAGTTTCGTTTCCTTCGAGCTAATTATTTCTTATTCGACGAAACGTTAATATTTATACTTTTTCTCTCTGTCACAAATATTTTCGAGCTTTACCTATATAACCTGGAGTATAACTTGGTTAGACATTAGCTCGAACGTTTTAATTTATGCGTTGATCCTGCCACCCCTGAAAGAAAATAGAAAAAAAGAACAGAGAAATGAGAAAAAAAAAACTATAAATTGAATGGCAAAAAAAATTGACGACAAAAAAATTGAGAAATTAATTTCTGACTACGTTATTTCGTTGAATAAAAAATGCAGTATGAGTAAAAAGGTATTTTAAGATTGACATCCAGAACTTATATATAACAGTACCATGGAGCTTGGATTCGCAGCTCCCTCGAAAATTCACCTGTACGTTATGGTATATGACTTGTCGAAAAGTAGAAAAAAAAAAAAATACCATGACGCAGTGGCGAAAATAAAAAGTACTTTTACGTACGGCGACCAAGTAATCTGAGTTGAATCAAGTGCCAAATTAAAGTCACAATAATTAGGGGCAGACTGCAGCGGGTGATGCAAAAAAAAAAGAAGAAAATAAAAAAACGAAAGAAAATAAAAAATGGTAAAAACAAATTTCCACGTTAATTAAAGAAATTTCCAACTCCGTAATTAAATCTCGCCGAGCCAGCGCGTACATACTTGGAAAAATTTGTAAACGACAGTAACTACCTCTCACGTATGTAATTCAAGTGTTAATACCTGTACATAAAATACGGGTATATATATATAATATAATATATACATCATACAATATAGACATGTATTTCTGTAACCGCACCTTTCCCATTTCCCCGTTAACAATAAGTCTCGTATTCCGTGATATGCGTGTGTTTATGTATATGTATATATATATTATAAATATGTGTGTATATACATGTACGCAGTACGTATATACCGACGCATACGTATATAAATATGTGATTACAGGTATAAACGAAGTGCATGAATGCGGTAAGTTCAAACTTGGATGACTGCGTGGTGCAAGGGACAAGAAACGGCAAGAGGGGCGGGGGGGTTAAGGGGCTATAGGGATTGCGATGCGGAAGTGGGAAGAGGGGGAGGCAGCCGAAGACGAGGGTTCGCTAGTTGGTACGTTCGTTGCTCGAAGAAAATTAACCACGACCTGGTAATTTGAGGTATTGATTTTTATAGTCTCTCTCGGCAAGCATATATTAGGACTGTTCTTTGTCCCCCCTGACTCCCCCTCGCCCCTCCCCTTATCCTCTCACTCCCTCCTCCCTTAGCCCCCCTTATGTTCCCCTCGTACCGCCGCTTCGCCTCCCCCAAAGGCAGGGCCGGCACGAACACGGCAGTGCCTGGCGATCAGCTTCGGAGCGAGTTCACCCCCTCCCCCTCCCCCTCCCCCGCCTCCCCCCCGTCCTTTCCCCAAAGCCAAAAACTACCCCATGCCCTCATGCAATTAATTCATTTATTTGTTGCTATTATTAGGCCGTACCAACAAGGGTTGATTTGATACACGAATGTTCCTCCGCGCATGCATACTATGTACCTATATATATCTACACTCGTTTATAACTACCCTTGTGTATAATATATATGGTTTATATGGGTGTATGTATAGAGAGTCTAAGTTGGTCGTTATTATGGATATTGGTTGTACACCTAATCACGGTTTAAAGAAGTTCGGATAAATTGTTATGTAACACGACAGCGTTAGTCGAACGAGTTCTCCTATACATAATGCTGGAAGAAATGGGAAAGCTTATTGATTCGTTAGGCTGGTGGCAAAGGGACGGATCTCCCGATCATGGTGTAAATCACGCGTGTGCGCTTCGCGTGTTTTTTCGCCTTTTTTTTCTTCTTTTTTTTTCTCTTTTTTATTACCCGATGTATGCCCGATTTCGAGGGTTCTCGATGAGACTACCACCCCATTCTACTCTCCCTAACCACCCGCCATTGGTTAATTGGATAAATTGCAATTAGGTTAATTAAAAAATTCCTCGAATCCTCGCGCGTACCTACAGATACTCACGCTCGTATTTCGAGCTGTCCTAGTGAGCAGTGATAGCCACGATGCGACCTATCCCGCGTTTTGGCAAGCTGCGAAAACTATGACTTGTGGTTTTTTTTTTTTTTCTTCATGAGAAACGGATTATAACGGGAATTCCCATCATCAATTATTTTGATTAAGCGAATGGAAAAAAATGTTATGTCAAAATTAGTCGCCTTTTGGTTTTGTTTTAGGCTTCGAAAGTAGGTACACCTTATGTGAGTACTTTAGGTTCGGGTAATTAAATAATTATTTTAAACTCCCATTATCTCATTATCAATTTATGTAATCAATTTCAAGCATGCGTTAACCTGACATGACCTATTGTTCCTTATAAAGTAGGCTGACTTTAGTCGTTTTGATAGGTCAAGTGATTTATAACTATCTGTTTCAATCAATTTTCATTTATTTCAACAAAACGGACCAGGTACAAAGTCGGAGTTTGTATAGTATGTCAGTTCAACCCTATTGTATAAATAATGTCCTTGTTGGAGTTAAATAACGACTCTTTAATCGTAAATCGACTCGTAAATGATATGGGGATCTATAATCAGATGAAAAATAAATAATCTGGAAAAAATTCATTGTTAAAAAATCATAATTTTTAATGTGCGTAACGGAGCTTTACAACACGCACAAATAACGTACATATAAATGGTCTGTCAATTGTAGCGGGTTTCCGGTATGGGAAAACAAAGAAAAGTTTCGACGATAGGGGTTATTCGATCGTAACCTTTGTCTTTGAGGATTTGTGTGTTTATAATTTCATGGTAATTGTAATTATCCCGCATGAAGTGCGTACAAAACGATTATTAATAAGGTGGAATTGTTCATCGGCGAGACGTTGCGTAAGTCGTTATGAATAATTATTTCAATAGAACTTTTCGATACTAGTGCGAAAGTGTTGATTCTCGGACGAGTGTGAAGTTTTTCCCCCGAGCGAAGTGAGGGTGATAATCACCCGAGTCGAGAATCATTTTTCGCACGTGTATCGAACTTTATTTTTCAACATAACGCGCGTTAAGTTGAATTTTATGCACGCGGAGCGTGCGCAAAATCGAACTTTGCGCACGCAGTGTGTAAAACTAACTTATTCGAAGCTTCCACGTAGCTGGACAGCAATAATTATGCGTCAGGCGCTCGTCACCTGTCTTCGATGTCCATCACTGATTTTCTTCGCCAACAACTTGGGGAGGCAGGAAACGCGGGTCGCAGGCTCTTGGGGCGACGGGAATCTCTTCCGCCACCGATTTCCCGCGTCGCTGCCCCAAGCACTCCTCCGCGTTCCTCTATAGGACCACTAATAGTACCCGACTTGCCTCGTACGCCGTTATGTCCTCCGTGTCAGGACTCGTAGCCAAGTCCTCGATCTAGGGATATCTTTGCTCGCCTCGTATATGGAGGAAGAATAAAACACAGAAAAAAAAAGTAAGGACTCAAGTCGAAAGCCCACAAGTTGATCAGAGTCAAATTAAACAGAGATAAATTTCCCTAATCGCAGGTGCATTCATACACGACCTCAGTGGTCTCTCGCACTTTTGCTCCCTCAACAAAGCCTGCCAAGGGTTCTGGCCGGATTGTTACGGCAATCCCAAACTGCAACGTTACAATACAATGATTTTATTATGGTGGAATGTGCGTCATTACCCGGTTTATTTGGGGCTCAATTGACGGCGTCACTCGATACCAAACCTTTGTCGCGTGTCTTCATCGAGACCCCGAAACGATTTTCGCGTAACATCAAATCTACAGTGTCCATATAACACATTATATATAATGTACCAATTCTGTTTAAAATTACCAAACGTGTACACGTGTGTACTAATAATCAATACCAATAGCTTCAAACAATTTGCGAATTCTCTATCCTAATTCACCCATAATTGAACATGTTTTCCCTCCTATTTCCTTCATCTGCGACAGAAGTCTTTCTATCTTCTAAATGACTTCGAATCTCCGTGAATTGTATATCTTTCGAATTGGTTTCTAAGTGAGTTTATCTAATTCTTGAACCTCGTAGAACTCTAACGTAGGTATATATAAAATCAGAATGGTGATGATGCGACGGCTATGACGAAGGCGAACGAGGACACGGATGGAGCAGGATGCGCTCTACTCCGAGAGAGGGGAAAAGGCACCTCGGAAAGAAAGGCCCTCCGCCTCTACTCGTCCTCCTCAGAGATCTCTTGGTTCATATGTGCGCGTCGATTTCGCGGTCGGCTGCACCGCGTGAGTGGCCTGCCTACCTCTTAAAAGACTGGAGACTTTGTCCTAGCGATGGCTAGCCGCAACTTTTGAGTATGTTCAAATTTATCGATGGTTAATTCCCCAAACATAATTAATCACTGCGCGTTTTTTTTTTTTTTTTTTTTGATGTTGAGGAAACATACTCTGTACGGATTTGAGATAATGTTTGATTTATATCTAGGAAAAATATCGGAACGTATAATAAACGAAGGAAGAAAAAAATAATGAGGACAAGATCCTTGATGCATATCGAGCGATTGCCAATTGAAAAATGCCAACATTTCTAACTGCAGGTGAAATTTGTTCGCGAAATATGGTCAGGTGTTCGGTCAGATCCGTCGTTACCAAAGTACTGTACAAGATACTCGAGCCAACTGAAGGTAAAAAATGCCCACGCCAGACCAGCGAGGGGTCCGGACCTCATGCAAGTTTCACGATCCTGGAGACTTGCGTATTATCCGCGATACCGAGAGCTAAGGAATAACCATTTTGCGACTACACCCTAGTTAATTAATAACGAGAGGGATGACTGTGACCGAAATTTAAGCTGTCAATATTTCCTTGAATGGTGAAAAAAATGCGTCCCTCCGAGGTAGATATGGTTTATTCTGAATGTAGTGAATCGATTTGACTTGGTTTTCTTTTTTTTCACGTGATCGTAATCATCGTTTGAACTATTCAATTTCGAATGGTATAAAAAAATTTGTTAAATTTTTTGTAAACATATCAAAAACGAAAAACTTTGTCAAACTTCGCCTCTGCGGACCTTAGCCCTTCTCAGATCGTACACGGATAGAATTATAGCGTATTTGTTCAGGAAAGGAGAAACTCCTGGCGCGGACTACTACGGATGGCAACAAAGACGCGTTGGACCAACAAAGGAGAGCGAAAATCGCTCCAGTTCTCTCTCTACTCGCTCATCTCAGTTTTCTCCATCCCCGCGGCACTGCTCAACGCTGCCTTTAACTTGAACTCGCGGTGTTCATAGGCGTAACGTTTCTAAGATAGACAATAATGGTAACGGTGACATGAGCGAGGTTTCCTATAGGATCTCGTTTGTATCCTGCAATAAAGCTTCGTCTGCAGTAATGATTAGATTTTATTGAACTTAAAAACGCGATTTTTTTTTCGCACGTCAGAAAAGTTCGGGGGAGGTAAAAAAATCGATGCGTGTTATTAATTTTGATAATTTTTGACAATCGCGACGTAAGAGTATGCCCAGGTCGCGTGTGAACCGCGCTTAACTCAACGATGAGAAAGAAGCCGGCACTCAAAGCAGTTCTCGTCATCAGACTACCTTCCCAGTGTATATAAGAGAAGAATTACGAACCTTTTACGAGCGAACCGAGCCCCAGACGTGATTAATAATTACTATAACTATGATCGCTGATCTGATGATCCTCCCTGATCATTCGGAGAGGTCAACCAGCCGCGGACGCCCACATGGGAACAAGAAATCTGATAGGCCAGCTATCACTCAGCCCGAAGCTATTAGTACCAACAAATATAGTTACGATTAATAACGTGATTAATGAATTGGTTCGTCCCTGTTATCGATGCTCAACCTCTTGGCGATGCTTTTTTTTCATCATCTTTCTACCTGAACGATGTTAACTTAAATTGTCTAATCTTTTCATTACCTTGTTATGCTATAGAAAAACTTCATTAATTGATCCAGTTATTCATCTGGTCAATAAACCTATCGGTGATAATGACCAACGAAAAAATAAGTACTGATATTCTTGAAGCGATCCACGTCTATACCTGCACACGTCATATTGTATATATTGTATAAATCTACCCGTGAAAGATTCTCACTGACCACGGTGCTCTTAAACGCACGTTCACGTCTAGCAGAGTGTATAAAAAGGGTGTAGCAACCGCCAACCCGCTCAAGGAACACATGAGAGTTGGAAGGACAAGGAGGAGGACGGGGACGGAGAAGTCGTCACGCGTCAGAGACTCCGAAGCTCGGAGATGTTCCGAGAGGTTATTCCTATCTCTTCGCCTCTCCAGGATCATATTATAGATTCCCCGAATTCAGTATTTCGTTTTGTCGAAAACGAAAATACTACAAATTCATAACGCAGGATCTGCAATTTGATGATTAGAGAACTACGTTCATATTCATGTTTGCAAAGAAATCACCATAGCACCAGATTTTCATACGAGAATAACTTACCAACGTTCGATTTACGGTTCGGAATCGGATTTTAGGAGATTGATAATTTTCTACATGTGTATATTATAATGGTATCTTTGCCCTGCTGACCCGTGGACATCGGCCAGGAGGTACCTATACCACCTGGGTACTTCGTACCCGGCGTTATACGGGCCACGCGTAATCCTACACCTCGCATATATATTAAATAAACATCCATGCATGTGTGGAAGTAGGTATACATGACCGTGTATGTGCACAGGTACACATGTATGTATTATATATATGTAGTATGTATGTACGTGCGTCCGGGTTCGGACGAGAGAGAGATGAGACAGATGAGGCCAGCCGAGCACGCCGAGCAGAATCGTGACCGCCCGTGACATACACGGTCGCTTGCACGCTCCCCGTACGAGGAATACACACATCCTTATTCAGCGGCCTTTACCGGCGGCATTAAAGCCCCACGGCGAGTGACCTCTTCGCTCTTTTGATTCGTCTGTCGGGCTGTCTCAACTCTTTGTTCATTTCTGATCTAGTATAACCGCACAGTCCGAAAGCTTCTTCATTAAAATTCGTCGGTCTATTGAAAGTCGTGCGGTCAATATTCGACAGACGCAACTTGTGCCGAACAATGTTCATATATGCATGTAGAAACTTGGAGAGAAATTCACGTCATGTACTACCTAATCATCTCGAATGGAAAATCACTTACATCACTTACTGGAAGATGAGACTTAGTTGGCATTATACCTTGTTCATATATAGGTACGAAACATTAGCCAGGCGACATTTGTGTGACGGAATTTATGTCCTCAAGGCATGACTCCTTGCATAACAACTTCCTCAAAAGATCTTCAAGAGTAATTAGCTTGACGCTATTATGAGCTGCAGTTTTCACATACCCTTCTAACTTTCTTTAGTTATAATACGTACCTCCCTTATATTGACTCAGATGATGCATACATGCTCTTTCACAAAGTATATATGAAAATTAGTGTAAAATTGTGATGATAGCCGTTCTCTGTACGTCTTCTTATACCACGTCGGTTAAATTCACAAAGTTATATACTCCTCACGTGTGTAGACTTCACAAGGACGTTTCAGGAGCTCGTTTGCCCCAATTGGCACGGTCTGATGACCGTGGATATTATAGTGGTGAATTAGCAAGGGGCATCACCGTAGCAACCTGTTGGAATGAGAAAGGAAACGCAGCTATTCGCCATACAAAAGCTTCAGGTTCAACGTTTTACGTATGTTGTTTTTCTGTACGTATATGAATTCACTAGCAGAAATTTGAAAACTCTCATCTGCAGGCTTTTGTGTGAAATTTTTTTCGACATTTTGAGGCGTGTTCTGCGGCTCAATTCCTGATTACCTTTTACGAAATATTTCGACGAAACGGAGCCACGTGTATAATATCTGTAGCAAGAAAAGAAAGACTTTTGGAGGATCAGTCTTTTGCCGACTATAGTCACAAGATATCAATGTCCAATTTCTTTCGTAGTTTCGGTGTAAGCCTTGTACATAGTTTTACTGTTTACTGAATGAATAAATGGTTTCATTGTTCATTGAATCGAACGATAATAAAAGGATAACTTTTCACGTCAAAGTTCCTATAGATCGATCGACGGATCATTTTGTGCGGGTCCGTAGTTTCAAAGTGTTCGAGTGAAAACGCGTCCGCGTCGGCACAAACGTCTGCAATTGATTTATTGGTCCGTGAACGTTTAGCGCAGGTAAAAAAAGAAAAACATAAAAAAAAAAATAGAGATAAACGAATCCGGCACTTGACTATACGCCGTCATATCTATAACTTTATTTATTTATAATTGAACTCCTTGATCAACAGTTCCACAGGTTTTACAACACAGTCCATTTCTTTTTCTCTCTTTTTTCCCTCCCGCTCTGTCTCGCTCTCTCTCTCTCTTCACTTCTTAGTGAATGAAAACCGGAAGTTGGGCCCCGGCAAAAAACACGTCCATACCGTCACGCGTGGCTTATCAATCACGTCCGCGATTACCTGGCTCTCCAGTCTCTTCTCTGACTCCATCAGGCCCCGTCAGACTCGGACAGGCCCCTCGCTCTTCGGTTTAATACAGCCTTTTCTAACAGCTCAGTATCCTCTCCTTACTCTCTAAGATTCTCTTTCCTCTCCTTCCTCCCTTTATCCCTCGATCTTTCTAAAACTTTTTCAAGATTATGTACAGTTAGATTAGGATACATTTGTCAAGCGGTAAGTATGATGCGTCCCGGCAATTCCACGGCTGTGTCAACGATTCGAGAAGCAGAGTCACGAAATAACGAAATCACGTTGTTTCCGTAGCTAACTAGCAATTCGATTCGCGACTTTGTCATAGGTCTCCGCTCGAACATTGCTTATGCGGATCAGTATCGCAATTTTCAAGCCTGTTAACGTGATACAAATTCAAGACAATCTTCAACCATCGGCTACTTCTCAGGATTCATATAAAGGTAATCAAAAAATTTCAAATCAAATATCTTACATCGCAATATATTCAATCGAAATACACGTCTTCACGATATTACAAACGCAAACTCTCAATGATGCAGCTTTCTTGGCTATACTACAGTTCAGTTTTACAATTCAAATATCTAATTAACCCCCAGCTGCTAATTACTGGCGGCTCTCAAGCGTTTACCCTTTCCTACCCCATCGTCTCCTGGTTACCACGTTATAGCCAGCCCCATAATAGACACACTATATATCTGGCTTTGTAGTATTTCCAGCAAACTATGAAATTGCGGTATTGTAGTTTGCCAAAAAGCTGATTTTTTCCTCATTCTAACTAAGTCCGATAAAGAAGTTGCCGGAGTTGATTTTCGCGTCTTCTATTCCGTGTGAAAGGCTGTGCTGCAGTAACGTAATAGAAGTAGTTTTATAATCATTTAAAATCTGTTGCATTTATTACACAATCAATTCGACTCGTTCTTTTGTCACCGTAATCACTAACTTTTTGTCACCAGCTCTACCTTATGTTCGTCTTGAATGAACAATTCTTCATTTCTCCGATACATAGGACGACAGTAACATTTCCCACGATTGAAAAATCTTTACTTTTTATCACATCGTCTTTGTTCAACTTTTTTTTTTTGTTTTTTGTTTTTTCCCTATACTATATGAACTGGCCAATCATCAAGTAAAACAAGTAACAAATGCATGATCGTTTATGTATATATATCTTCACGCAGTTGTAAATTTGTCCTGCACAAAGTGTTCTTATCTTATTATTTTATCATTTTATTTTTTTACACGTTTTTATATCGATTTCTCTACATAATTGCTACACGATGTAATTTTTTAATTTTCTTTTTATTTATTTCTTGTTGTTGTTAGTCAGATTTCCCGTTAGCTGCGTCTAACCGTAAGTAAGTAATAGCTGGCCGTAGGTATAATACTCTTACGAACTCTGAAGCGTTATTTCACGGATTTATTTCCTAACTCCTTAGAATCGTTCAAGATAGTCTCTCGGACAGAAGCGCAGCAGCAGAACTATATACCTAGATAGAATAATAGAAACAAATTTCAGCCCAACACCCAGAGGAAGCTGAAGTTATTTGACCAGACGTAATACAGCCCGCACTACTATACGCTCTCGAGTAGGTACTAGCAATTTGTGGGACACGCATATTATACTCGTGGCTTGTGTGGATGAGAAATGTTCAGTGTTCACGACGACCACTACGTAGGTGGGTATACATAGAGGAAAAAGGTATAGGTGGTGAAGGGAAAGGGAGGGCGACTATTAGCGCTGACCCTGGAGCCTCGAGTGAAAAGGCGGGAACGAATCTCAGGTAAATGAGCGGCGACACTCTTCGCTCAGAGTGATTTTTTGCCGTTGTTTTAGAATGGGGAGATCCCCGGACCCCGGTCCCTAACTTCATCTTAAGGCGAGTGGGTGTAATATGCTTTTTACTTTTGGGGGACCCGCCGAACCGCTCCGATGATAGTTACTCACTTTTTTGTCCTATGGACTCTATACGGACGTATATATACTTTTGTGTCCATGCCCATGCCGCATTTCGTCGACCAAGTTCAATTTTCAGAAAATATCCTTAGGGCATCCGGTAGCACACCGATTTGTCTCAACTTTTATTCCTATGCGAAAAATGCGAGTTATAGTGATATAATATATATTTATGTTATAATATAATATATTATATGGTAGGTAGGTAGGATGATATATACTGTTAGATCGAGAGAATAGGATTATACCAACGACGAACAAAAAACAAATTAGTTGCTTGTAAGTGATCACTTGTTCGTTTTTTGGTTCATTTTTTTTTCTTCCTTTATGCCTATACTTTTCGTTTTTAAACAAACGTAGGTACTACAGTGAAGACGAAGCTAATTTTTTAACGTTCGTTATTACCATGAGTTAAGAGTTCCATCGTGTTGATAGATTTTCAATCAGTTCGGGGAATCTATATACATTCTTGTCTTCGTAAGAAAAAAAATAAAAAAAATTACACATTTATTACGCGTTAAACGAGAAATATACAGTATGTACGACGTAATCAACTATAGGTATAGAAATCTCTCCAATATTGAAGAGTTAATCGGATACACGATACCTCGAAAATCTCGAAACCTCGGTGATCTTTATTCGCGTATTGATTGCTGTGAGTTGTTTGATAATGGAGCGATTGTCGATTCGAATTTGTTAAACAAGTAAAATACGTGAAAAAATGACTTCATGTGAAGTGAAATAAATTGAAAAGCTTTTCAACGTCTGCAGTCTGGGAAGTCATCCGTATCGAATTTTTCTTTTCTTTTTCCATGGCTGCAAGCTCGAGGCAGTCATCACTCATCACTCATCGCCTACTCTACAGATGATGACTTCAGTATCATAATTCGATACCTCCGCGGAATAACCGGCTATCTCAGAAGTTGCTTGAAAAAGCAGCTATCTCAGATTTTGCTTGAAAAAGCGGCTATCTCAGATTTTGCTCGACAAAGCGCTATCTTCAAATCATGCTAGCGAAATTTGGTTCAGAAACGTAAAATTATGATTCAAAAGCTGAAAAAACAGGTTGGAGCAGACATTATAATGTCTGGGCTTTTGCTCCAACCTGTTTTTTCAGCTTTTGAATCATAATTTTACGTTTTTGACCCAAAATTTCGCTAGCATGATTTGAAGATAGCCGCTTTTTCGAGCAAAATCTGAGATAGCCGCTTTTTCAAGCAAAATCTGAGATAGCTGCTTTTTCAAGCAACTTCTGAGATAGCCGGTTATTCCGCGGAGGTATCGAATTCATAATATATTTTTCGTGTTAATTCATAAATTTGAAGCAATATACCCGTGCAGAAATTTTGTTGGGGGTGCATAGAGGACCCTGATAGTTTTCCCCATCTCTATGAGGGCGCTATTGGGGAAATGTAACGCTTTTATAGCCATAGCCCCAACCACGAGCCGGGACCCTGACAGAGCCCTCCCTCAGTTCTGTTGGGGTACTAGTCGGGCGGGCCAAGTCAGTGTCCCTGATGGCGCCCCATCAGGGCCCTACTAGAAACCCAGAACAGGGGCTTCCTGTCAGGGCCCCCAACACAAATCGAGTATGCCCCGATAGATTTCTACATGGGTATGTTACGGAAAGAAGATATTTCACGGGAGTTTCAGCTTATCAAAAATGATGAAACTAGTTCATTCGTGACCACATAATATGATATAGAAGAAATACAGAATTTTGTGGCTAATAATTTGATCCTTCGTTCAAAAATTGTACTATAGTACTGCAATATGTATCTGGTAATATTATAGATAATAGATTGATATGTAGATCATAAAATAAAACGTGAATCAAATGTGTACCAAATTTATTGTACGATGAATTTTTTTAATTTGTAATCGAGCCTAATGTTAGCTCAAGCGTTCGTATGACTCTAGTATAACAAGAAATATCATATAGTTGAATATCAATCAGTTAAATAAATTTTTTCCATTTACGAAACATAATTTTCTCTCATAGATTCATCTGTTACAAGAAAATCGTTTAATATATAGACTAATTACCAAGTTGAGGATATCATTTCTGTAAATATGTTGATCTCAGTTTTTGATCATAATATTGTGCAAAATTCGATCGCGCAATAGTTGAAGGGGTTATGAGTATCGCTCGATGCGGTGTGCTACCTATAACATCCCGCAGAAGAACGCACGAACAAATTTGCCGATGAAGAGAAGAAGAAAGAAGAAAAAAAAATAGAAAAAAGACAAAAAAAAAAACGGTATAGTGGCTAGCGTGTTTTCTCACGGGGCTGGTGAGCCCGCGCATCGATAAAAGGTGGACGGTAGCTGCAGAGGTATCATAACACAAGGTCTTCATCTGTAACATCGTAAATTGAACGGAGATTTGTTGCGGCCGCGGCCGCGGACGTCACCGCAAGTAAATGCATATCAGTTGGATGTATGTCCGTTCTACTACGCAGGTAGGTGTATACTGCAGCGAGCGAAAGAGACAGGAACAGAAAGCTTTACGAAGAGGAATTGAAATGCACATGAATATATAAAATTAGTAGTTGGAAAATCCTGGGTCTTCAGATTTGTCCGAAGAATGACGATACGGACACCATAATAGACACCGTTTGAGTCTTGAAACATCATGAGAGGAAAATCGATTTTTTTCAATCAGGAGTAAAAAGATCGCATTCCTTGGCGTTTCGCGATTTCTAGATACCCGGGAGGATATGTAAGGATCTTGGGACCACCACCTGCAATCTAACAACGCACGCGTGCAGGTGGGTAAAAGATAGCTAAAGTCCATACCCTGTGCGGCTGCACCTGCACCAGCGCAGCGCAGAAACTCGCGTAACGCTTCAAAGGCGAAGAGAAGCGAAGCGAACCGGCGAACAACAAGCTAGTATATCATATAGCAGTAAATACCAAAAGGTGGTTGGGGCACGTACCGATTCTGGCATATAGTATATAAGTACGGGATGAATCGAACGAATGGCGATCTCGCGAGGGCGTGATTCGATTTCAATATCAGTCCTGCGGTTTCTATAGCTTAGGGCGCGCTTGAACCATGAGCGAAACGATCGGCAACGAAATTATCAGCTATTGGCGAAAATAAGACGACGAGATATCCCTTCGATGTATGGGGAATCACACCATTTCTCATAAACATGAGATATGAGGATGACATAGGCACTGGGTACCATAAGATGCTTTCCCATACCTATATGCAGATCTGTCATGATCTACGACTAATTGATCCTCTTAATTGTTACTCGAGGGATTAAGTGACCCAAGAAAGTCGTACGCTCATAAGTTCTGCACATTATCCGCTCGTCCATCCGTTGAATGACTTTCAAACGTGTCGATTAATTTCAACGATATTTGACACAGACACACCTTGTATAATTTTCAGATTCGACATTGAGTCCGAGCATTGGTCGAGGTACTTAAGAAAGTGAGAAGAAAAATTTGTTTTCAAACAAGTATATTAACATTCGATTGACATCTCGACGACCGTTTCTGCGATTTCACTTGCACAATTTTTTCACCGTGTGAGACACTGCTTAATTATTTTGAAAAATCGTAAAAACTGATAAAATTTCCTAAACCCGTTGACGATTCATCTTTTCATATTGCGATTGTTGTTTTCCGCAAGTTTTATTCTGTGCAAAATGAGTTCGAGCATAAACGGTCAGGGAGTAGACTTCTCATAGGAAGGAAGGCGTCAATTAGGCCACACTGCACCTTCGTCCGTTTGTCTCCTTTGCAGTTCACGTTCGGGAGTCTCGTGTGGCTGTAGGTTGATGGCATCGGTTCCATTGTCTCGTGTGTCTTGTCTACTACGTAGAAACTAGCGTGCGAGAAATTTTCGAGCGATCTTCGCGTAGGCGGAACCGCCACCTGCCTCTTCGAGCGAGACACTCGCTCCTAAATAGTTAGCTCATATTGTCACCGAGCACAATTTCATACCTACTTACGCCGGCATTAGCTCCTGTCATTCTTCACAGAGCAAAAACACGCTTTAGTTGCTGGAACGCGGTTAAACCCAAGCTACGATACCCATACTTGATTATCCATTAACAAATGATAAAGATTCTAAATCAGATTCGACACGGACGGGTTTATCGAAGTCGACAATAATCCACTTTAAAATAATCCTCTTTTTGGCCGATATAATTCTGTCCCTCAAAAGTATAGCGGGTATTCAGACCGAGTCCTAAACTTTACTGTAGTTTACTACAAACCGTGAGAACTCGCGTATATCTACACTGCAGAGTAACGAGGAGTTAAACTTGCTTTCAGATACTGAATAGCGGTATAACTGTTGATTAATTCGCGTCGATATCGTAGCCTGATTACCCTAAGTAGTTGTATTTCAAACTTGGAGCGAAAATTAGTGCATAGTTGAAACCACGTAGTAGTAGTGATTCATTTTATTTCTTTCATTTGCGAGTTGGATGGATGAATTTGGGAACATAAGTAGCGAGACCGGCTAGACGATTGGCGATAGAAAGAAGGCGAGATGGATAGAGCTAGAAGGAACTAGGAACGACGTTTCTCTGGCACGAGTCCTGACCTCGGTTTTGACCCGCGTGCGATTGCTGAAGCCTCGCGAGGCCCAACGTCACTCTCCGATGTTTATTCGCGTGCACTGTCAGTTCAGGAGGTCAAACCAATCCACTGCGACCCCGCGGTGCCTTCCGGCGAAGACGTGTGCGCCTCCGTCTTCGCGGACACCCGCACCACCAATCTATGGGTCTGCACGCTTGGCGAGAACCAGCCTAAGAAGAAGAAAAAGAACATGAAGGAGAAGAAGAAGAAGAAGTCTTCTAAATCGTCGGAATGATCACACGTGAGATTATTATCGCAGTTGATTTCACGGAATTTATGCACACATCCATAAATATATGGGCACACGTTTTATCTGGCTCCTTCGAGTCAGAGGATCTGCCGAGGATCTTATCTCGGATAAAATGAAGGGGTCAGGTTTCTTTTATCTGCCATTTCGACAGCTCATACACATGATTTACAATTTATTTTTTAATCAAAGTATATACATCGGATAAAGTTCTCACGCAGTAAACGCTGCAGGTAATTATCAACTTCCATGAGACCTACGGCTCATTTGGAACCACAATGACTGACAATATAAATGGTAAAAAGTGTCACTGAGGTAAAACCGAAACTAATGCTGAAAGGTGTATTCGTTTTAGGATATCATCTGTGATATTGTAATGCAAGGAAAATTTGGACAATAGCACACGTCTTGCAACAAATGTTCCCTAAAACGAATGATCACTGTTACGGTTGCTGTACGGTAAGAGAAACTTGCGTGCAGGTCGAGGGCTCGGCCTATATCCTTTCCGTTTTTCTTTGAGCGCAAAAGGTGCGGCATCAACTGTCAGTCAGGAATCAAACGCGAGAAATTAGGTGTGAAATATATTGTGAAACTACAATATGTATACCTACCTTGAAAGGATCTCTTCGTTTTTAACTCTTTTATCAATGACCAGCTGTAGGTCTCGAAAGATTTTTTATCAATACGGTCTCATCCCTGCAGCTTATTAATCTTTTCAAGTATGATCAGACAAACTGAGGGATTCCTTAGACATCGCCTCTGATGTTTAGTTGCAGAGTCGATTGGGTAGAATTTCGATTCTACATTTCTTGGCGTTTAATTATACCGACTTTTCGACACTAGCGCAATTTATGCTGCTATACCTATACGCTAGGCACGTACAATTCCAGTACGCTACTAGTGTGTGTAGAATTTGTGCATGTATACGACCGCCAGCGCCGCCTAACTTCTGTGCCAGGCAACTCTGGGGTGAAAATCGCATGCATGTATACGAAAACACAAGCTTGTTCATACGAGTGTGGTAGTACGAGCCTAGCGTATTCTGCATTATTCTACATTATTTCAATAACTCCTGCGACTTTGTAGGACAGAAATGAAAAATGATTGTTCATCTGATAGATATCTGTGTTTCAATAACGATCAGAGTCAAATTAAATCAGCATAATCGTCAATATTGCTATCATCGATATTTGACCGGATCTGAAACTGAGAGTCTTGGTCCTAAAAAATCCTGGCTTCCGATTGATAGTACTTGAAAATACGCAGAATTTCGTGATTAAAAAATTCTTTGGCAAGGCACAAAGTCTGCTGAAAAAAAAATGATTTTCTCCACGTATAAAATGAAATGTGTTTAAATATATTATCGGTTCAATTATACCTGGGACTAAATCGATCGCGCATTAAACGGCGAGAGTACCTATAGGTATGAGGTATCACCTTGAGGGGGATGACCGCCTCCAACCAAGTAAAGGCATCACGATTCTAAGTAATTACAATCACGAAGGTAAAAGACAGAAGCCTAGGAAGCGCCGGGCACCTGGGGAAGTCCTTTACTATATATATACATCCACCTGTATACCTACGATACGAAGCTGCAGCGAGGCGCGCGCTAACCCTAACGTAGAAGAGACCCGGTCGCCGCACCGTGCCACGCCGCCTTGGAGCTCCGGTGATTACGGCGACTGATTGGCCGCGCGCGAGATGAGACGGCGGCGACCATCCGGCGACCGCAGCTCGTGACGAACAACGAAGAGTATGAAACTTTTCTTATTTCGTCGTACCTACACCATGCCGCGCGGCATCGCCACCGCCACCGCCACCGCCACCGGAATAACCGTACGCCCAGCTAAAGAATCCAACGTCGTATATAATTTCGTAGCTCGTAGCACGGAGAGTGGTACAACCGCGCCGCATAGATGCGCCACGCCCACCATGCCGTATGTCTCCGCGGGTCCTGCGCCGTCCTTCGACCACCCTTCGGTCGACCTTGGTTTTAGTTTCGAGTTCCTTGCGGACTCTTATTCGCCATAAGGTCCGTTTTCGACGGCATTGCTTCACTCCTTTGCTTCTCTGTGATTCGAAAGATTATATCATCCTCGAAAATCAGACTTTGTTTCGCACAATACGTTGGTAGCAAATTTTTCAAAATTTATCATCAATTTATATTTTTGAAAAATTTCAAAAACAAGAATAAAATTATCTTGTATATGTAACGATCCCTATAATACGCTTTATGGCAATTATATAACTATTGCACTTGATTCATTACACGTCTCGGAATTAAGCTGCTTCTTTGATTGCCGCTGCTGCAGCTGTATGTATACAGTTCACAGCGCGAGAGCGGAGTGAATATCACAAGGTAGTAGTAGGCACGGTAGTATAATGGCCACAATCAGTTATACGTACGTATAAATCATACGATGAGTAAAATTGGCGAAAAATAAAGAAATTCTTATTTATTTTTTACTTATATACTATATTATATTCGTATACAGTTGTTAACTTTGAGTTTTGAGGTAGGTATAAATAACATTTCTTATTTTACATCGAAAATTTAACGTTACCTATATACTAATAGTATATATATATATAAGAAATATCTCTGACACGCGAGTCTCTCTTGAATTCTAAAATTAGTTTGAATAACGGGTGAATTGCGCCAGAGAAATTTCTCCCCATCTTTCTATTTCTATTTCTATTTCTATAACTCTTTCTCTATCTATCTGCAGGCTCGTAGTTCTTCGTACCTGTACCTACTTTCCGGTGCGTTTAGGAGGAGGTCGGGCGCAAGCCGCGAGGTTTATACGCTATATTGATCGTGTGGAAATCAATTCATTCTACTTTCGACCGCAAATAGAGATTCGAGTTCTACTCCTTCTTCTCATCCTCCTTCTCATTCTCCTAGACTAAATAACGTATACAATTCCGCGAAGATGATTGTAGTCTAGAAGAGTTTAATTTAAGAGGAGGCGGAGGCGGGCCCCGATGAGATACCAGAGCAGCACACACGACGAAGAAGAGAAGATTATCGTTGAGGGCGAGCAGGGCAGGGCACGACCTCGGGCGCAAGGCCTCTCGTGTTGTTACATACGTACGTTGTACTCACACACAAATATAACATAGTACATATATAGGTATACATGCACAACATACATACATACAAATATGTATATACATCTATATATTATATATATGTACATAAAACACGTATCTATACATTGAGCACAAAACAGGGCATTGCAGCACTCTCTAGACTATCTCACCCACACCGTACGGACCGTGGGTTCGCCTGTTGCCTCCTGCCGTCCAAGACCAGCGCACAAGTTCAGGCAAACACAATGGCCGTCACGGATTTCTTAATCGCTCCCGATCTATCTGTTCTGTAACAGGTATGGTACGGTACGGCATATAGTATATATATATATGGTATATGGTATGGTTATGGTATATATGGTACGTGCATGGTTGTGCGGGTTGTGCACGGGGCTTACTCGTCCAAGTGCCTTGTGCTACGGGGGTCAACGTCTCTCTCGGGGGGCCGTTTGTCCGCCCGTCCATCCGTGAGTGAGTTTGTTCGTTCCACGTATATATATATACCTACCTACCTACCTCGTTCGCTACGGGCTCTTACCGTCGCGACGGAGACTTCAACGCGGGACGCGCGCCGTCGCCGGTCCTGATTTTTACCTTTTTTTTTTCATTTATTTTCAACAAAAGGATCGATAAAATGATCCGTATTATTCCTATCTCGGATTATTGACTCAATTTCGACTCGAGAATTTCAAATGACGAGCAAACAAGGAGTCGGCGAACTCGTACACCACAATTGGCTCGGTTAAGTTACTTTTGCACTTGCGAAGCTCGTATGTACTATAGTGACATCGATACATCGATAAACAAAGTCTTCCGGTATGGCTTTAGGGTTTTCACCCACCAGTACCTAGATTGGCTAAATTGGATTTATATATTGGGAACCAAGAATTACGACAATGATCATATAAGCGCGGTTTGTTGTATTAACGCATGTGCAAAACGGTAACGGCAATGTAATTCGCGGAACTCCGAGTACAACGTTATACCATACCATAGATCGCGACGGATCTGAGCAGGGATCGTGTAAACACCTTTACGCTTTATTGGCACGAGCGATTCCGGTACTTTTAGGGGGGAGACGCCCTGAATCACTCCTCGAAGGAAGAGGAACGAGGGGGGCGAAGTGTGGCGCTCACGAACTCTCGTGTTTAACAAAGCTGTTCGACGTAGTAGGTACATGGGATATATAAAACGTTTCTTGCCCGAAAGTTAACACAACGTGTTTCTAAGTTTACCAAAAATTCATCAATTTCGTTGTAATTAGGGGTTGAATTATTTTTTTCAAAGATTTCTATACGATTTCACATCGAAAATACAAATAAATAAGAGAAAATAATAATAAAACTGTATGTAATAATGATGATAATGGTAAGAAGAATGTGATTTCAGAATTCAGCAGCATGCAGCTCTAGGCCCGCGTCCACGTGGATAAATACGGCTTCTGGATACCAAATAGACCATGAGATCGACACAATAGATGTGATGGAGCAGAGCTAATAGCCCGATGATCTGTAAGTGGGGTTTTCTTATCCAATCGTAGCAAAAGTCGTGCACGTTTTCGATACAATATCCATAAATATATATAGGTACGTGCGGATATTTAAAGCGATTAGAATCTGAATATATCTACCTATATAGGTAGTCGCGTAATTCCTTTAGTTGAATTATTGTATTCAGCGATGACACTTTTACGAAATGGTATATAATATCAGGTTTGTAATTACCGTTGGGTGGTTCGTGCAGGGGGACCGAATAGGATCTGAAATTAAGTAAAGATTAATTTCACGCCGTGAACAGAAGACAGATTGCTTTTTGGACGTAATACTAATAATATTGTCGTTTGGTAACCGCAAAATAGTCACGTCATACCCTCTATATACCTACCGTAGTCATATCTACTTCTTGTGTGAGGTCGACGCTCGACGATTTCACACTAAATATTATTCGCTGTATATACCTAGAATCCTTACAGCATCGCTGACGCCTATACATGTACCTACTTCGCCAGGAATAGATATCAATATCGAATCATAATCAATATCCGTTTCACTTGAAATTAGGATATAAAATACTAATGTAGGTACGTATAACTCTAACGTCGGATATAGATATCCCGAAATAGCCTTGGGCAGGTAATAGGTAATAGGTAAGGCTAGCGTTCACTCACACACGTACTAGATCCAAGACCCGACGAGGTAGGTATATGTATATACGTATAGAAAAGTAAATGAAGTCGTATATACAATTAGTAGTGACAAGGCGCTGTCATAACGCGTTTAACGCCGTCAGAAGCTGCCAGCTCTCTTTCGACCCGCGCAACTTTGGGTCGAACTCCTGGTGCAGGTTGATATTAAACGAATTACGTTCGAACGATATCATTTAATTGGATAATTAGATTTTTCTATCACCTTTACAGCTCCGATGTATAACTACCTACAACCTTATAGCTAGAAAATAACGGGTCCCATTTTATCTCACGGTTTAATAGACGCTCTCATATAGCTACTAAGTAATACACCAATCGCCCAATACCCATACATATACCTATGTACACGTAGGTATATGGACTTCTTTTCAGCTCTGATCAATTCCTGCCGTTGCTGCACTGTCCATGAAATCATTTACTGTAATGTTCGTATATACTGATCTTGCTCCATATTAACAATACAACGGCCAAGCGCGAGGCCGAAATAAAAATAACATAGGTACCTATACTTTTTCATACTTGGTAAATAGCAATTGCAATTCACTGTGGTTAGATCGTGCGGTGTTATAGAGCTCATACTCATCCACGTATCGGGTATATATCTAGCCAAGGATATCGCTGCAGCCATGAGTTTAAGTCCTAACATACCAATGCCCGATGGACCGAACGACATTGAGAATGAGATAGCACCTATATAGGTACTATATATCGCGAGTCGATTGTTCTTGACTTCTTTTACAGATTTTTCTATATGCTAGCGGGTCTCATCTCGACCGGGACTTAGACGCGTGAGGCCACCTGGTCTGTCTGCGGTATTAAGGTATAAGGTATTACCATGGGTTCCCACACATCGGTAAGACAAGAAATTTTTAACAGTTGTAGAGACCGCTTAGCCAATGCATAAGTGCGGTCGTCAAACCGGAAAGAAATCATTCATAGTTTCTTGCTGCGTTATATTCGCGTAATATTTTTTCTGCTCGAAGCGTTCGACCGGCCATATATATATCATCTTATATACATGCATGTACGCATATGTATATAATATATGGTGTATATGGATGCACGGAATTCCATGCCACGGAAGTTTCGTGTATGAAATTGAAAAAGCGAAAATTGATCTGCATGCCTATACGTTTACCATTTTTATACGCAGACGATTGGCTATGTGTAAAAGGTAACCTGGGGAACGAGATGCCTGCGCGATGCCCGCGGTGCGGACTGTGAGAAGGAGAGGGCAGAGGTCAGACGCGTCATGCGAGTTCTGGCCGTGGACACGTGGGGGCAATCTGGAGCAATCTGTATCCGCGGTGTTTCACGTTGTACCACGCGATCCGCTTCTTCTGCGGCGTGCCCATGATCCTGAAGGTGTAATCACTTGGGTTGGTTGGCTGGCTGCCCGAGTCGGTCTTGGATGGACCAATTGCAATTTTTATTCTCCAGGTCTACGATCACTCTCGAGTTCTTGTGTTGTTGCCCGTTTGGTTACGCGCGTGATTAATCTCGCAGGGCTTGACTCCCGACACTCGAGAGTCGTGGATCTCGTATATGACTTTCGAAAAACCGAAAGTCGAATGGATCCAAACTGATTTTTACATCTCGTACGAGCAGCGTGCATAGGTCGTTTAAATTTTAGTTGGGTCATAAGACCGTGAGATAAAACCACAAACATCGGAGGCTAGAATCCGCCTCGAATCTAAAGCATGTAATGAAACACACAGGAATCAGTTACGTGCATTGAAAAAGCTGTTCCGTATTTCACCCCTGATTTTACCCCAAGGATATCAGATAGACCCGCTATTAATCTTGAAATTACTCAAAGTCAAAATCGTCCAGTGGCGGAACTGTGGTCAATTCTCTTTCCTAGTATCCACATTATATTTTATCCATGGTCTTCGTGTCCGTTAATCACTTGTCAACGTCGTGACTGGTGAGAAAAATCCTAACGTTTGCGATATCAGTAAAATATTGACAAATGAAGGATCAGTTCTAACAAGAGCGAATCTCAACACGCGTTTACTAAGTGACCATAAATGTCTAATATGGATATAGGGCATTTTGCAATCGGTCATTTTCCAATTGAATTTCAAATTTTCGCTGTCCCAGCACTCTTCTCGAGTTTGAAACAGATCCACATGTTCTTCGTTACATTTCAAATTCAGAATTTGCCAAATTTATCTTTCACGAGCTCATTGGTGTTTTCTGATACAGCCTGTTGGTCCTTTTCTGTAGAATCTGATCTTTCTGGATGAGATCCATCTCTCTCATGGACCAAAACGTCAAATCGATTCTATAGATATACTGCAGCGGCACTAAATTCAATGACGCAATTAGATTGAATGCCAGTGACTACGTATATTCGAAAAATATTCGAAAAAAAAAAGTTCTTGATCCCATTGACGAAAATCGCGAACGATAATTCATGTGTATATAAAGGGCGCGAGAGAGATACGTATGTGATGACTTTTGCGGATAGAATCCTCTTGTGGGAACGATCGCATGGTCTTTCTCGAGCAAAGAAGTGAAAGGTCCATGTCCGCCACGACTCGAGTCTCAATACTCTCCTGTCTTCTCGAGCGCATTTGGAGTAGGCAGAATCGTACCTACGTATTGCCTTCACATAAGTGCGTTCAGTACGGATCGTATACGTGTGCATCCAGGGGCGTTACGGCCTCCACGCGGTAATCGCTCATAAACCGCGTAACCGTCCGCACACGCGTTCCAACCTCTCGTATATTCTTTCCTGACCCTCCGCATCATGCTTTTCGCTTTTCGCTCTTAGCTCTCAGCTCTTATTCGCAGCACCGTTTACGTCCAAACCTGTACTCGAACTGCACTAAATCTTCTTTCTCTATTGGCAGCCATGCAGTTCCACATACCAATCCCTTTTGGTCCTTGAAGAAATTCACGTAAGCATTGTCTTTGGCTTCCTTGCGAAAATTCTGCATCAAATCGCGGAACTTACATAAGAATTGTGTCTGAGGGCGGTAAGTATAGGTACGACGTTACCCATATTCTAAAATAAATTTGAATCGCTATAATAAGACGTCTGCGAAGTGCGAGGGGTTGCAGTTGTTGATCGTTTTCTCTGATCTTTTTTATTCATCTCTTGAATGTCTGCGCGACTAAGGTGATAATACTTAGGTACAAGTTATATATTGTATCGAATAAATTGAACAAATTAATGTTTTATATTTTCGTTTAAAAATTGGCCTGCAATTCTCTTCACGGACGTAACTGGGCTCGTTTTCTTTGGTTCCTCATCTCCGTTGCGTATCTCTCCCTCTTATTCCTTCGTTTATACATATATAAATATATACATACTCTCTTTCTCCTGAGCCCAGTCACAACGCCTTCCATTCGGCTGCCTATTTTAAATTTAATGTAACGAAAGCTCGCGAACCGAAGACAACGCCCTTACTTATATACGTCGAGTCAAGTCCTCGGAGTGCGAGGGGTATGGGATGAGGCGATGGGAAGAAGAGGAGAAGCTGACGAGGGGGTGCGAGCGGAGTAAGGGGCTCTGGCTAGGTATGTATGAGCAGAAGAAAGCGCGGGTCGATTAAAAGTAGCGAGGGTGTTTCTCCTCTCGTTACCGGAGCAAGCGAGATGCTGCGGCAAGGGGTGCGAAGAGGTGACGAGCGGAAGACAGAGGAAGAGAAACAGAAAGAGAGAGAAAGAGTAGGAGAGATACGCGGAGGTAGGGGTTGGGCTCCAGGGGTTGAAATGCCGCCACCGGGGACTCAAGAATCTCAACCCTTATTTCGATTTAAGTAAGGAAAGGGTTGCGAGACACAAAACTCTCCTTGCTTAGGTACCAAACCTTGGATATTTTCCACCATTGTGTGATACGATAAATATTTTCGGCGGGCGCAGGTACTACATACCTGCTTGAAACTGTAAATACGATTCCTTTGAAATTTTAAACCGTTAAAATTGAGTTCTTCACCTCAACGATGACAGAACTTTATCAGTGGAGAAATTTTCTTATCTCGAAACGCAGATATAGGATATATATAGGCATCATTTTTTCTAATCATTGATAAAGCGAGAAAAATGAAAAGTTTTAAACTCTTCCCCACCTGCAGTGTAAACTTATATTTTGATACTGTGTATAACTTTTGAAATTGTTTCTAGTTGAAATTAAGTCAAGCCTCTAATCGCAGGATCAAACGAGCGATTAGTTCATAAAAGGGAATTACTCGTATTAAATCATAGTGCCTTATTATATTATCATCGCTTTACCAAGGGGTTAATGGAAATCGATTATTTTTATTCTACGTAAAGATAATAATTAAGTAAATGTTTAATTTTCGTAAAACGTGGGGGTAGGTATATAACGAATCGATACCTTTTCAAATTGTTGCAATCTATCGGATGTAGGTATATAAGATAGTAAATCGATCGACCACAGGATCGACGAAGCGATTGTCTTCTACGAATTACTTTACACTCTGATTCGCACGGTGGACAATTCTGTCCGACCAACCGATTCGCAGTATCCAGAATTACAATTCGATTTCAGATTTCTCACGTATTCGGTATGGGTACTATCTCCGTATAATAATATTTTATACCTCATAGTTCTATTGCGGGAGCGATATAATTCGTTACCAAGATAAACCGTTCACGATATATAGGCAGGTATTCTCCTCTTCACTTCAACTCCGAAAAGAATTGGTCGACTCAGCTGGCCCAGCTCGAATCTTAATTTAACGCATCAGAGATTACCCCCCGTGATCGCAGACAACCCCGAACTGATCGCTTGCTGATCATCTGCCGATCTCGCGCACCTGACTGGATCGTAGACTGCTGGTGGCCAGCGGACTACCAACGGATAGAAAGAACCACCTGCCCAAGATTTTCGATCGGCGTGAAATCGGTAGTGTCGGATCTCCGGTAGCGGCCAACCCCCATTAACATTTGTTTCTTTTCATTTTTTCTAATTTTTTCACATTATAAGTCGCATCTTATTTTTTCTCGCTGCTCCCGCCACACATGGTCCAATTATTCGAATTCGTATTGTCAATTTTTTTGGTTTTATTTCGTATAAAAATTCGATAATCCTTAATTCGGAATAAAATTTTGGAGTAAACATTAGAAGAGATTTTTATTCGGAATAAAAATCAGGTTAAAGCTCGGCTGCTCACCGCGTCTGTATAGTAGGTGAAATTGTTGTCGCGTGTTCGACCAGGAGCGGGAGTCTCCTGAGACCCCGAGTTTATAGCCGCGGTGGGTAAAGAGAAACATCAATAAGTCGAAAATGAAGAATACGATAAATTTGAGAGTGGCAGATAATCCTTGACGCGAAATCCTGGCTTGAATACACCCTTGGCTGAAGGGCGTAAGCGTCGTAAAGTATCAGCCAATTTTCAATCTGGTCCATGTACATACATATCAGGTATATACCGTCGGAAAATATATCTGTCTTCAGGGTGGGGATTCTCGAGATTTCTCTTTTCCTATCGCGCCCTAATAATTCGATTTGTAGAAACTCTGTCACCGTTTGAGTAACGAGAACAAAACTGTCCTTGTGCACGACGCGTTGCGATAAAACTTTTTTGCAATTAGTCATGTACCAGCCAACAAACTAGAAAAAAAAAAATAGATAAATATAAAAAAACAGCAACAACGATCGACAAACAAGAACAATAAAATAAAATGAACATTAACAAAGTTTAACAAACGTTTATCCTATGGCGAACAATTATAAACAAGGAGATGAATTCTCTCTTTCTCTTTTTTATATCTGAATATAAAGCCGAAGTTATTACGAAAGCGTGGGGCTATCCATCGAGCCCCGGTTTGCCAGAGGCACCTATGAAGCATGACTCAGGTCGTACGAAGGCCCGGTCATCATTTGTAGTTCGTATTAAACGAATTATAGCGATAAAGATGGTAACAAAGCGGTCTATATTTATATCTGGCTAATAAGTTGGCGTGGGGGTCCGACCGACGGCAGGATCTCAACAAGCATGTATACCTCCGATATTTCCTCCGCTCTGGTCCACGTCCGTACGGTTTCTCGGGCGGGGCTGGACCTGATTCGATTTGTCGTACAATCGTGTTGAGTTACACCGCTCCGCGCTGCCCTACACGATTCTATACACGAGTGCACATGGCTCTCCCCCTCGTCTTCTCGTTCTCTCTTACTCTCTACAAGGCACACCTCAACTTCTTACGTACATGTATGCACAATGTATGTGTATATAATATATTTAATATACCTATATACGTGTACATGCGTTTGTACCTGTTCGATGCGTGTATACACATACATATAGCGGCAGATGCCTCGAGGATATATAGAGGCTGCCCGTGATAGTAGGTATAAATAATACATGTGTAACGCGTTCTACCTCTAGACACGCACACATAGATCCACACATGTGTAGCAAGTATAGGTACCTATATACTCCACAATCTATATATGAGTGATATTGGATCAGGCGAGGAAGAACACAGGAACCGCGCGAGCGATGACCAGCTAAAACCCCGCTAACAATGATTGTCCGTTTATGGGTTCGATCTCTTTCAAAATGTCTCTCTGCCCCCCTGCAGGCGTCGTCACCGAGCAGACCACCGCCGCAACCACCACAGTCGCGGTCACTGACGCGATGAGCCATCGGACACACCCGGCTGACCGATTAGAGGAGTCTAAAGGTCGTTACACAATTGCGTCGAGCTAAAGCGCGAGAGCGAGAAAGCGGATCTTTCTATTGGCTGAGATCGGTTGCCGATTACTTTTTTCGCCAGATTTCCAAGAGCGGTACAAAACATGTATACAGGGTTGGTATACCTGTATATATATCACTGGAATGATCTAATGGTGAACCGGATTTCCACCTGACGCTTATGTCGGTGTTCTTATCTCTTTGGTATTGGTGTTGGAATAGGTATACATACCCATTATAGAGCTAGTTTAGACGCGGGGTATAACACGGTAGTGTTTAAACGTTTAGTTTGTTTCTGCTTCTCTCGCTCTTCAACCAATTAAGAAACAAATGAAATTCTCAAGTGGAGCGTAGGCGAACTTATCGGGATTTGGCACCTTCCCCTTCGAGAGATCCGCGCGCCACCCGAACTCCGCTAAACTGGATCAAGTTTAGTCGCAGAGTCGGCGGAACGCGTCGCATTATCATCGTTTAGTAAATACGATTCGACGCCTGACCAACCAGGCGGTGTTTGTGATATTAAGAGATTAACGATTTTGCATCCGATCGCTGAGTCCTGCAGCACCGGCGATTTTCTCATTTGTGAAAATTTTTAATCTCTGAATGAACGCGGCGGTTTTTAACGAGACAGTATCTCCGGGGTCTGCGTCGGCGTTGGTACTGCAAAGGAAAATTAAGAATTAAAGAATGTCCGCGGGCGGATCGCCCCTAATTACGTAATAACAATTTAATTCTACGACTTCACGTTCTCTCCCCGATTCCTCCGAGGCTCGAATAGGCCCAAGGCTTGATCCGACGCTTGTGCGCACGTCTCTCTGAATAGTGGATTCATTTTTCTATGAGGTTCTTGCGGCGAATAACACCGTGTAAAAATCTAGCGAAATCGTATCCTCCGGATGAGCGCGAGAGCGGCTAAACGTTTGTCCGAAGCAAAGCGAACGATTACGACAGTGCAGAACCGAGGGAAATGATTCTAGCGGAAACGGCTGCATGCCTCCTCCGCATAAACCATGACTAGATCACCTTAGTCTCCCACCACCCACTTGCTCAAGGTTCCCCAAGTCCTGCAGCTCGTGGACCACAGCCTCCTATTGTTCCTCGGACCAAAGCGACGCGAGACTCATCTTTCTTTATACGTACTTGTTATACTTATACTCGTTTCGATGTTATAATTATATACATATTTGTTTTTTTCTTTCATAAATTAGAATTTATATCACAGTCTTACAATCGAATGAATTGAGTAGAAATGAATGAATATATATGATGTACTGATAGTTTCTTGCTTAGGGTTGGGTTGAATATACCTCAGATATACCCCGTCGTTGTTACAGGGCTTATAAAGGAAAATTTCTCGGTACGTTTAATTTCCGATAAAGGTATAATTCCACTGATATAGCTATATATGTCAAAACGTGCCTATATACATGCCTCTGATAACTCTTAGCAAGAAGCATCTCCGGCCTCATTCATGGATTCGACTGGGGCGTTTTTACTCCACGTTCTCACCGTCTCACAGTGAGAAGGAATGCCGAGAGTCTACCAACCGCTTCGGGGTCACGGGGTGGTAGACAATGTATTTGCCACAATTCCCTAAGCCAGTGTTATACATAAAATACACCATACAAGTGTGAACGATACTAAATGTGAAAGAAAGAAGAAAAAAAAACTCTGGATAAGGTCGTACATACATCGTACACATACATGGATTCTTATTTCTTACCACCGGACCGACGCCGATTCAGGCCCCTTGATCCATATTACCAATAGTCATCCCCCTCTCTCTCTCGCCATCTCTTTCTCGCATACAATTCCATCTGTTACTATAGATACACGTGTGCAAGCGGAGGGAATGGCTATAATACCTACTTTGTACGGTATACATTCTAATAATTACCGTTGCGGTTATAATTGTGATATTGTACACAGGGCAGCGTCGTAAGTCCATTCGCGAGTTGATAGAGAGAGAGAGAGAGAGAGAGAGAGATTACTTTCCGTTTCTCTATATAGGTTTTGCTAAACTTGTACAGGTCCATATAGTTTCGTCGGTGATTCGACTTGTTCTGGCTTAGTTAATTGATTAGAGAAACAAAGTTTAAAGAGCGGCTTATACAGCCGTGCCAAAATCTAAGACAAACAGATTTACACAACTTTTTGAAACTTTTTTGCCTTCAACTATTATTGCCGCGATCGTATCATCTGGAGCGGGGCATCGTGAATCGTGTGCATGGCACTGAGTCCCGATACCGATTCTCGATTCTCGTAATACACTCGGGCATGGCTGCCTCCTCGGACACGGATCAGTCCCGCATCTCGGTTCGAACGAAATGGGACCGACCGCGCGAATCGAGTTAATGTGGGGTCGTGCGCGCCGAGTGTGGGAAGCTGGACTGACGGCCGTCGTAGGGGCCCGCCGAGACGGTCTGACTAAAAACTCGAAAAAACCTACCGATACTTTTCCAATAGCCGTAAATCCACACCTATACCCATCTGACCATCTTCTTATGCGAAGACGCATTTCAAATAAAAAAAAGGGACAAACTCCATTCTATGGATTTTTATCACGAACTGGTTTTCCATGAAATATAAATAACACTTTGCATCTAATTAGTAGTGTTATATGTTTCCATTAACAATTTGACGAGATAACAAAATTTCATACTATGTACATATTCATTGAATTTAACATATTACGATATATGATTATGACTTGGGGAAATTTAAATTCCGGTTAGTTATCGTATGCGAGACATACCCGTCGATTTGTTCTGCATGATCACAAATGATTTACTAATTAACTGGTCGAGGGCACCGCTATGAGTATATGGTTGCATCACGACGTAACCGTTCCTCACATACAACTACCTAATTATTTTCCGTGAATTGGTAGGACCAAGAGAATAACGTGAGCGTGACTTCCGGAAATTGAGATAAGAATTGTGGCGAAAAGTTTAACTCTAAAATTAATTGGTACTAATCACCTTTGACGATGAAGGGGTATCAACACACCCAACGATTTCAAAGGCGTTCTCAAGAGTTGATACAACCTTCTGTCTGTCACCTCGGACGAATTAGCCTCCGAAGATAGTAGGAGTCATTGACTCCATTTCCGGTCGTCGTCTCCGTCGCACCCTTGCCAATCGAGAACGCTCGCTTTCTTCGTCTGTTCACGCTCATAAGACAAAAGCTCTAACTTTCTGCATGAGAGAAAAACAGAAGCAGAAGAGTCGTAATGAAAAGAAAAAAAGGGGAAAAAAAATGAGTGCAATCCCGCGAAGGGTAAAAGAACCAAAAGTGAAGAAAATTTTTCTGATAAATCAAGAGAAATATACAACAAGTCTATGCAAGAATCGGACACTTTGTTCGGATTGAAAATGGGTCAGGAAACATATACCCACGTATTTCTAATTAACGGATAGGCCCATCATGTGGAAATCTTTCACGTATATGTCTGCACCAGGAGATGTAACGGTTTGATTAAGTTCGAACGAAGACATTGGCACTGCGTGCTATATAGGTGTACCGGAAACGTTGATGGGATGCAGTTCGAGTCAGTTAAGAGGCAAGCAGCAGTTACACCTTGCAATAATTGAAACTTTTAAATGTAGCAGAGCCGCATGAAGGAGGTTTTTCTCGGTTATAATTTTTTGTCGTTGTTCTCCTCGATTTCAGCTCGTGATTACGTCGCTCGCGAAAAGCTCCGCTCGCGGTTTGCCACTCGTCAGCGGAGTGAGGGAAAGAAAATTCGATAAAATTCTAGCATGGCAAAGCAGGGCAAAAAATCACGGAAATAGATGCTTAACGGTTCTTGATCATTTCTCGAAGACAGTTAAGCCTGACCGTTCGGCCGTGCGAATTACTTAATTACAACGTTTAACGTTAGAATGACTGAACCGCATCAAGGAACAAACAAAGCCGCGCATATACGATCTCCGGAAAATTTCAACGCTAGGTGTCTGGCACCTCATTTCCTTCGTATGCGGACGCTGACAATACAGAGTCTCGTACTCAGCTACACGTTGAATATAATACCTTGGAAATAAGGAGCTCCGCATAGCCGAACAAACTGAGGTGTAAAACTGCATGTAGGTACTACGTGAAGACAAAGCGATACACCTCGTGGTTTTGCTATCTTATGTCGTTAATCTGTCCTGGGATTAGGTAGTATTATTTTCTGTGTACAATTATAACTGGTAGGAGACTCTTCTTCTTTCGGTATGCAATACAGCGAATATACGTATAAGGCATATAGGTACTCTTTTTCTTTTGCCTATATGCCTTCGCCTTCGCCCCCGACTCTCACGCCTATTCGACCTTTCGCATTTTACACCTGTGCGAAACTAGGAAACTGAGATTTCCTCCTGGTTGAAGTTAACTGTAAGTGTCGATAAAGGCGTGGTGTTAGTCTTGTAATCTTAAGATCGTTATACCTCCCTGAAACTGAACTTAAAAACACAAGATAATACTCACGCACTTTACTTACGTCAAGCCTCGTCGCGTTTTTAACTTTTCTACAATATCTAAGCGAATTGCTGTATCTAACGGCGATTTCATGCTTTCAAATTTGGACTACTAATTCCTAATCATCATTCAGTTGTTATTACAACTGTTAAACCATTACGACGAATTCACAGTTCTTGCATTTCTGTGCCATCATCTGGAGCCGATCATTTCTATGCTTATTAGAATTTTACCTTAACGTTAATTGTTATGCCTGTCGTACTGCAGTGAGTCAGGTAAAAACTAGGCCATCAGGATTAACTAGCTTACGCATACATATAATTCGTCAGTACGTGCAGGTCGCTCGTCAAACGCAAAGTTCTTCGCGTAATTCTGGTATACATATCCCTATACTGCAGTTTTATAGTTCAGAGAAGACATATCTGTGAGACTCTGAGATAAAAAAAAAAAAAAAAATGGGTTACTCAAGGTACAAAGGGAGAAGGAAAGAGAAACACCGAGATACATATACGTTTTCACGGTGGATAGCTGAGACATGAATATAACTTCTATATGTAACAGAGTAATTGGTTCGAGAAATCATGCAGACGTATATGCGTATGTACCTACGTGTGTATAGTTCGGATATTTATGCCTTGATCGTAAACAGTTTTCTTTGATTGTCGAATACTGGTCTCTTTCTCCGAATCGTCGTGCGAAACTACTTCTTCAATTATACAGAACTCCTGTCGCAACTGTCTGGTTAGTCGAATCACTTTTTATACCGTTTCTGGCAGGTAGATAAATTTAGCGGAACTCTGACCACGGGGTAGGTAGGTGTATACCTACCTACGTGTGTCGTGAGCAGAGAACAACGTTTTAAACTCGTAATTTCTCTCGCGTTTTGTTCATTCTTAAAAAGTTTACTCCCTCTACTTTTTTTTGCCTTGTCATTTTTGTTCTTTTTTTTGTTTTTTTTTTTTTTTTCACCAAAGAAACGGATAAATTGTAAGAGAACACGCGGCACGGGGTACAGCCCACTGGTTTTATGGGCCTGTAATGGGCCTCTCGGCCTTTACCCAGCGAGAACGCAGAGTTCCTTGCAGAAATACAAAGCGAAGACCCAGATATACACGTTTGTTCGGTGTCTCTAATGATTTGGATAAAATTCTATTCCAGATTTTGCTTCATGCAGCGTACTTTGAATTTTAATTAATTACGAGAAACTTGTTAGTCTATGTTCAATTTTTGTCTTTTTTGTTTTATTTAATATCAAAATAATAGCCGCGATTTCCACCCGTCTTATTATCCTAAGAAATTCTCGCGAACGACATTAACGAGCCGGATGAAATCTAGAACGGGGATTGTTTCAAGGGCGCAGTAAACTAATGATCATTCAAGTTTACGTATGTTACGTGCTAGACTTTTCAGATAACTATAAGTAACAAGTACCGACAATTACGCAAGCTAATTAGTCTGAACGATCGCGTAGCTATAACTGAAACATCAAATGTGCAATGCGGAATATCATTCGAACTGCGAATCGTTTGATCCGTAAATCCATTCCCGCAATTAGCGAGTATTAGTGACACCGTAAGCTTCTGTGGAAAAAAAAAAAAAAAAAAATCGCACAAAAAATTTGGGAATACGAAGCGCAAAGAACCTGCACGTATTTTAAACACCAGTTTAAATTAATCTTGAAGTACATTGACCAGTCTTGACCATGCCTGGAATAATAGGCTAATGGAACAAACCTTCCGATTGGCTAAGCGGTGAGCGAGAACGAGTTACGTGACAAGGTGACAAGAAACTTAGAAAAACGTAAGACAAGAATTAACACAGAAAACTAAGTATGAAATAAAAGGCCGCACACATACGAGTCGCACACATTATAGCTTCGCGGTGGCGATTGTGCAATAAATTATTCTCCATTCTTAGACATTTTTGTATACATGCATGTATGTAGGATATATGTATGTGTTTCATATACGTAGATATATGAAGTGCCGTTTTAGACACAATTTTCTATACCGTAATGTCCGTTGGGCGAGTAAATTTATATAAATAAATAAATAAATAAATGAATAAATAAATTGTAAAACGAGTAGGTATATGCTATATGGTATATACCGGCAGTCACAGCTTCGTAAGAAGGTGACTCGCCCGTGAATCTTATTTCTTCCCCCGCAGTACGTGCTCTCTCATGTATGACACACTGGTACAATCAAATACGAACTACACACGGATATGTATAAGAGAGCGGGAGTAGGATATCGAGAAACTATCTTTGTGCATCGTTGCTGTCTCGCTTCTGAGCTTATCTTGCCCTCTTGGCCACGTACATAATTCTTTCTATATACACATAGAATATATATATATATTTACGAATATATATAGATGTCTATGTATCATACTCATACCGATCTACCTATGAGCAGACTGGCCCACCGTGCGTGATATAGAAGGTATATATCGAGAAGAAGGGTTCTGGATTGTCCGGACTGTTTCTTCGATTCTTTCATTATTCGTTTCTTCTCTTAGCCTGGAGAGGAGTAGTCTCGCTCTAGCAATGCACTGTGGTCCCTTGGCTACCTGCAACTATCGGTTAGGTATGTAATATCCACGTACTGAGTTAAGACGCGCTTGTGACTCGACAAATTCCGTCTGTTCTTTGTACATAAAGGCGACGTTTGTGCCTGAACGCAGAACGGTCATTGTTCATTTTTTACTCTTTCATGTCCGATCGAGCAATGCCCATTATAGATATAGTATAAGGAATCAATTCGTGATCGGGGAATTGGTTTAAATTTGAGAATTAAATTTCAACCACCGATCTAGGATAACTCAAAGAGTTTTAGCTTGGTTTTAGGTAAACTTCTATAAATCTAATATATAATTCAATTTCTCGCTTCGTGTGGTTTAACCGCCCGCGGTGAAAGTAAGACGAACCTGTGAATTCGTACCAAATCTCTCTGAGCTGAAATCTTTACTAAGAAAGTTAAACAGCGTAGAAATAACGTTTTTCATTTGATCAATAATTTTCTTATATATACTATATTTACGTGTCTATCCAGCTGTCTACTATATATCTATACTAGACGTGCGAAATAAGTACACAAGTCTCCATGTTACGTAAATATATGAATATTTGAGTATTTAGGGGTAGGTAGTACTGGTTGTCATCGAGATTTTGATCCCGGTATACTTGACATCCATATGATGCAAATAGACTGAAGTAGTTGGATGACGAACATTTGTTAGGGATTGATGTCGTAATTCATCAATATCGTAACCATTAACACAGTCAATTGTGAGTACATCATAATATCGACAAATTGTGATATACACAATGTCGAGCAATCGAACGACCCTAATCCAGATTTCAATTTCCGACAGCGTTAGAGAACAGCGCGGTTATTCGGGCCTTCGTCCCGGTCTTTCATCCACCTTTTGTCCAGCTTTCAACTCAGTTCTGGTTGCTACACTTTCTGTTCACAGTAAGCCATCAGAATGTACATTTAATATGTATATACAATATGTGTAGACGCGATATTGAACTCGATCGCTATAGTTGTCCTCATTATTGTTATAATTATTATATCGATAAGTCTATGGACAATCAGTACGAAAAGGTGCGCTTGCCGTTACTGGTAATTTGTTACCACGAACTGTCAGCCAGTGGGTTATTATCTTTCGATCAAAGTGCGGAGTCGGATTGACATGGAGATTGACATAAAATGAGACGATTCTATACTGGACCCAGACGTCTGTCAGAAACAACATAAATTGGTTATCTGAGCGGATCAATTGTTCGAGGAATACAATAAGCTGGTAAAAATTTGTGAAATTTTATCCATATTTTTGTCAACATATCTCGTGCTGTTTAGAAGAAACCAGTAAGTGCAGCTCATGAACTCCTGCCAAGATGCAGAATTCTATATTGCCTCATATATATACGACAACGGTGATATGATGGTCAGTTTAAATCGAAACGCGATCCCTGTGGTCTGTTCGATCTCATGATTTTGCTCAGCGCCTTTAAAAGCGGTTCGTCTTGACCGCGCGCACGATTCTATCCCATTAATTTGTCTCTGGCGCGTATTTTGCCCGATACAATTAGCACGCTTGTCCAACGCCCGAGACAACTTCATCACAATAAATCTGAGCAAAAATAGTAGGTATAATATTATACTTGAAGAATTTTCATCCCAGGAGATTTCTGCACGGATTAGGTACGTGAAATAATCCGGGATGAAATTGATCGGCTGTTATATGCGTTTTTCAATCAGCCTGCACTCATAAGATCATTAAATTTCTTCCATTTGATTTTCTCCTTCGTCTAGTTATTATACCCTCTATATGAAACTAAAGAAAATCGCAAACATGCCAGAGACCCGTAGGTCACGTGGTACCAAACCCCTTGCCTCCCTCGGACAGACCCAACAACGGGGCCCGAAGAACCGGGCTTAGTCATGCTGGTCGTTCCCAGGCACGAAGAAGCGCGCTTCCTCGAGATAAACCAAAGTGCACGAGTGAGACGGCCGTTTAAAGAAGAACACTCTTGCTGGTATGGAAGAGGGGGACTCAGGGGTCGGCAGGGAGGAGTGGTGTGCCGGAAGCGAGCAGGTGAGCGGTAGTTCCACTCCATCGAGCGCTGTTCCGCGTCATGGGCCTCAAGATCAGTCCTTATCCAGGCCGCAGTCGTATAGTGTTCGACTAGGTATACGAAGTCGCCGAGAACGTGGAGTTAACTGTACGTCCGGTTCTGAGGAGGGAAACGGTTCCGGCAGAGGAAGCCGAAATCGAGATTAACTCGTTCCATCAACCGTCGACCAATTGTCAGAACCACATTTTACCTCTGTACCTTAGCCGCTCGCCATCAAGGACATGTACTTTTCGGCAAATCCGAGACTTTTGTCGAGGAGGTCCATCACTCTGGTCAAGTCAGAGCGAGGGCCTCTCGGATATACATTTATACTGATCGGTTGAATCTCGACACGCGAGAAACTACGGTTGAAGATTGAGAGCGATTTCAAGATCGGATTAGAGCCGAACGTGGGGATCAAACCTTTGGTGGTTCAGATTTAGAGATTATCTCAGATTCAAAGATTAGCTGGGTACATCACCTCGCGTCAGCCTTGTTCACGTTCGCGTTACTCGTCGTATTATCTACCAGCTAGTTGATCAGATATATGCGAATATTTGTATCTATATACCCAGACAGCTGGCAAATGTATGCGAAGTAAATGAACTAATTTAAGAGTGATTCCAACGAATTTTTCAATACCGAACATGAATTTGTTCCCAAAACATGTATGTGGGTAAATTTCATACATGCAGATAGAGTTCAAGGTAAAAGAATGAGGAAGTACTATGGCAGCAGTATGGGAATAGAACGGAATATGAGCATTATGCTTGACCAGCGATACTTGTAACTTTGGTGCACCTCGAAGAGAATAGTATATTATTTATCCATATATCGAACTCGTATCTGGGTTGGAAACTCGAAGATTTAAATATTGTAGAATAAATATACGGCGATGTGACATTTTCGAAACGGACTTCAGGCATTCGGCATCGAAAATGATATACGGACTTACGGATAACAACATCTGTAGGAATTAATTTGCCTTATTCATGTAGTAAGACGGCTGTTGTTAACCTGGAGTGTAATTAGCGTCACAGTTAATTTCCGAACGATCTCTCGTCCTTTGCCCTCATCGACTCGCATCGAGTTCTCGACACGAAATGAAGTCGTGGCATCTATCCTCAAGTATAGGTATATTCCCGGGTGTATTGCAAACGGACAATTTGCATGAAATTGAATAGTGCGGTGCAGAGTCAACAAACCGCGGAGGGCCCCGTAGGGCCCGTATCTCAGGCCCCGGCGTTGACTCGTTGCACAACATCGACTGACCCCACATCGGAACGATTTGCTCTGACCCGATCCTTTCTACCACGAAACTACGAAAGATGATTGATGTGGGAGCGGCCTCCCGCGATCCGTATACGCGATCTTTTGACGTCAGTAGAATGGGGGAATCTTATACCGTCCGTTCGTTGGCCCGCGCTGGTCCGTTGGCTACCGTAGAGCTCCGCGAAGACCGATTTGCTACGGATTAGAGCCGTTTATGCGTGTGCCTTGCGAGACGGCGAAACCCGGCTACTGCCTAGCGTTGGTTTATGGATGAACGGTTATGTGGAATGAATAAATCAGGAGTTACCACCATGCTGGTGTTATATGCCTGCAATATACCTAGCAACTCCTTACGTACGCACGTAGTCTTACTTATACCGATACAGGTGAGTACCAGGTAGCGTTTACTCGGTTGCTTCGGTTACCTCGCAAACCGTAGGCAGGTATTTATTATACATGAATATAGACAAGGTATAGCTATAGACCTATATCTATACCTATGGATATAAGTATACACACATACACGAGTGATAACCTTATGAATGCTCCTTCCCCGTGCATTCTTAGTAAAGCTGTATCACCTCTCTTTGCACATGCCTACCGAGTAGATACGCTGCACGTATAGAGGTGCCTATTGTGTTTTTTCCATCAAAAGCCCCATATATATCCTCGCTTGGTCCCCGTAGGATTTCTCAACTTTCGAGTGCTCTATACGTATAGGACTGATGGTTTGAGGACGCGGTTGAAACACCTCGGCACATTTAAAGGCCTGAGCAATTCCGCAGAAGCGAACGAGCGAGAGTAGAGCGGGAATGATGGTGGTGGTGGTGGGTATTTAAAAACAAATTTCGTCGTTGGCGTATCGTGGCGGAGATAAGGAAGAAATCAAGACAACGTCTCGAGCCCGGGAATGAAGCTGTGTTTTAAATGTTACCTCCCGAAACCCACAGCCTCCCTTGAGGAGGACTCGTTCTGAGGGAATGGGAATGGGAATGGGAATGGGAATAGGAATGGGGATGGGTTGGTTGGGTAGTACTGGTAGCTGCGACAGGCGACCCCGAGAATATTTACTAATTCTCGTTGCGTAGTAAGATAACGTCGGCTCCGAGGGACCAACCAACCTGCACCCCCCACCCCCACAAAAAGAGTATTTAAAGTGACGTCACGGAGATGGTGGCGGTACTCAGGGGGGCCCGGAGGGTGGTAGGGGATGCTTTAAGACGCTCAATATAAATACTAGAGGGGTTGAGAAAAAGGGTTGCTTCCCTCGACGATGGTAGTGGTAGTGGTGGTGGTGGTGGTGGAGACGATGGAGCAGCGGGACCGGCGAAACTGGAGCCCGCGGGGGGTGGCCAGGGACGAGGGTGAGGAGGGATGCTGGAAAACTCACCCCTTTTCTTACTTACCCTCGCTCGCTGTTTAATTGCATCTTACTTTCGAATTTTCCGCGTGGAAGTATCGATCGAGACACGCGAGAGAGTAAGCGAGAGACAGCAGGAGAGAGAAAGAGCGCGAGAAAGAGAAAGAAAGAGAGAG
The DNA here is from genome assembly GCA_963992785.1 of Tenthredo livida. Taxonomy (NCBI): domain Eukaryota; kingdom Metazoa; phylum Arthropoda; class Insecta; order Hymenoptera; family Tenthredinidae; genus Tenthredo; species Tenthredo livida. The sequence goes on from OZ023066.1 coordinate 7,772,136, forward strand.
CTTCGTTTGCGTCTTATCTCCGGCAACCTCCTACCTCTACCCTTGGCCCTCCTCCCCCTTCCCTTACCACCCTCGGCAACCCCTGGCCGCCCTTATACAGACTATTTAAAACTACGCACGGCGAAGCGAAAGAGAGAGAGAGAGAGAGAGAGAAAAAGAGAGAGACAGCCTGGCTCAGGGACGACTTACAAATTTCTTAAAACAGCAAACTGTCGTTACCACGACCTGGCGTTCGAAGAAACCCACATTTTCTACCTTCGAGCCGTAATTAATCACCGGCTCTTCCTCTAACGCCAGCTTCAAAAAGACTCTAGTAGAGAGTCCTTAAGCCTTGGTCATGCCTCTCTCGTGAATATCCTTGCGAATGACAGGATTGTAATTATTGAGTGATCACTTACAACCGACTTTTGTTCTTCGAGATCATCCGATCAGAGGAAATCTGTTACACTTTTCAGGAGCTAAGATTTGACTTTTATTACCGGATATGATAGTGTCAAGTGAAACGACAACTACTTCCGTAAATGATTTTTTTTATTTTTTCTCTCTCAAGTGGTAGGTCCTTCCGCTTGATTAGCAGCCCCTAATTAACTCACTTAACGAATAGATATCTGGCGGTCAAACGAATCCTGCAGTTCAAGGAAGAACAGCATGATAGTATAAAAGTATCAAAATAGTCTAACGGAGCCCTGAATTGAATCGCCCCCTTGCATTTTTAATCAATCCGTCACTGGTGGGTTGCCGGGGGTGGGTTCTTCGTTCGTTTCCCCGACGCGCCCGCAACCCCCGGAGCAACCCTCTTCGCCCCGAACCTCATCGTCCCCATCCACTGCGCGTATTTAAAACCCTGGGGCTGATGAACGCTCCTCGTGCCAAGCAGCTCGTTCCCCTCTACTCCTGGCCAAGACTCTCAACCCCCCTTGCCCCAGCCTCACACCCCCGTTGCCCGACGAAAGTCTCCCCCCCCTCCTGCCCCCCACAGACACACCCTTAGATCATCCAAGCTCGGATCTTCGCGTTACTGTACTATATCATATACCTAGTGTGGGTAAGGGCGCGCGTGTTGCGTGTATATAGATCCAACCCATGGAGCCCACCCCTTACGCGACACACGTATTCTTCGGGGGCGTATAAGAACCCGTTTCTACCTCGGGACATATGTCAGGATTAGCTGCCGCTCGGAGCCGGCAAAAGCCTACTCGGATCATCAATATGCTGTCAGCGAGACGTTGCATGTCGCGACTTTCCGAGTTGAACCGAGGAGGAGGACCCCTCGGTCTTGGCTTAAAAGAGCGACAAGGGAGAAATGAGCGAAAATTTCTAATTAGCAAAATTGCTCAGTTTCCGTTTGAAGAAAGGTACGGCGAGGAATCGGATTGAGGAATTAATTCTCATGGGATTCTCGCACCGTGCACAGTATGACAACGATCAAAATAATTGCTGTCAATATAATCAACATCCGAGGACGACAACCAGGTGCAGGGGGTAGGTATATTAGTTTGTTATTTTTCTGAGGTTAAACAAAACGAGACTCAAACCTCCAGTCTTGCATGTGCGTTTTAACGAATGGTTCCTCTCATTTGCCGACAGGTGTACACCGCGATTTCGATCTACTCTGTATTAACGTCACGATAGCCGCAGCCCGCAAGGACCTGCTTTCACTTTTCATTTTTATACTGCGATATTTGTCAAGTATGTTAAAATTCATTAAATGTTATCAAACACGAAATAAGTTTCAACCCTCTGCATTCCATGGTAGGTACGTGCTAATAGCGTCTACTACCATGGCTACGAAAAATCGAGAAATAGATATACACGCTCCATGTATCCCCCGGGGAGCGATAGGAGTTCCTGAAACGATTAAGCATCCCTTTGTCCTTTACGTCGACACGTATTTGCGCTAGTATATAGGTCATCGACGTAAGAATTATACGATAAATTCAGGTCGGATTATACCGCAAGCCGTGAAGCTAAACAGGTGTGTCGCAGTTGCAGTGAAATTCGAAATCTTTCTAAGAAAGCTTTTCGCTTGAACAAGACCGCACGCGGAATATTGCGAGCCAAACTTGTGGCAGTCGTTGATTTTCTCTCTCGATCTTTGACTACCCCTTCGAGTAAAATATTGTTTAATAAAAACGTGTAGAATTTAAAGAGCGACGCATACGTAAAGTGGAAAATTCGTATCCATCAACGTCCTTACAGTAAGCGTAATGCGCTCACAGCACAGTCAGAACAGCACGACGATCCATCTATCCAGATTATAAATTACGCTAATTAAAATTAAGGCGCGCGTCGTAGGCCGAAGCCGGTGTAAGTATAAGTATAAAGCACAAGGCACAAGGTACAAGGCATAAGGCACAATGCGCGCGGGATCGCAAGGCATAAAAGCTCGCCTAGCTCGTGTTCTTAATTCGTGGCGCGATGCGTGCCCCCGTAGTTTCATTTGTGCGTGACTCGGCCGTCGCGTGTGTTTCCAGATCCTACCCCTTGGCCACCCCTCGCCTCCCACGACCCATTACCGAGCTAACGTATGCGCGCAAGGAAAGGCAAGGCAAGGCAAGGCAAGGCAAGGCCGACTCGATTGATATTTCGCTGAGGGTCGCTTTGGAGCTGGACACCTACCTTGCTAATCTACGTTCCTGGGTGAGATTTATTGGGAAACCGCAGGCCCATCCGGGAAGTAAATGCTGCGTATTATAAAGCCTGCGGTAATTCGTACACACGTCGTTTCATTTTGACGTTGAACAAGAAAGAATTTTCATTTTCTTCCTAGTCCTATCGTTCCTGCTTAATATCAAACCTTTGGGTATATACGGTATATGGATAGGGTATTCGTGACTCTCTCGATCAAAGCGAAAGGTTTATAACCCTGTGGTCCTGTGAAATAATCAACGTTTTATCGTTAGGAGAAACGGTGGATGTATCAGATATATTATATATGTGCGTTTGATTTTGTTCAGATTTATCGACTGACCGACGTCTTGTGGATTCTTCGACTATTATAATCAGATGTTAGCCGATATACAGCACCCCATCATCGACGCAGTTTGTGACCTCCTTTCTCTATAACACTCCTCGAGGCAATGATAATTAATAATTGATAATCACGATAATCTTGAACGTCGCACCTACTCGTGTCCCCCGGCGATGATAACATCGGACGCGGACTGCGAGGAGGTCCTCCACTAACGCCACCCACTCAACCACCTTCGCCTTCTCGTCCGGTGGTCGTAAAAACGCGATTAGAGCTGGCCCCCCTTGGTGCCTCTAATATTGGGAAAACCCCTTCCGACACGCGTGGGCCTCTGCTATATGTGCCGCCTAATGTTTGTGTATATCTACAAAGTGAAGTAATGTTGGTAGTTACGTGAATACTGAATACATTTCAGTTTACCAGTCGTAACCATGTGTCTGTGTGTCTACACTGAAGACAGATCTATACGTATTTTATATCCTAAATAACAGTAATGGTAAATGGCGAAAGCTGTATCTAGAATAAAAATGGGCTATCAATTTATTGAATCTTCAGTTTACCGCCATTATTCATTAGCAGAGTTAATTGGTGCCATTAATTCCCATTCAGTTTTAATCGAAAGTGTAAATACACCGAATAGGCTGAAGGTGTATCGTCGTTCGGGTCATGGGTGAAAGTTCAGCCCGGTCAATGTCTTCATTTTTCGACAGAGTAATTAGATCATCATGCCTAATATCTATTAAGGTGGAATTCTATAAGTATATAGACACTACAGTGACCATGCTTCTTAATAGCAGTTTAATGGCAACGATTCGTGCATGTAAGTGGTTCGCCTTTTCCCCGTCAACGACTGCAATTACCAAATTAACGTCATCGTAGCGTAACAGAACAATACACGCTATTGAAATTACGCAATGCTGTCACCTATATAGTGCTGTTGTCTCTCAACACCGATAAGCAAACATCCGAAGCTTTTGTTCGTCAAATACACAGTGCTGGAAACGCGTTATGGACGGAAAATGAAGGCACTGCGTTGATCGGCTTCTGGATGTTAGTTGCACGGGCCAAGCATCGCCGGAGATGTAAACTGTTGGTGCATGACAGGGACCGCAGTCCACATCCGGCTGTGCTTTACCTTATAGCCGCGACTTGTTTCGGTCCAGAGTGGTCCAGGCTTTATAGAATGATGCACTCTCATGCCGAGTCAAATCATTACCTCCTGACCATCTTTTGTTTTTGTAGTTACACAAGCCAAGCGTGCCTCCGCGACAACGATTTGGTGGGATCCCGACATGCGTTCAGGTTCAAGAGCCTCTATCGTCCAATTAATTCTTACTGTACGTCCTCCTCGAGTTCTACCTAGTTTGAAGAACTTTATTTTACCTGTATACCTCGAACCTATTCCCCTCGCCTATACGTATAGACAAAGTTGTTCCACGATAGCTTGTGATCTTGTGGTTGGCGATTCATGGATCTTTTTGCACGTGTTTCTAGTCAGGCATAGCGAATTAACGAAGTGCTAAGAAAAGAAAGTGGGTGTATACAGATGCAGACACTTTCACCTCATGGTTACGTAAGATTAAATTTTAGTAATTAACTCGTTTGATGATTTTTGCTAATCCCTTTTGTCTGCATACTGTTCGTTAATTCGATGATTAGCCACCATTAAATGACAAGGAAATATTGTCAATGGACCAGGAACAGTTCGGACAAAAGATTAATCCTGCTCCTCTGTTTCTCAGACGGATTAAGAAATCACCTTCTACCTTATGCTATACCTCGACGCCGGTACTGTAATCGGATAAAGTATTGCCGCGCGAAGCATCGCCAATGGTAGAACCACCAGGAACTAAAACGATATCGGGTTCCCGAAAGGGAGTGCGAGGCTGTCGGCCCGGACGCGCCCGTCCCTCTGCGTCGAGAACCGAGTATCCAGTACAGAGAAACGGGAGCCGAGAGCCGAGAGCTGAGAGCCTGGAGCTTGGAGCTTGGAGCTTGGAGCCCGGCTAAGACGGACGAAGCCAAGACGTGGAACAGACGGCCGGCATTACCGTACAATCAGCAGCTAAGCTGGGCATTGATTTTGCGTACACGTAGCCTGGACGTCATTGTATTGCGCTGGTTCCACCTTGTACAAACACACATTCCCTGGTGGCTACTGGGTGGCCAGTAGATTTCATTCTAGTCCCCATCAATTGGGGCGAGAGTTGATTAATTTCACTGTCAATTAACTTTGACTATGGCTACCAATTTTGGTATTATATTTGACACGGAGTGTCATTCGGTCTAACTATTATGCAGAGAGGTAATTATACCGGGATTCTTCTCCTCGACAGTTAAGTGAAAATCTATCAGATTGAAACTGCGGAATCATCAAGTGAAACTCTTCAGTGCAGTCCACTGATCCGACTGCCAAATCACCGAACTTAATATATAGCTCCTCTTTTAATCTTGATGTTTGATCGGAGTAGAATTTTCTAGAATAGTTTCGATGAAGGAACGGGATCATTTCACCGAATCAAACTTTTCACATACCCATTCGCCACGGGATCAAGAGCCAATTTATCATGGGAAAAAAATTTGACTATATTTTATAAAGAAAGTAAGGAGGTTCGATGTCGAGAATGTAATATGTCATCGACGTTTCTTTAGACTTTACTTGAATTCTGCTGCCCCTGTGTGAAAGTGGTCTGTAAAAAGTATCATGATATTTAATTGGTGTTAGCGGATGCAGTAACTGGATTATATTTATAAAGGCTTAGAAAATTTGGAGTCCGAAGTCCAGATAGAATAGAACCGTCAACTGGACAGTCGTGTATAAACGAAACGGCGTGGCATAAAATGCATTAGTTCCAGGCTAGACCGAGGGAAACGAGCGAAACATCGCAGTAGCAGCACCAGCACCAGCACCAGCACCAGCACGGTATAGTAGTACAAAATTGAGAAAGGTTTCTGCGGGCTGTGATTAAATGTTTTTTGTCATACTATAACACGTTAGAGTTCAGTGTACTTTACTGAATCCATTTCCGGTTGATATTCCTGGAATAATAAGATGCCGATTCATGATTCCACGATTCACCCGGTACATGACCGTGAGATATACATCTTCGTATGAGAACACCGCGCGATACACTTCGGAGGCGAAAAGGGACGCGGTGCGGGAGTCGAGATGCCTCGGCGCAGCACGGACGCTTTTGGCAGTATCTTGGCTCCCTCGCTCTTCGGGGATGCGAGGGGGGATGAACGGCTAAATACCTCAGGATTGTTACTATTGCCACCCCCCCCCTCCCCATCTCCCCCCGGCAGCACCCCCTTTTGATGAAGGTGGAATGGGTTAATGCTATTGATTCACGTGCACGAGAAGCCGCCCAAGGAGTAGAAACGGCCACTCCGCTTGACAGTAACGGATCTCCCAGACTCTGCGGTCGCTTCTCAGAGTACCACAGCTTCCATGAGGTTTTCACCAAGTAGCTAGAAGCTGGGCCGCACCGAAGCTGCGGGGAAGCTGGAAATATAGACTTTTTTCCAAAGTGCCGGGTGTGAAAACGGTCAAGCGATACCATCCGCCAATTTTTATTTTTCATTTCTTTTTTTCATCCCATAGCGCTGACCTGTAAGGCGGTCGTTCCAGTTGTACAGAACTCTCCGTACTCCTCAGCCGTGTCGTTTTCTTATTCGCAAAACCAAGCGAAGATGAAGCGACGCTAAGGCGGGACTGGAACACCGAGAGCGTAACTCTTTGCACATTATTTATGCGACTAATTAATCTCCCAGATCCGGTGATAACGTTGAGGAGTTGTAGAGGGCGAGTATAAGAGAAGGTTTGGGACGTCATCCAGCCTTCCGCATCGGAGATACGCGCAAAACGGCGGCCTTTATTTCTATTCAGGACGATCTCTTAGGTAAAGGGTGCAAGAAATGCGTCGGGGCAGTTCAATTAATTCGGCAGTTAACGGATAAATAAGAATCGGCCGGTCATTATTCATCAATCAATTTGTTTTAACTGATTGACCGCATATTTAGCTATAAATATGACCCTGCAGAGACCGGTATAACGACGTTATTCATTTATTTTCTCCACGTTTTCACCATCAAATCACCGTTGATGGTGATCTCCGTTCAATCGCCTTTAATCCTAATTGCATTTCATTAAAATTGCGTCCCTAGATTGACCGGTGAACGATTGACCGGTAAAATTTCCCAGCTTTTCCAACCAGCCATATCTGAAAAAGAGAGCTTGTAAGTTGAGCCTTCTTGAGTTCACCGGGGGTCTTGCACACACTTGAAACTTCCGAAGTAAAAACATTGTTCTCGAATATTAGAACGGAACGGGTCAATGCATCTTTAGGTATTAAAGGTTTCCTTTCTTCAGTGACATCTGTACAATTGAGGAAAATCTTAGTCCTTGATTCCCCCGAACCCAAAGGTGGCATTGCTGAAAAGCATGAATTTTTCGCGACCAACGAGGGTGAATGACAGTTGAGAAATATTTATTTCTTTTTCTTTCGTCGTTGCTGGAAGGGCAAGGGTCAAGCGTTCAAGTTTAAATTCACGAGGCTTGCTGCTCTTGAGATGTAACTACATCTCAACGAAGGTGACAATTACGGGGGTGGAACAGCCCTGTGGTATATACAGATATACCATTTTCCAATTAAAATAATGAGGAGGAAAAAAAAGCACTCTTCGTTATAACTATGGATCTTGGAAGATCCTTTTCGAGGACGATGCACTGCTACCTCGAGATAGCGTGGATAGCCCCGGGTTACCGTAAGACATAACACAGTAGGCGGATAGATATTTACATCCCTCCTGTTTCTCTGCGACCACACGAGGGAGGAGGGAGAGACGAAGTGGAGGACAAAGATGAAGGATGAGGATGAGGAAGAGGAAGAGGGTGAAGATGAGGATGAGGATAAGGATGAGGATGCCTGCGACCCCACTCTGCGGCTGGACACGAGGCAGTTGGCCTGATGGAGGGGGTAAGAAACTGTGAAATATCGATTAAGTTTGCCAGTAAGACAAGGAACGGCCGGGGGTTCGGAGCGGAAGGTGGTCAGGGTGGCGGGGAAGGTGATATGAGCATTGTATCGGGGAATTAACGGCGCCCCGACCTACCCCGTCATCCCCTCAGCAGCCGCCCCTACTACCAGGCCGTTATTCTCAACACACGTTCCAGATCTGCTACTATAGTACCACTAGCTCCCACATTGTACAGCCTCCGTTTCTCTAGGGGATGGATGGATGGATGGATGGATAGATGGATGGATGGATGGACGAAGGTCTTGGAACGTTGAGCGTTAACCATGACGTGCCACTTGGTGGTACGTATAAATACCAAATTCAAAATACAAAACAGAAGATATCTTGAATTTAGATGAACGAGATGAATAACGTTGGCTGGTATATCCACGGATAATGCATGAACGAAAAAATAATATCTTGGTGCGGCAATGATCTGCAGTTCCATGTTTACCGGGTCGAAAGCTCGCGACTTATGGAGTATGATTTTGACACTTTGACGTGAAGTCAGAAAGTGGCAAGGTACTCGATGTCGAAGCGAAGAAGTCTTTGCCTAAATCGATGCGATTTAGTTGAACCTTAAAGTTTTAAAAGCCTTATATTCGCGGGGACTCCTCCGTTGTACGCGGGGCCATATAGTTATATGGAAGTCACAGCTTTGTCCCTGGCGTCCTTGACTCGCTGTTTCTTCCGTGGAGTTAGAATTCACAGAACAGCGTCGAGTGCCACCGATGCAAAAGCATCGATTTCAATTTGCGAACAATACTTCCGTGGTGGCGAGAGCGATTCTCTCCTATTTCCTCGAGGCTACGCAAATTTGTGGTAGAAAAGGGGGTCCGCCTGCCAGTGCTACTAGTGCGTGCGGAAGGAAGGGTACGCGGTAGAAGGCAATGATCATATTAAGCGAAGACCAGCCCCAGTGCAGGGGAGAACTGGGATTGATACGGGCAAATATATAGCCTCATCACACATTGCGTCCACGTAGATCGTATAGTCTCGGATCGTGACAAATGACGAACGGGTCACGAATTTATTTCCACTTCGGTACAGCTACCTCCGTCGATTTTATCGTTTCGAAATAAGAAGCACGCTTTCAATTAACACTATCTATCGGACTTCTGCGCATATAAAGAGTTGAGACAGAGTTACAGGAATTAAAAGTCATGCGAACAACAATATGCTGTTGAATTTACTATGTGAATGGTCAGTATATGGACTGTACCTTTTTGCAATAGAAATTACTACAATTCTAGTAGTTGGTGCATTGGAGAAATATTGGCTCCAATGTCTGTAATGTGTAAGTGTTACCACAATTGTTGTCATTTCTGCTACAAAAACGCGCTTTCCATACACTAATCATTCACATAGTGAATTCAACAGCACATTTTTTTACGTGCAAGACCTAATATTGTTTTTTAAAGTTCTGATCGGTCTATCATTCGATCCATGATTCGTACTACTGATCTGTAAAATCATACCTATAATAGCGAAATAATGAGTTTATCGCCTTCTGACCTGTACCTCATGCTGGCTATTCCATGGCAGTAGAGCTTTCCCTGGGGATTGCGCGGTCTCTATGATGGGAGCTTAGGAGCGGGGTAGTGCGGGGCTTCTTTCCCGTGCATAATCTACCCTTTATAGCGACTCGGCATACCGCAGCGATGCAGCAACGCCAAGAGCGAAGAGCCAAGAGGCAAGAGGCAAGAGGCAAGAGCCAGGAGGCAAGAGGCAAGAGGCAAGAGGCAAGAGGCAAGAGCGAAAGCAGAGGGAGAGAGTTCAGAGAGAGAGAACAGCCATAAACAGCTTGTTGCTTTAGCCGTGGTTGCTCCTGGGAGAAGATAGCTGGAGACTGCCTACCTGTTGGCAGAGAACGTAACGGGGTAGATGGGGATGCGGGGTGTCGAGACGCTGGCGACAAGTATGCGCAGAATGTGAAAGATTACCTACCGAAAAGCGTGTGCGGGATCGGCGGTGAGGCGTCGTACCGTTTTGGCACCGCAACTTATCACCCGGAAGGCCCGAACCTTTCTCTCTTTTTTCTTTTTTTTTTTTTAAAGGGTTTTCGTGAACACCTTCAGGGTATACGGTAATTTGATTGAACGCCGATTGTCCTGCGAGTATCTTGCAGGATCAACAAAGCTCCGTTTACTCCCGAGAGAATAGAGCGTTTAAAGTCGCCTGCAGTCTTGTTGCAGTTTTATATCTCTTGGTGTTTTATTCCGGGTAGGTATGGGTGCACGACCCCCATCGACCTGTTGATTTTTTTTCAACGTTTTGAGCAGGTAGGTATATTTTTCCCGGGTATATATAAAACTTGGAGTAACATAATTCGCGAGGCGAGAAGGTCGAGAATAAACACGCGGTAGCTACGGCTTTGTGTTTATTCTTCGATTAGTTCGGACTAACGGGCCGTCGGTCAACACTAAGCGTTGCAAAGATGAACGCTATTGATTCGGGCTATGTCGACTTCCAAGAACAGTAATTTTAAACACAAACCATCAACTCCTCTCGACGGATGTCCGAACGGTGGAAGGTACCTACTTCTAGAGACGCGCTTTGAATGCTGTTTTTACACTTTTTTCAAATCGCTGAAAACCACCCAAATCTCGCGCGCGGATCGCGAACTGATACATCAATACCCAGAGCACGGTCCGGGTCAACATATCATGTCAGGTTCCAGGATTCCTTATTGTTAGTCTGGTATTTCGTCTCGTACTCGTAAATTGCAAAATGTCAATTTCCGAATCGCGAATAGCGTCATATAGCAAGCAATTCGCTCGTGTTTGTACCCACATATTTCTAAGAAGAAAACCTCATCTGGCGTTTGAATCTGAAAAAATGTTTATGCAATCTATTGGCCACAGGGGTCGTACGCCGTTTAACAGTCGACGGGGTATGGTATTCTAATATCTTATCAAACGAAGTAATAAGTCTTGCGGAATCCGGGATGTTCTCTAGATTGGATCGAGACGAGAGAAATTCGTATAGTGCGTTGGATTATCAGAAGGCAGGGAACCGGCCGCGGGCCTAACCGCGCCAAAACAGAACTAAGTTGCAGAACGTTGGCGAAGGAGACCCGGGGGTTTAAGGGGGCGGGAGGGGGCGGGAGGGAGGAGGAAGAGGGTAAGCGTAGGCAAGGCGTGGGTGTGGGTGTGGGCTCGGAGGATGAACGCAAGGGTTCTGAGATACTAACCCTCGGCCTGGCCGCACCCGAGGTCCAGAATAATCTACAATCCATATCAGTCTTAGCTAGTCCCCTTACCGCTTCCCCCTACAACCCCCTTAGACCCTAGGAGAACCACCTAGAGAGCTGGTGCTGCTTTTGGTCTTCCATCTCTGTTCTGCCGCCTCGTCTTAGCCGCAACCCTTGCTGGGGGCAGCCGGCTAGTCAATACCCACACGCCTTGGTCCTTCCTGGTGCTGTGCTCTGGCTAGATATAGTAGTCGTAGTAGATACCTACTGGGTAGTGGGTATCTCAGCCACCCTTCTACCCCTCGTCTTCGCATGGACTCGAAACTGCCAACCAACCAACTTTCCCCCCTTGTACATACCCACCGCTTTCCCATCCTAACTGCAGAACCGTGTACGCCGTGACGTGGGGAAAACGATCGAAGAACCCAACGTTTCGTGGAAGCGGTCAAATGCCGTCTACACCCGTCACCTATATATAGGCACACTTTGTCGATGTTAATTCGATAACCGATCAAATTGATCACATTTTTCGACAATTTCCATCACTCTTACTTCACATTTCAATTAGAGATTAGACCTTTTGGTTCCCTGCGAGGGTATAACGACCATACTAGGTACACATCATGGAAGTTGAAATAAAGCTGACGAACGGGGACGAATGTATGGAACAAGTTTGATTACACCTACGGGATTCATTCTCTCAGTTCAGTGATGGATGTCTAGAAATGTGTAACTTTGACGAGGTTTTTAATACCGAGAAAAAGAGAGAAATAGAGATCGACCGAGACAAAAACTTGAGGGGATTGGTTAGACTGTTGAATCTCCCGATGACGCTGCTGAATATTTTGACCCAGATTCTCACTATTCGAAGAAATTCTACTACTGACTTCCAGCAAAATTGTAACGAACACATATTAATCTTGTTATTTGCATAAGAAAAGTAAGTATCGATGTGCAACTTTCTACACGTATATAGGAAAAATCGTGTGAACTTATCTCCTTTTAATCCGGTACATAAAATCTAACAAGACAATCAGATATTTTCTACAAGGGTTCTGAGATTTTTCTATCATATGAGAAATACAATTTATTCCGAATTGCCATGAATCTGAAAATCACACATGTCCTTATTCGTCTCTCTTCTCTCCCGTTGGAATATTTTTATTTGTTTTTTTTCGTGAATATAATACGTAGCCCATAAGAGATGCGACATGTGGTTACTGCAAACGAAGAACTTAATTAATTTCATAATCGAGGAAAGTAAGTACATGATAAAAAATATAGACGTGGCTCTTTCGCGATACATTTTACGGGTGAAGAAAGTTTGAAAGACAAATTCAAGTTACTGATGAATACTGGCTACAATTTTAGACGGATTACTGAGGGAGAGATTTTTTGCGCTCCCAGGTAACCGAAGAGTATGAAAATCCTTGGTCCTAGGATCCTTAGCGCGACGACTTCGCGGTCCCCAAGACTTTTTAAGGTGGTTGTCTAGAGGCGGGTGGATGGTGGATGGGGGCTTTCTCCTCTTCCTTTCCTCTCTCATCGCTCCAACTTCCTTTCACCTCCATCCTCTTGCCAGCGCGCGTCTTAAGCCTGCAAGGGCTCTTCTTCAAAGGACTTGGACGCACGCAGGACGCCCTGGCGGACGGACCGACCAACCTACCCGCTGCTTCATTCCGCCCTCTGGTATTGACTTCGTCGTCGTTAATGAGAGGCAAGACCTGGGAGGCAGTATGCGTGACCGCCCTTCTTCACGCACCTACGTGCGTCTAATCCACCTTTGCATAGCCCCGATTTACCCTCTTGCCCTTGCGTTACACGTGACTTTTTGAGACGCGTAATTTTCTCCAACTTTCGTTTCAACTTTAATCCAAGTAAACTTGAAAAAAATTCTGTCTCGATCAACTTGCGGTAAATCTACCGCCATGAGCTTTTCAAAACTTTTTTTTTCTTTTTTCTTTTTCATGTATAGAGCTAGGGTGCATTCACTCGGCGTTCACAGAGGTTTAAAAGTGTTCAATAGTCAACCAAGCCGAGGTATCCTGTTGTCGAATCATTTTATCCGTAGGGTTCAATGATCTTTTTTTTCGTATTATTATAAATGCAGAATTTATTTAATTTCAGTGAAATTCTTGCGTCAAGGCCTTTCCGCCCAAGTATGAAAACGATAACTGCAGCTGACGATTTGTTGTTTTCTCATAAACTACCCTTAAGCTGTATAAAGTTTGTAAGATCCTGCGACTCACTGAAATATCGTTATCGTTATCGTTATCATTATCGTTATCGTTATCGTTATCTAAATTACTTAGTTTTTGAACCAAGAATTAATAATATAAGCAGCGAACTATGAATAACTCTTCCGAAAGCCCAGCTCTGAATATAACTGTAGCAGTGTGTGAGTACGATGTTCTCTGAGGAATTTGATTGAATAACCGATTACGGGATGTTCACTTATTCAGGGACGTCTTCGCTCAGTTTTTTAGCCTTTACTTATCGATCCCCCAAAGGAAACTGGCGAATGTATTTGTAGAAATATCCGCAGACATATAATCCGGATCACCGCCGTAGCCTCCGCCTATACGAGTGCTTTTGCTGGCCGCTTTACTTTTTCAACGAAATCAAGCTTCGGACTATTTCAGCGAATATAGAAGGGGTTAAATAGATAGCCTTAAATTCGGGAAAACAAGATTAACAATTACGATTTTTGACAAAATTTCGCAAATTTTTTTCAGACTTTTGCATCTTCAGCGGAAGGAGGAAATTGGTCCAATTTTAGACAATTTCTCATATCAGATGCGCATACAAGATGATAACACGGATGGGGCTGCACCGAGACAGACGGAGATCAGTTGATCAGGTTAACAGGGGGAAGATTTTCCTGAATTATTAAATATCAGCTAGGGGAGGCAGATCCAGAGTGATGGTGGGCGCAGCTGAGGTGTGTTTATTATAGTACGACTTCCTGGTGCAGCTATTTCCGTCTTCATTCATACTTACGAACGTCAGAAGACATCCTGGCTTATTCGCGGGGTGCGCAGGGTGAGCAGGAATATTTTGGTTCATTCATAGTTCGCTCGTAGGGGGTGCGACGCCCGTCGCGACGCTGGAGGTTCATTCATGATTTCCAAGTATTTTCCGAGCTTCTCGACGACGCCCTCCCTCCTTACTCCACGTATCAACCACCGCGGGTTACAAATCGAAGAGCATCCCCGACATTTTCGTTCCTGTTCTCGTAATCGCTTTCGTCTTGGTTCAAAGACTCACCAAAACTTGGGGAGTCTCGACAGCTGGCCGATCGGTGAACATCTTTTCCACTGCAGTTTTCATCGCCAGTATCGCAACACAGCTCTGATACATCGAGCGAAAAATTTTTCTCTATTTGGAAAAATTTTGTTCATAATATCTTCAGAAATATTTTAGATTAATTACGGGAGTCCTAGATCTACTGTAGTACTTATTTATTTGTTTTAGTACTTCATGAATAGTCAATTCTTCAGGCAGTTCGGGTAATACCGGGCGAAACATGAAAAGGGAGAATAAAAAATAAAAGGGAATTTGTTTTCAACCTATTTCTATGTTATTTGCTTACGTACTTTTCATATAAGCGATCGCATTGCTGGACTTTTTGGATGAAGCTTTGATAGTAAAAATTGTGTAACACGAGTCACGCTGCTTTCGATTTTCGGCCAAAGTGAGAGATTTCGTCAGCGTAGAACCCTCGTAAGTCCGCGACTCACGAACTTGTAATTATATAGGTACCATAATGAGGGCTTGGTGCGGAATTTTGAAGGAAAGTTTTCTTGGAACTTTGGCAAGCGGTACCTACTCGATTTGACATTCACTATGGTCCGTTTTACACACTGCTCTCAACGTTCTATTATATTTATTATTTACGTTTCATATTTTATATTATACGTTTCCACTTTACAACGCTACCTGTTCGTAAGCACCTTACACGATAACCCCAGGCAAAAACGCCTTGCAAACGGATTATACCTCGACTGACGTCTCCACAGCCCCATACCACCACCACCACCACCACCACCATTAGAAATGACCAACTGGAGAATCTTTGAACAAATAATCGCTTCTTCGAAATTTTCTACCTCGCAGTCTCGACTGCGAAGTTATTCTTTCCAGATATATTCACACTCACAAAGATTCTATACATTTTGTACCTGCAATTACGGTCATTTTGTTTGCACCATCGGAAACCTATTTGTCAGAAACAGCCCGAGTTCTATCTATCTATATATACATTGAAGGCATTCCGTGGTCAATTTCATCTCTAGTACATTCACATGTTGTACTATTTTTCCAGATTCTGCTTTCTGAAAAGTGCTGCCAAATTCAATGTTACTACCATAATGAAAAATTTCTTATCACATGCTACACTGAGCACATAGTATACTCTATGAAATCCCATACAGGTATATTATGCACTATAAGCAATGACACAATGATTATGTCAAATCTGTTTGAGATAAAGTAAAATTCCGTAGCACACCACTTCTCACGTACAAAGTTGAAGTCTGAACGTGAATGTGGTTCGTGTGCTTCATTCGTCTTTTTAATGGTCAACCTTCTATTGAGCAAAGATCGCCCAACCGGACTCGGTTAATTACATTTCTGACAAATGATTCGTACAGAGAAGGTAGGACGTAGGGCCTAGGTATACATGTGGACGAGCCAAATGTTAATATGTGTAAGAGTGTAATAAGGGCGCGGTATGAAGTGGCGAGGCGGGAAATAACGGGGGTCGATATAGCTCACCGCACATACCCTTAAGTCTTAACTAACGTTAGAATACACAGGGCGGTCCCGGTATACGAAACGTTTATACTTTGTTCGGGCACCGGTCTTCCACTTGGCGAGCCAGTGGTGTACACGCAGCTCGCTAATGGTTCGGACCTTCAAGGAAACAACATTGTCTTAGCGGTTGCTTCCCAGAATTCCGTGCGCGTTCGTCCGTCCGTCCCACCCACCCATCCAACAACCTCACGAGCCCATGCTCGTCACTTTATGTCTCATAATTATTATCCCTCTGTACCCACCTCGCGCTACCTCCTCTCGCCAAGGTATTGCTAAAACTGCAGTTGAAAAAGGACGGAGAAAGGCTGAGGGCCAAGTGACGAGGTATGAAACCTCGGTTCACGCTTTCCTCGAAGAACTTGCAACTTAGTCGATTCACTTGAGCCAAGCAGTCGGTCTGCGTTGAAACTGGTCCTCAGTGAACTGCACTGACCGTGTCCAGTGCAGTTAGACCTTTGGAACAGGTTAAGAATATCAAAGAACGAGGACGATTGTTGATCATTTATTGAACGCAGAATCTGACGAAATTGTGATAGGGCAAATTCAGACATTCATCATTTTTTAAATTAAAACTGGATTGTCATTGCTATCTATAGATATGTAGGTGTATATATATATATATTATACTGATATAATGAAATAATATTTTAAATCATATAACGAGAAGATGTTCTGAAATCGATAGGTTATTACGTGCATAGTACGCTATGGCTCTCACTCGTTCGTCCGTCTATTCGTTCGACCCCCCGGCCCCGTGGCAATTACCGTCTATCAATTTATTATTCGCCCGGTTCATTTGACACGTCGAAAGCACCGAACCGACGAAATCAACGCAATAGAAGTAATAATAACGAAGAGAACAGGTATGACAATAAAAGCGATGATATAATGATGATAACGAGAGTGGGTATGATAAAATAAGGAAAAACGATCTGCATAGCGGAATATGAGATGTGGATTTTCCGCCTCATCATATCACGTCATAGGTGGATTTTTCGGTCTTTCGGAAATTGGAACACGAGCTTCTATAAGCCTGAGGCGTCGATTTCCAAAGAGATGCAGTAGTGTCACTTGATCACGTCGTGGGGTCAGGAGAGGTCAGGAAAGGGCATCTTCTTCCGCCTTCGTCTCATTCTCTCTTTCTCTATCCCTATTCTCGATTTTTTGGGAGGGAAAACGTCACGTTGCTAAATCAGCTACGAGATGTTGAACTTGACACACGTGACATAATGAAAATGAAAATTAAATTGAAAATGAACGTATAAACTCTGACTATTTATTTCACGTTACGATGTTCCTGTATAATATATGCCTAGGTTTTTTTCCTACGCATCGGTATAGTACTTGTTCAGCACCTTATGGTCATTTTCGGCAACCTTTACGGATGGATTATAAAATTAGTTCCTAATGCACGACGTGGCTTTGTAACGGTGTTGGAACGCCAACAATAGGCAGGTAGGTGCCTCACCCTTAAACTTACCCTCCTTCGCCCCCACTAAGGCCGGAGACTGAACAACCCTCGTACTGCACATTTACACACAACACTTACACGTGCACCTGACCATAGCTAGACGATACATCAACCTCGAGGGTCAAGTACCGTACGGAAGCGAGCGAAAAATCTTCGGCGACCCACCACCCTGCGGGTCTACACATCCCTAAATACACATACATACATACATCTACGTATATACCTACGTACCTGCTTTGTCTCGTGAGTGTTATAGCCGAAGAAAACGACGTACCTGGAAATGGGGGAAAAAGGTGTCCCGAATTTAGTGTCTTAGGGTAGCCGTGTGTGCGGGTTACCTTCCAACCTGCCCCCATCTATTCTGCACCTTACAGTATATGCAAAAGTACATTGCTGAAGTTATGGTAGCTAGGTAAAGACCCAAGGTAATATACTAGCCTGAAATGCCACCCGAAGTTCTTGTAGAGTGTAGACTGTGCATCTTGCGGCCATTAGCACTAGAATTTTCTCGATTTTCAACCTATACTCGAAATTCTAGCTAAGTCAGATTTTACATGAGTGCGAAAAGTTCATGATCAGGATCTAGGCGTATACTTCGATCTGTGCATTGAAACAGAATACTTTGAATGTGG
Organism: Tenthredo livida; assembly: GCA_963992785.1. Taxonomy (NCBI): domain Eukaryota; kingdom Metazoa; phylum Arthropoda; class Insecta; order Hymenoptera; family Tenthredinidae; genus Tenthredo; species Tenthredo livida. The sequence goes on from OZ023066.1 coordinate 7,790,237, forward strand.
TTTGAAAGTGTTGAGCAGTTCGAAACTTCCGAAAATTTTTAAGAAAATTTTAAAGAGCGAAACGCTATAGATGCTTATTCTCGTTCAATCATTCGAATAACCAAATTAATCGGAACGAAAATCTCTCAAACCTCATTCCTATTTTGGAGAAAATATCACTGAGCCTTATGACTTTGTCTTAAAAATACACTATTGAATACCTATTCCTCGTCACTGTGTTCGAAAAGGGTACACATAGAGAAAAGTAATGTCAAAGTCGTGATGCGGTTCACATTTTTGACTACAACTTTTATACTCCTTTGAATTTTGGAACGAGATAAATGGGAAAATAAAGCTAAACAATAGGGCTATGAGCAAACATGAATCCGAAAATGTGTAACTACGTGTTGTCAAAGTGTTGTCAAAAAACCCCCTTCATCAAATTGTGGCTAAATTCTATCAAACGAATTCTTATTAATTTATGAAGATTTGGGATTCTCAGTTATAACAATAATACGATATTCGCAGACGCGTTTCGTCGACGGTAGGTTAAACCGACACGGATTATCACGTATAGAGATCACGTGGCCACACCAACGTATCCTTAACGTTGACTAACCGAAGAGCGCGCGGGTCCTGAGGAACTCATAAAAAGTTAGGGTGGTCTTGTTCGCGCGCGACAGCACCGTATCTCAAGATCTACGCAAGTTTTTGTCTAAGCATAGCCGGGGTTTTCTCCCCGCAGTTTAGCCAGGAAGGGTCTTAGACATGCAAGGTACACACTTTTACTTCCATTGCATCGCCAACCAGCTCGCTAATCTTTGGGAGATCTCCGTCGGAATTCCATTAGAAATTCATAACCGGCGTCTCCCATCCGCGTGCGCGAGCTTGTGCTCGCATTCGCGCTCGCGCGCCTCATGGCGAAAAAATCATAATACGAAAGAAATAAGCAGGCAAAGTACATTAAAAATTAATTACTCCGCTGATGGAACCTAGGAGTACCTAGCAGCACGGTTACCTCCACTTCATCCTCAATCTCTCCGTCTACCGCCTCCGGATTCTAGGATTTCAGTCTCCGCATCCTCCCATACCCTTCAATATACAAGAGTCTCAACATCGTTTGCATATAACGAAAACTGTCTACCAACAACCGCGAGCTTTTCCTCAATTTTCTTCCAATTCTATACGAAGAACGTTTTTGGAGTCTGGACCAGTACCTACACTGTTTCTTTGCTCTCTTTTTTCACCCTGCACCATAACTGTAAAGCTCTGGCGAATTTCACCGACCTATCAGTCGTTGAATAATTTTTTCTCTTTTTTTTTCAAAACTTTTCTTTTTTTCTTTTCGTGGCGATGTGACGAAAGGAGAGAGGGAAGAGATAGGAAGTTGAAGAAAATTGAGGGGTAAAGGAGCGACGACTCTTTACGTGTCGTTGCTTCGTCGGCAGCTTTCGTGGCTTGGACGAACGAGCACAGACTCACCAGCCACTACTTTATACTGTGGTACACAGAGCCGTGGGTACCTACATCTTGGGCGGTAGTAGTAGGCGCACTTATAGTTCGTCTCGAAAAATGAAGCTGACGCAATTTGCCGCGCCACTTGAGCCGAGTTGCTTTTCATTTTTTCCCTTTTTTCTTATTTATTTATTTATCTTTATTTTTCATTAATATTTTGCGAGCAACTTTTACGATTCGAGTAGGCAGTAGGTACGTGTATAATTACCCCGCAATGGACTTGACTAATTAGTGGACTAAGAAATGGAAATAATATCAATTGAGGATGACATGGATTAAAATTCCGATTGATTATTGGGGATATGTATAAATCTGCACCGCTAACAGGTGCAGGATAGATATGAAATCTATATACGAGTAGCTATGATAGTAATAACGAGCTAGTGCTTTCAGATTAACGGAAATAAATCGTAGTCGTTCCAGGGGAGTTTCGATCTTCTTATTTTATCGTCAGCTTATTACCCTGAGGCCGGGTAAATAGATAAGTAAATATATTCACGGAGGCTCGATCGGATTTGCAGCGCCGCCAGACCACTCAGCCACGTCTCTGCAACGTTTTCTACATCTGCCCCTACCCTATAACCCGCGACTCGTCTCCCTCGTTCCTCTTTCTGCCTCGGCTAAGAGTAATTAACTGCTTAACGAAGTAAACACGCCGCCATCTTGGCTCTAGTCGTCCAACCCCAGGTAAGCCTAGATGAACGACGTCGAGCCTTCGCCGGGGTTCCGGATGACGATTTTTTTTTTTTTTTTTCGTTTTCTTATGGTTTATTTTCTTGTTTTTTTTTCTCCCCATCTCTCTCTCTCTCTCTCTCTCTCCTCTCTCCTACTCCAATTGCTCGCGCGATTTTATTTGCGATATTAACGCAATTCGCGGGGTAGAAGCCAACTTCCCTAACTGAGGCCCCCTTCTCCGTCTCTCACTCTCTCTCTCTTCGCCTGACGTCGCGAGGTTGAAGGTGGGAACCCCCTAATTGCTGCCTCGACCCTACCGGAGAATCCTCAGGGCATTTTCTACTAATACGATCTCAGTTGCTTTGCGAATTGCGCTTATATAGGTGTGCGAACCTATACAACCCCCAACCTGGTAGGTTGGTACTCAGAAATTACTTTTTTATTTATTTAAGGACCTCAACGACTCTGCACCAGCTACGGTCACCATCATATTTATCCAAAGATATTCTGAGACGAAAGTTATTCTTATTAATAAAATCACCTGCTTAACTACCGATGCCGAGATACCGTCAAGGGACTGATATCGATTCCTATATACAACTTGAACCTTCTTAATAAATTCGAAACGGGGGTATATATCGCCAACTTCGAATAAAAAATCACCCAACATTATATATATCTACGAAAATTTTAATTCGAGTCATTTGACTTACATGAGGCTAGAAGGTGGGGAGGAAAAAATTATCACAAGTATTTCTGTTCATTTTTTTAATCCAAACGCCTCCGTAGTTTATTTTCGCAATATCTGAAGACAGCTAGAGCGTTCGGGAATCGCGATAGAAGTAAGCGGTTTCTGCGGCGGTATGATGATCGCGTAATATGTAAACTCGACATAATTTCACTCTTCGCTCGTGAAGTAAGACAATCCGTGTTGCATCACGGGCGTGGATCACATCTCTACCTCTACAACGGCTCACGGGGGGCATCGGAGGCAAGGCACAGGTCGAGGGGTCCGGGTCGCACGATCCTGGTTGATCTCTTGGCTCGCGCGATCTTTCGCAGACCCGCGAACCGCCAGTAACCGCGATGGATTTAAACATCGCTAAGAACCGTTCAAACAGTTCATACGCCTATCCACGATCGAGGATTACCTGCTCGTATGAAAATCGGCCCTCAACCAATGCTTATGATTGAGCTTATGCTCGCTTATGATGAACTCAACCCTTGAGAACTTCTCGGTTCTCGTTTAGGGACCAAAGTTGAACCTTGCCAAGGGCTCGTGCAGTTCAGAGCTTAGTTTCTCCGAGGGATCCTGTCTGACCAGGGTTACCCTCCGGGACAAATGGGCTAAACTGTTCACCGCTTCGTCATCTATCTATCTTCTTAATTAATTATTTCATGTCCAGGTGTAAAAAAGACGAACGAATTAAACCAACGCGAAGAATATCTTGGCTAATATTTTGCCGATCTCCATCTCATTGTCAGATAGAATTCTGCGTCAGTTTATCCCGATCGCGTGTTGAACTGTCCGACGGTTCGTAGCCGTTACTAGTCGCAGTGGAATCGCTGAAGATGCTGATCCATAGTCGAAGACTGCGAGGTCTACGGTGTGCATAACCCGATCCCCTACATAAGCTTATACCATTCTATGTAGAGATAGATGTAACTAAGTACGGTGAGCGTATGGCTCAAGATGTAGCTAACATAGAGGTGCACGACGGGGCACGATGGACCACAATGAACCAGCTAGCCGGGTCGAGACAGTGGGTCGTGCATCTCCCACAATTAGTCGAGATCTACTTTATTTCCCTTGAGAATTTATCGTCTCAAGTGACGTTAGATCAGACTATGCCCAGGCCTCCACGACTTTTCGCTCAGTTTCTCCTCGCATCCTCCTCCTTGTAGTCTTTGTACTCTCTGCGAGGGGTCCCTGTCCCTCCCGGTCCCCTTTTATTGCGATAACTATTTCTCTCGATTTATATACGTGAGTTTGTTTATAACCGAGATCTCCGCTGGCAGATTGAGACGCTACTTCTTCACGGATAGTAAATATTTCTTGTAATCGTTGCTCTATTCACCGGTGCATTATAGTCGCATTGATTTACACCAAACGAAAATCCCCTGCAACGCGTTTACTATTGAATATACATGGTCTATATGGTAGGCCGGTATTAGTCTACGGGTAGGTGTACCGCGTACAACCTTGTAAGCGTATAACTCTGACGTATAGAATTCTGTTACGAGCTGTCGTAACTATGGTAGTATAGATTCGCGAGGTTTGATCGTAAAACTTGACGCTTTGCGAAAGTTAAACGCTCGGGTTGACTCGGAACGACAATTCGTCTATTTTATTCCCTGCGTTTCTTCGACGATTTTTCACCACCCGAAGGAACAAATTATTCCCTCCAACATACGAGAGCTAGTCTTATAAACGACGAAATGTTTATAAGGCGTATGGAGAAAGAACGGAAGAGATTTAGTCGTTGACGTAGAGAAGATCGCTGCTCATAATCTGCGGAAAGTAAATTTCTTTGAAAACTGTTAGGTCGGTGATAGAAAAAGAGGATGATTGTTTAAGAGGAGGCGCAAGGGGGGCAATAGGAAGGCCAGCATCTTGACCGAGGAACAGCGAATGATTGCTTAATTGATAATTACCATCCGGTCGTAAATATTACAACAGAAATTGCTTTCCGGTTTTATCACCCCGTAAAGTATACCTATCTAGCGTTAAAATTTCATAGTAATACTCTCTACCTCAAGCATACGATCATCAGCTTTAACCTCAACGAATTTATATAATTTTAGATCCAAGGAAGTACTGCGAATCGACGTAACAATTATTGTAGCAATGCGGAGCCTGACGGCGTCGTTCGCATTACGCTTACGCAACGCAAAACTTCTAAATGGGCTTGACAGACTTTGTTTTCCACGTACTAGGTTTTCAGTTTATGCTTGGGACAAACCCGTCGGCGTTATCCGGTGTTGTTAAAAAATATATATAATACCTAGTCCCACCCTAAACATGTGTGTATAGAAACAGCCATGTATACGTCAGTCACGGAATATACGTTGGTGTATTTAATTAAAGGTCATCGACGCGAAATCTTGCATGTTTCAAAATTATCTGGGACCCGGTGCGAGCCCCTCTCAAAAACGAATAATAATTCAATACTGGATTCTTTTATTCTAGAATTAGGGGAGGCCCACATAACACATGGACCAACCCTCGAGGGGTAGTCGCCCCAATAATTTAATACTCGGTATAGAATCAGAGAGGCAGATGTCGGGACCTGGTTCAGAGGTGTACGGGCAGGAAGACGGAACTTCTTTAAGGAAGTGCGCGGGATGAACGCATGCGGCTCTGAATCATTTTTAAATGAATAAATTCCTCTTTCGGTGCCGAAGAGCCCCGGATACCCTATCCATAGCTGTATGAAATAAGGATGAAAAAGAGAGAGAGAGAGAGAGTCGGTCGCCTTCGGCGATTAAAACAAAAGTACCGATGTATATAGGATGGGGTACAAAGAAATATAATCAATTGGTTTTCTTGAACGTTTTAAATAAATATTGCTTGTGAATTATTATTCAAACTTTGTCGAGAACCGTTTATAATTTGAATTTCGTTAATTTAAAATCAACTCAAGATTCGATCGAGTTACTTGATTTACTTGAATAAACATGCCCGTTCGCCCCATCGTCTGTCTGCTGCAATACGCCCGTTCTCGCCTGCTCGTCCGTACCAGGCTTGCTAAGTAGTGCTGTAGTGGACGACAACCGGATGTGACGTGAATGGCAAAAACCTCACCGCTCCTAACTTGTCAGAAAAACTCTACCTACGAGATACGAAGAGATCACGGAAAGAAAACTCTGCCCTCGGCCGATCCGCCTTTTTCAACTCTATATACCTATAATAAACCGAACCATGAGGACTAGATATTATTACATCGCAAAGCCAATATCCGCGGATTGGAAAGATCAGGCTAACTTGGACCGTAGAATGCGAAACATAAATCAAAATTTTTCCATGTTTTGTTCCCATCTATTTCCTGCTTCTCGTATCAAAATTTAATAGTACAGGTGATAAATGTCGACAGCCAGATCCGTTCAATCGGTTTGGTATAGAGGCTGGAGATCAGTCACTGAAAATCCCGTCGAATAAGAACCGAAAAGATAGTAGGTACAAAATTTTGTATTTTTTCCGATTTTTTATTCGTCGGAAAGAGCCTTTGAACTTTTGCAATCCGAAAAGTTCTCCATGACCCCGCGGAGCACAGTAGTGGGTCAAACATTATTCCAGCAGGATATTCTCCCACGGAAATATAGAGGGAGTAAAAATACGTATTTTGCGAACGTAGGTACCCGCGAATCTTTAACACCAAGAAATTTTCACAGATCTCTGGGGTACGTGGATGGTGAAAAAACTTGGATGCATCTGTGTCACCGATCCCACAATCACAGGGCTTGATCTATAGTGTCTGTGATAAAAGTATCTAATCGGCTTAAACAATACGATAATTTGCAAGCCTGATCATTCTTTTTTTTCTCTCTTTTCCTTTTCCTTTCATGGAAAACTGCAGCATCTAAATGGCGCAATTTATGTATACATGTGTGCATGTAGGTATTAACAACATATATACATGTGCATCGTATCTCTGTATGATAAGTTCACGCGCGTTTTCAATGGAACTAACTTGAGTCCCACTTACCGCAGGCTGTGCACAAAGCGTGACGGGCTAGGTACGATAATTATAATCAACCAACACGCGTGAGCCACTTGTAGGAATAATTGACTACACGCGGGCCCCTAGGTATCTAGATAGTTGAGTATACTTATATATAGATGCATATAGTCGAGGGATGCATTGCTTTGTTTTTGTCGAATATACATACCTATACTGCTATGAGGGAAACGTTAACAAAGCCTCGGAAGAGCATCATTGTCAGAGTGCAGAGATCCGTATGGTTCTCGCGGTTCAACTTCACGATCTTGTTTTCCCCCGAAGCATAGTTACTGTAATTTTTGTATTTTCAGTCGTTGTTATACGTGGCAACGGCAACTATACATACTATATGTATATATATACGTATAGAAATGACGACCTTAAAATACGTAGTGGATCAGAGGCTTCTCGGTAATTTGTTTTTTTTTTTTAATCTTTTTTTTCTACTTATCAGTTTCCAACTTTCGTAAAGTAAGGTATTTATTTTCTAATCTGAAAGTCACCTTCGCTACCCTCTTAACCTTCTACAATGAACTTGAAAGTGGAATAAGACCCAATGTCTGAAGTCAGTAATGAGTGTACTCCGATATTCATCAACACTTAACTCTCTTGCGTGCCGAAAGACTGCATCGCGACTCGTTGACCCATCGTTGATGAAAATAATTGCATCATTAAGAAATGAAAAGTGAAAAACCTCTTTCAAACAGACGCTGGACCCGTGAGTTGCATTATGAAAGAAATGTGGTGATAAAAAAAAAAAAAATCAACGTCAGTATTCGTCGACCTATACGTAAGGGTTGTATAGTTGTGTGCAAGCCAAGTAAGCTAAGATCGAGCTGGTGCAAAAGTCTTGGAAAATCGTAGAAGCAAATGACGGCAACCCGAAATCTGGGCTTCGCTATCACCGAAACTGAGCCTCGTTGGGAAGGGAGTTGGGTTTGTAAAACTGAGGATTTTGTGCGTGGTATGGGGCTATAGAGTATGGGCGGACAACCCACCCCAGAAGCCCGAAGGAACCGGAGGGTCTTCTTCGTTTTCTTCTTCTTCTTCTTCTTCTTCTTCTTGTTCTTCGCCTTCGCCTTCTTCCTCTTATTCTCATCGCAAAGGCGAATTTTCATCCCCTCCTCCTCTCGCCTCCTGTTCCTGTGGAAATTCGGGCTGGTGCAGAACGCTGGCGAAATATTCGTAAGAATTAAAGCTTCTGGAATTAACATTCCTCCGAGCCAGGGGTGCGGGTACGTGCGTGGGGCTCCCTCGACGGCGAAACAACGGGAGCATTACCCCATCCCTTACCCCGTCACCCCGTCTCTCCGTCACCCATACCATCCCCCTATTTTCTCTCCCCGTGTTACTCCCCCAACCCAAACCACCTCACGACGTCGCCTCCCAACGCCACCCCCAACCCCTGTACCTCCTGCCGATGGTCCCCGACGACGGCCTCCAACCCCAAACCCACCTCCTCCCCCGACCACTGCGATTCCCATCCCAACCAATCCCCCGCCTTCTTTTGCTATACACGGCGACGCTTCGGCCTAGGAGGGGAGAAATGTAGGGGTGGCTGTCTTATTCTTTCCACTCATTAAGGTGGATCGATGTGGCTGTAGATGCGAGGGCTCGCAAAGAAGGGGTCGGGGCAAAAAACGAGGCATTGAAGGGGAATGGGGATGTAGGTGGGGGTGGGTTACCAGCAACTGCACGACATGTCACGTATATCTGGCTTGCAAGTCCCCCCCCCCCCCCTCTCCGCCCCTTCGTCTTCCTCCACGACTACCACCACCGTGCATATAAGCGCTAATAGACGCACACGCGAGACTATAGTCAAACGCGAACACGCGTGTATACCGTCCCGCGGTCGTTACCGCAGAGGTTACGTATATATATCTATATGTTGTAGATAATATGCTGCATGATCGTTCATCAGTACGTCAAGGTTCAATTTAAAATAAATTCAGAAACTTTGATTAAATTATTCTAATCATTAATTGGATTTTATGAAATATATTATTAAACCTTTCCATTCGTGTTATAATAGAATTTTTGGAAACATGTATAATACATGTTATGCCAGATAATATGAAACAAAAATTTGGAATTATTTTTATTTTTTTCTTCTTTTTCTTTTGAGAAGGAACGAGGGGTGTGCGAAGGGGGATAAAGGGGGACGTGGAACGTCGACGTGGTCTGGTATACGAATTTACGTTGGGTTTGACAGGAGCCACGTGCGCAGCCACGTGGTGACCGCCCCGTCGCCGACGTTCACCCCACCCACGAGTCGCGCGCCGCGCCAGCTGACCACGCGGTGGACCACCCCCACCTCAGCCAATAAAATCTTGAGCCAAGCGAGAGACGGCTTCTTTTGTTTACTGACCACGTGGCTGCTCGAGGTAACCGCGTTTACGTTTGGCGCCCCGAAACCGAAACTGAAACCGAAACCGAAACGGACACGTCGCGACGCGTCAAACACCTGACGATATGTCACCAATCGACAAATCATTTTTTTTTTTTCTATCGTTCTTTTGGTCTCCATCATTCGTATAATGGGACAGTGTGATGTCTCTCGATTTATAAACTCGACCGATACACTTCATCAGCGTTCAGTCGGATATGCATACTATAGGAATATCGCCGTGATTTCTAATCGCGATTGAATTGAGATTCGTTATATCGAAGAGAGCATACACATGGGTATATACAAAATTCAATACAATTCCAAACCCCTGGATATCACACACCCCTCTAAATTCAGTCCAATTTTGGAATCTGGCACTTTGGTAAAACGGCGATGCGGAAATGTTGCGAATAAGGTGAGCGTCTACCTTAATCTTGACTACAACGTGTATACCTTTGATTGTCCGACGGTTTCTGTATTTCGCG